>CM060657.1:5188801-5576301 GCA_030686955.1 Odontamblyopus rebecca | reverse complement strand
AATTTACTCCTTGATCATGTAAACGTTTATTCTTCTTAAAAATAATTCCACCTTTTAGTTTGTGGTGAAAAGGAAAGAGACAGAGGGATAGAGAGTAATCGAGAGAGAGAGTTACTGCATCATTATTAAAGAGAGGATCCGCTGCTTTTAAAAAAGAGGAATGGAGAGAGAGAGAGAGAGGGAGAAAAAAGAGAGAAAGAGAGTTACCAAGAGACATGGAGAGAAAAAGAGAGAGAGATGAAGAGAGAAAGAGAGAAAGAGAGATGGAGAGAAAAAAGAGGAGGGGTTTAGAGAGAGTTGCTGTGTCATTATCACCAATCAGCTGGTGTTAAGAGAGAGGGATGGAGAGAGAAAGAGAGACAGAGAGAGAGAGGGGATGGCGAGAGAAGGGGAGAGGTGGAGAGAGAGAGACAGAAAGAGAGAGAAACTGAGAGAGAGACAGAGAGAGATACTGTGAGAGAGAGATGGAGAGAGAAACAGAGAAAGAGAGACTGAGAGAGAGAGATGGAGAGAGAAACAGAGAAAGAGAGACTGAGAGAGAGGGATGGAGAGAGAGACTGAGAGAGAGACAAAGAGACTGCAAGAGAGATGGAGAGGGGGGGGATGTATGGAGAAAGAGAGAGACAGACAGAGAGAGAGAGAGGGGATAGCGAGAGGGGAAGAGAGAGAGCTACTGTGTCATTAAGGAGGGGATCAACTGCTTTTAAGAAAGAGGGATGAGAGAGAGACACACAGAGAAAGAGACAGAAAGCGAGAGAGGGGGAGGGCTAGAGAGATACAGAGAAAGAGAGAGAGAGTTACTGTATCATTATGAAGGACGAACGGACAGAGAGAGGGATGGAGGAGGCTGTTTTTTTCTGCTGCTGCGGTGGGTTCTGAATGTCACAAACTCAATGGCCTGTTGTAACCAAAGAGAAACAGGGTGTGTCTGTCGTGGAGTGTGGTGGAGCTCATAGCCGGGGGTCTGCCTAAGGATTCAGAGCGCTGCAAAAACTGCACCGTCACAGAACACAGTCATGTCTCTGAAACGTACCACCGCACTGAACTTCAAACTCTCAAACTCTATTTCAGAACCAAGGAATATACAGACACTGATTTTTAGACTAACCCAACCCAGTTCCCACTAAAACACAATCCCTCTTTCTATGAGATCAACACGGAAAATTACATCCCAAAACACACAGACAATTTGCACGGAACAAACACAATTTCCTGACATGTCTTTTTTACTCGCTCGGTGTAACGTTCGCTCATCGCTCGCCTCCGTGGAGATGTTATTGTGTTGCAGAGGTGGGACCGAGTCGTTGTTTTGCGAGTCTCAAGTCTATGAGCTCACGTCTGAGTCGAGTCCCAAGTCCGATACAGAAAACTTATATGAGTTTTAAACTAAACTGTACTTAAAAAGTTGTGGTACATTTATATATGTGTGTTTATGTGGCCATACCGGCTCGTCAAAGCCTGAACCCGTCAGATCTCAGAAGCTAAGCAGGGCCGGGCCTGGTTAGTACTTGGATGGGAGACCACAAGGAATTCCAGGTGCCACAGGGGGGCGCCAGTTGCAAAAAAAAAAAAAAAAAAAAAAAAAACTGCCGTTGTGTCCTTAGGCAAGGCACATCACCCACATTGCCTAGTATGAAAGTGGTGTGTGCGTGAGTGTTGGTGGTGGTCGGAGGGGCCGATGGCGCAGATTGGCAGCCTCGCTTCCGTCAGTCTGCCCCAGGGCAGCTGTAGCTACAATAGTAGTTTACCACCACCGGGTCTGGAGTGAATGAATAATGCTCTGTAAAGTGTCTTTGAGTGTCCAGAAAAGCGCTATATAAAACTGATGCATTATTATTATTATTATTATATAAGAGTATATAAGAGTTGTAGAAATGCTAATTTTTCCTTTTTAAATATCAAGATCTTAGTGCGAATCATTACAGGCACAAAAGGAAGAATTAAGATTTAAAATGCAGTTATTTTGTCGTGTAGTCTGCACTGAAATGGAAGGATCATGTGTATGTAGTTCCCTGTTTGACTGTAGTATACTGTATATTACTGTAATGTACTGTATTGTGCTGTATATTACTGTAGTACATTTGAGGATATATACATCTCACAGTTCTTTAGTTCCACCCAAAGTAACAAACAGAAGTGGGAGGGACATGTTCCAGTTTCTTCCTTTAAAATTAAGCCCTGCATGTATCAACTGTGTATTTTCTAAAAACATATTTTTTAGGAGAATCATCAAGTCTTCTCAAGTTACAGGCCTAAATTCCGAGTCAAGTCCCAAGTCTTAGTCCATTTTATCAAGTCAATTCTCAAGTCTCAGTCTTAAAAATAGTGACTCAAGTCTGACTGGAGTCCAAGTCATGACTTGCTGTTTCTTTGGTATCAGACTTGGCTATTTCCAAAAAAAAACAAAAACATGCATGTGCTGCCAACAAGCTAAGTTACAGGCCAGATCTGTGGAGAGGTGACGCCATTCACAGGAACAATGCACATTTTTCAAGGTATTTTTGAGCAACAGAAACAACTATAACTGATGGAAGATGAACACTTTTAATGAATCATTGCATTTATAAAGCGCCTTTCAAGACACCTGAAGCGCTTTATAGTTCATTCTTCATTCACTGCACACCCAGTGATGGTAAAATACTATTGTAGCCACAGCTGCCCTGGGACAGACTGACAGAAGTGAGGCTCCAATCTGCACCATCGGCCCCTCCGACCACCATCACTCACGCACCACTTTTAATCAATCAATCAAACTATAAATAATCAAACTTTATTTATAGAGTGCTTTTCATACAAAAACGCAACACAAAGCGCTTTCATTCTCGGTAAAGTGGGTGAAGTGTCTTGCCTAAGGACACAACAAGGACAGTTTTTGTGACTGGCGCCCCCCTGTGGCACCTGGAATTCCCAGTGTCTCCCATCCAAGTACTGACCAGACCCTGCTGAGCTTCTGAGATCTGACGGGATCAGACTTTGACAAGTCGCACTGTGGAATATTCCAGACAAAGTGATAACGTTGTCACATCAGAGACAAGCAGGTGGCCCTTTAGTGCCCCTCTAATGAGCCCCTTTGATGAGTCTAAGTTATGGCCCTTATTATCATGATGGTGTCTAGGTAACAGTTATGGATTTACCTCTCCATTAGCCCATAATGAGTTTACATGACCTTCAGTGCTAATGCTATCGTCCACTTAGCAGCTGAGCTAGTCCCTTGTATTTTTTGCCTGTACCTGTTAGCATTAGAGAAGAGAGAAAGAAAAAAGTGAAAAAAAGAATAAACTGGAGGGTGTCAGTGAAATTATTATGTCCACATAGACTCAACGTAGAATATTTTAATTCAGAACAATTAATTCAACTCTACCTTACATTTCTTTAATTACGGGTAGTTTTGTAGCTAAAAAAACAACTAAAGTAAACTGAAAAACTAAATAAACAGGCATTCTTACTGTGGGCGAGGCTGCAAATCCACAGATCTGACCTGTAACTTGGTCTCCGTGAAGACAGAAAGGTTTAATACCATACTGGAAAACATTCCAGACAAAGTAATAACATCTCAACTTTTAAAGCTCAGAAGAGTCAATTTTGCAGAACAGAGGACCTTTAAATAAAAATAATGGCACTAAATTTCACTGAGATGAATCCGTGAGCGTTGGTCTTAGGCTAAACCAGGTCATGGCCATAACGTCCCACTAACAGATGCGCTTCAAACGACATTGTAAATGAAGCCACAAGCTGTTCTGAGCCCAGTCTGCCCCACTCATCCAAAAAAAACCCCACAAACCTCTCTGCTCATCTCACCGATGCAAATAAACAAACTAGGATTAATATTTATATAGACTCCTGAGGGCATGCACTCTATCTCTCCCGTCCTCGGAAAAAAAATACCGTCAACAAAGCAGTAATGAGAGGTTTTAGTGCATAATTGATCAAAAAGGCCGGAGTGGAGGAGCCGTTGCCATCTGAACCAGCTCTTGACACGTCTGGGGGTCTCGGTGGGGTTGGCCGAGTGTTTTTAATGAGGACGCGAGCCGGGGCGGGTGTTAGCGGGTTCATAATCGCGAGCGTGATAATGACGACGGGAACATCCGAGTGTGACCGCCGTTACCATAGCGACGTAGGCGGAGGTGAAGCGCGTGACTTCAAGTGTTGATGCGCAGGTTCGTGTTTGTGGAGATTCAGATGGAGGAGGAGAGAAACAGGGAGATGATGTAAAAGTTTAAAGAGAGTTTTGCTCTGATGCTTGATGATGAGGATTAAAATGATTTTTTAAGTGTCAGGCTGAACTACAGGTTTTTTTTTTTTTTTTTTTCGAAGATCATTACTAAGTTCTAAGGCAGAAGTCTGAGCGGGGAGGCCCAGATCCACGCACAAACTTCCTCCAGCTCTTCTGTTGTTTTGGAAATGTGTGAACACATTTTTTTAAAGCTTCCATCCAGTCCTTGTATTTGCAGAGGTTGCTGGTGCTAGGCTAGTGCATGTCAATGGCCATAACTGGTAATTATTTTCAAAGCCTCACCCCTTCATCATTAAAAGCACGAAGGAGTTTGTATGATGCAAGTTTTAAGTTGAAGGCATCGATCTTGCTCCAGGAAGGAAACCGCTGTAGAGCCCTGCACCCGCGGGACCCAACACAAAACAGTGCAGTGCAGGACCATGGATGTAATAAGAGCATCTGAAAGAACATTCTGAAAGCTTATTGCGGGCGCAGGCGGGAGCGCGACCGCCGCACGACGCGGGCGGTAGTGGGACTAAAGACTGCAGGAGCGGGCGGGAGCGGGACTGAAAATTGTGTCTCGCGCAGACCGCCGTGCTGCTGCACGTAAGCTCGGCGTCAGCGGAGATGATTAAAGTGACTTGTGGTTTCACTGCACAGGAGAAATGAAGGTAATTCAATTACCGGTTCTTTTCTGTTTTTGACCTCGTTTTAATCAGCACAGTTGCTGCCGTGTTAAAAGGCACTTTTCGGAAAGAATCTGTTCAGGTACATAAATGTACATTTACAGTACAAAATCGTTCTGTATATGCAGTAAATATCTCATTTTTCAACATAGATATCAGCGGCTTATAGCCCGGTTGTGGCTTGTACAACTTTTTTCTTATTATTTTTTTTAAATAGCGTGGGTGCGGTTTATATACCGGTGCGCTCAATAGTCCGGAAAATAAGGTACAACTCACTGCTGCTCAGACATAAATCCTTCAAATGCAAAGGTTGTTTTAACTTCTAAAATGATTCTATGGATACAGACGTTCACATGGACAGTCTGGAGTTCTAATAGTTTTCCTCAGGTGCTCTGTGGAGTGGGTAAGACTGTTTTTAGTGGCAGGACGACTATGGCCATTGACATGCACTAGCCTAGCACCAGCAACCTCTGCATACCTCTAATACAAGGACTGGATGGAAGATTTTAAAAAGTGTCTCCACACGTCTCCAACACTCTGGCTCACGAGGAAATGAGGCCCTATGTCCAAAATTCCAAACGGACCCTTTAACCACTTGTATCCACCATCTTGTTCTTTTGGTCATTAAAGCTCAGGTCCACAGGTGAGGGTAGGACCAGAGATCCAGGCCTGAACCAAGACTGAACCAGGATCAAACCAGGACTAAACCTTTTATAAACCAGGACCTTAAAAGAGGGTAGGACCGAAGATTGACCGGTAAATCAAGAGCTTTGCCTTCGAACTCAGCTCAGCCTTCATCACAACAGTTCGATACAACAACCACACTGCTACAGACGCCAAACTGATCCACACTGCAAAAAAGCTTGGCCAAAACTGAAGGTAAAAACACTTAAATTTATCAAAAAATGAATTTTCTTTCTTTCTTAAAATTGCATATAGATTGGCCGGACTCAGTTCAAGAACTGTTTTTAGCCGATTTCTATTGCAAAATGACATGACTACAAACACAAGCAAGTATTTTGAGTATACAGAACATTATAAAGTGCATATTTAACAAGATGCTATAAAATTCAATAATAAAGTGCATCATGGACAATAATGGGTGCAGGTTTAATTTTTTTTTTTTTAGATAATATGTGTAAAGCCGTTTAAATTGTTTAAATTCCAGGTCAGAAAAGATGTGCGTATGAAAGAATTCAAACTAAAGTTGTTTTTGTAAGAAGTAGTGTTAAAAGTTGTGAAAATATCTGTCCATGCAGCAAGATAATTTTACTTGACAAGTTCTCTTAAAATAAACCACCTCTAGACTAGAACGAAGCTGTCTCAGAATGAGTAAATGTAGTTAATATGATTAACTGAAATTCAGGAGCCGCACTACACCTCAGCCGCCCTCTCCTCCTCTCCAGCGAATCACAGCTCACTTCAACCACACTTCAATTTCCCAGAAGCCTATTTGTAGCAGCCTTTCCCTTCATCCCAGTTTGTCTCGGCTATCTCGACACCACCCTCCCAACCCCAATCTCATTTGTTTTTCAGACATGTGATGCCTACGAGGATTGGTCCCGTTCCTGCTTGGCCAATTGATGATTGAGATGGAGCCCCCGCCCATGAGTCTCATCCTAGCCCTCTAAACTCTTGGGCAGATTAGATCAATTTGCAGTGCACCTGTCAGTCTCACGCTCCATTCTTCCCTCACTCGGAAACAAGACCCTGAGATACTGAACTCCTCCACTTGAGGCAAAGACTCCACCCACCTGCAGAGGGCTCCACCTTTTTCCATCAAGAATTAGAAACAGAACCTCTCGAAATGTGTGGAGAGCTCAATACAAGAACACATAAAAATCACTCATTTAAGTTGTGTTATTCATGTATTAAGTTTGTTTTCATTTCTAACTCAGTGTGACGGAGCAGGTCCGTCCCTGAGAGCGCGGTCCCCGGGGGAAAGCGTGGGAAGACGCGTGCTCACCTGTTTCCTTGTTTGCTGGGCTCCGCGCTGCGGGCGCTGCGGTGCGGGCGCGCAGTGGACTTTGCTTTTGCGTGTTCTCGGCCGCGACTGGGGGTGCGCACTTGGAGGCGCCAGAGCTGTCCTTCAGAGACCCGCGGTGGTCGACTGTTACTTGCCCTCGCGCTGCCGCTGCTGCCGCATCCCGGTGCGCACTGGCAAACCCGGACACATCCACGTCAGGAGCTTAAATCCTCCCGTTGTGCGCGCTCCGGGGTCATGTGAGCCACAGGTGACTGGCCTGGACAATTAACTGTGTTTTATTTGTTTATAACCCATTTATGGATGTGAGATCAAACCAATTCTCTATGTGTAACTGTTGGCCCCAGTAATATTAATCATTTAGTTGTAGAAATGATTTAATTCAGTTTTTAGAGGGGAGTTACGTAAGGTGGGAGGGGCGAGGGGTGTATAAAGGTGCACCCTGCCGCTCAGCACCTGTGTCAGTCTAGTCTCTACTCTCGTCGTGTCTGGTCGGGTCGTGTCTTGTCGTGTCCTGGCTACAATGAAGGTAGTGTTTTGCTGGAAAAGCGAGGGAGCAAACGAGCAAACGACTGAGAGACTAAGAGAGAGTGGAGCGAGAGCTAAACCTAGAGACTCGAAGGAGAAGTCAACCTTTTTGCCTGCCCTGTAAATAGACCTTTTTTTTTTCTCCCACTGTTTCACTGTAAATATTTCCTGCACACATTTTTGCGCCTGTTTTTCCTGTTCTGCACTGTGGAATAAAACATCCTAAAACGAGCATCCCGACTCAGCCTGAGTGTTTTGAAGAGGACCCCGTGACACTCAGTTTCTTGCTGTCTAGACGACCCTTGGGGACCACCCCCCTCTTTGGAAAATTCTGGTCTAGACAAACTGATAACATTTCTGTGGAAACACTAAGAAACCGACGCTACATCAGGTTTTAAATTCGACTTCAAGCTTGTTGGCTGGATATTCCTCTGTGGATACTCACAAACAAAAATAAAAATAACTAAAAGAGATGTGTTGGTTTGTTTACAGCTGTTACAAATGCCACTACAACTTATCGTCTTCTTTAGTAACAGACTTTCACTATTCCGGCCTATTTTTCCCAAAACGTTTGACTAAAGTGACTCAATTCAAACTGAATCTGTGTCTGAACCCTGTGGAGCACGAGCAAATGGCTGGACTCTTTGTGGATCTGAGGCTCTGGAGTTTTGGCCTCGTCTGATCCGCTCTCGTTTTAAGTGGAAACAAGTTCTGCACAGAGGAACAGCAGGTTTCAAATTCCGCCTGAGTTCTTTGGGGAGTAACTATAAGAACAGGTATAGCTGGTGTCCCTGGGGACGATCTGAGAAACGGCAGACTGACGTTTTGTGGAGTCTTGACGAGTTCCACGTCAAGAATTAAGGACTTATAATTAGGCAAAAAAAAAAGTTTAGGCAGAGTTTTATTACATTTTTGTGAGCTTGGGCTTTTTATTTGTGACTTCGAAGTACAAACTGGTCCAGATTCTTTTCAAAAAGGTTGATTTGACTGAAATTAAGTGGGTTACTGACCACGAGATTGACAGTTCTCTTTTATCGGAAGCTGGACAAACAGAAGTTAATGAAGAAAAAGTCGGATTAGTAAGAGGTCTAAAGGTGCTTGGTGTAAGTTTTTTGGCTGGAGGTCCGTCACCTGCTTGTTTCTATAGATATATCACTGCTCTGCCTGGAATGTTCCACAGTGTGACATTAAACAGCTCTACTTCACATTTATTCAATCCCAGGTGGTTTTACTGCTCAAAAATACTAAGAAAAACAAATATTCTGACTGTGAGCGAGGTCGCCTCTCCACAGATCTGACCTGTAACTATGTCTGGTTTGGTCTCCATGAAGAAAACACATTAAGTCATTTTTATTTAATGTCGCTCATAGTCTGGGGGTGGGGATGAGTTCTGATTGGACAGGGACACAGTATCATAGCAACCACAAGTGCCAATCATGATTGAGGTGGTTAAATGTGCCGCCCTCCTCGTGGCAGAGCGGTGTTACTCTGCGCCATTCTGCACAAACTGTTGTATTTCACTGATTCTTGAGACTAATAAGGAAACTTTTAGCTTTTATCATCAAACTTTAAACAGTAAGTTTAAGTCATTGATTTATGTTCTATGTTCTGTTACGTGCGAACAACAACTAGCTGTCAATCAAACCTGTTGCTAACGCTAGGCGGCAGCAATGAATGATTGGTCCGTTATTTATGTTCATATCTTGATTTAGGAACAAAATAGCGGGAAAAAAATTCAGGGTCCTGTGTCGCGGGTTCATACAAACATTTTAAGATCAAAATGATGAGGCCACTGCAGGAGTTACAGAGAGAGGAGAGATAAGATCTCAATGTAAGTCAATGGGGAAAAAGAAGAGAAGGAGCCGGAAGAGCCTCCTGAGGCACTTCCTTTTCGGCACGCGGTGGCTAACGGGTTAGATTTGTCCACTCATTTATACAGTCTATGTCACAAATCCAAAGAGCAGTGGATGAAAGTCTGAAGCCACGACTGGTGGAGCTGAATCATCCGGATCACGCTAGAAGGGCGACCCAACGAGCATGCACTGAACGACAAGAATATTTTGAAGAATAATAAACCTTTACATCATCAAGGAATAAATCAATCCAACTTTAAAATCGGAGTAAACCACCCATTTACTTTGGAATTAAGTTTAATTCCAAATAATCATTTCACTCTTCTCTTCCGGCTCTTGGCGAGGGTGGATGCTCTTTCTCTCCTCTCCTGCCCCTAATCTTTCCTGCTTTGTTTTTATGTCTCGACTTGTCTAATGTGTCTTATTCCTCGACTCGCTCCGCTTTACTCTCCAAAACTAAATTAACTATGGATTTGATAAATTGGTCCTTTAACAAAATTGACACATTAACAAGACAAGCAGGGTCAGGCGAACCTGCGTGTTCTTCGGACACAGGATCTATCTATTCGAAACCAGGAATACGGGACTTTGCACATTGGAATTTACGCTTGGACCTGATTTTCTGAAAATTCAAATACTGAGGCAACTTTTCAAAGCCCCACTTGGCTGCCCGGAAATTGGAGTGAGGGGCAGAGCTTCAAGTACTCGAACTTTGTGACTCTGGGCCGGGCTCGCGGTCACTGACTGCTGATGGATATGGTGGCTCTAAATCGCATTTTTTGGATAAAATCTGGAGGAAACTTGGAGTTCTGCATAGAAATGACCTTGAAGACCAATGGACAAACAGAGCAGTGCTATGGAAATTTGACGTAGCTGCTCTAAAACAAAACAACCCAATCTTATCTTTGGACTCTGAAGCGCTGGACAAGGCCGTCACAGCTGCCCTGAGAGCAACAGAGAGAGCCTGACCCCCCTTCCCAAAAACCCTCGCAGCTTCGTCCCGACCTGGTGGGCCGGGCAGTTTCTGGACACTGTCTACTGGACCATCTCCACCTCCCTGACCCCTCCTCCCGGTTGCAATGTCGTGTCATAATTTAATGTTGTGTCATAATGTATATATGTGTTCCTTTTGTTGTTCTTCCTCTATTTTCCTTTTTTCTCTGTAGAAGTTAGTTATAGTTATTATTGGTAGTATAGAGCAGGAGTGTCAAACTCATTTTGGTCCGGGGGCCGTATGCAGCCTACTTTGATCCCAAAAGGGCCGGATCAGAAAACTCAGTTCTCTCTTCAAGTTATTGTATTTTTCTCCGTGTCTCGTAGTGGTGTTTAAGATTATATTCCTCGAGCAACGCCACTTGTTCCAAACACACTGAGCACAGATTTCCCATTCACCTCTGTCAACAAATAAGAATTAGACAATTTTTCTTGGGAAATCCTGAACTCAGCATCTGCTTTTCTCATTTTTTGACATTTTGCTGATGAGGGTCACGGTCGACAGTCAAAACGATCGTCCTTTAAGAGCGTTTGGAAAGAGGAAAGTCTTCATTTGTGCTGCTCTGGTGGGAGTCGCAACGTACAGAAACGCCGGAGACGCTGCTATGCTAAACGGTGCAGAAAATTAACAGAAAAATCTGAAAATTTTAACTATTTTAATAGAAAAATCAGCCGAGGGCCAGATTAAAGGTCTTGGAGGGCCGGATCTGGCCCCCGGGCCGCATGTTTGACACATGTGGTATAGAGAGTTATGAAAGATAGTATAGAGATAGATAGAAAGAGTTATGAAAGACAGTATGTCAGTAGTAATCTCATAGTTTCCTGTTTCAGTTAGTGGTAAATAAAGATAGTTATGTCACAGTTAGACTCACTTGTTTAGTTAAGCTTTATGTGGGGTTGTAATCTCTAGACTCATATGTTTAGTTTAGCTATGTGGGGGGTGGAGGGTGGAGGGGAAATGTGGGACTGTTCTTTTTTCTCTTCTGTTTTTTTAATTACTGTAAAGTGCTTTGTGTTGCATTTTTGTAACACGCGCTGTAACAAGCGCTCTATAAATAAAGTTTGATTGATTTTCATTAGGAATTAAGTGTTTACATGGTCTTGTGAAGCAGAATTATTTTTTATTCAAAATTCAATTATTTTTATTCGGAATTAAAGCTCTCGTGTAAACGTTTCGACAGGGAAAAACATTTGACGGACCCTCCACCAGAAAAGTTACACAATGCACCTTTAAAGGCCCGATATTACACAAAACTGATTCTTGTGAGGTTTTAGCCATGTTATCATGTTGTTACCTCCTCAAAAACAAACCTGGAGTTGCGTTTTGTTTCCTTCACACACTGAAACAGAACACAGCTCCAGGTCTGTTTGTGATGAGGAATCTACATTAGAACATACAGGAGCTCAGGATACAGTGGTCGCTTTAACTTCCTTAAAATCCTAAACTCTCTTCTCCCCCACAAAACCGCCTCTATTTCCAACTATTCAATATCTCAACAGGAAAAAGATATTATTATGACAGATGCATGGCCCCCCTCTCCCTCTTACAAATCCATTTCAAACGGCGGGACAAAGCGCTCACACAGTCTCTCTTCACAGTGCACGGCATTGCGTTGCCAGACTGATGTTTTTAGCGCTGGCTCTAACCCTCCTCCCCTCTCGCCATCAAACGCTAGCTTTCGTCACGCCTCATTGGTTTGACAACCGCATGACACCCGAGACATAACGATAAACATCCGCCCGAGCTGAGAAAAAAATAGTCCCCTTCTTGTGTTTACTTGTTAGGGAAAGGCGGAGAGGCGGAGAGGACGGCACACCTGAAAATCCAGAGGCAAAACAAAAGGAAAAGCACAAATAGAAGTCAAAAAACGGAGTGACATGAAATAAAGCAGTGATGCGTGGTAGACTCACATGCCCCACAACAAATATTTAAATCTGAAAGTTTCTACAACTCAACTTTTAACATTTAGGATAGAAAAACTCAACAGATGGTTCTAGACAGGGATGCAGTGAGCCACTGAGCTTTTTCTGTTCCGATACCAATTCCAATACTATAGCTTAATAGCGAGGTTTTCAACTGGTGAGGTGCCCCTCCACTGGGGGGCGCCAAAGAGTCACTGGGGAGGCGTGACACACACGCAAAAATAAAATAAAGGTCCACATTTGCACACACAGCAACCAGCAGCGAGGGAGGAGACCCAGCAAAAAACGTGTGATCCTGATTATTGAAAGTTTGGTTTCGTCTGGTCGGGTTTTGCACCTCTGCTACAACATCATGGAACTAGCGGGAGCAGCTCAGGTTCAGGCCGGATCAGAGGAGCTGGAGCAGGGAGTGGTTCAGTGTCTCGGCCTGAGAAGCGCTTTCACCAAGAACAACCAAGAGCGCAGAGGACGGACCGCTCAGAGCAAGATATAACGAAACAAAATATGATTTGCTTTTCTGTCCGGATGCTTAGCACCACCTCGTAAACAGTCCTCGAGCACAGAGGACCGGAGCAGCCTGCCTGGACCTGTAGTCCACTGAGCCTTCTCACTTTCCCCACACGGAACCAGTGTACAGAGGACGGCACGGCCCCGCTCAGACCCAGTCCATTACACACTGGTCCTGCTTGTCCCCGTTTGGAACCAGCAGATGGAGGACGGAGCCTCTGGACTGATCTGACCAATGCGCTCAGAGGCACAAGACCAAGGACCGGACCCCCAATCCAGGCCCGAACAGCGGTAGCGCTTAATATAAGGCCCAGACTTGTGCCAATTTCAGCATCAGGTGTCGTCAGCGGGAGTTTTTACAAATGTTAACCATGTTCTGTTGATTTGGACAGTCGCCTCAATTAGGCCTGAATGAAGTTGGAAATTATTTGCTGTTGCAAAAATTGTTTATGGTGCACGTAAAAAAAAAAGAAAAAGAAAAAAAAAAGAAAATACAATATTAAAAAATATATTATCATTTCATCATTGTAGGAACACAAATGATGCATTTACTTCACAGGTCTGTGTGGGGGAGGGCAGACGGATGGTGTTTTTGGAAGGGGGGAGGCTCGGCTGTCTTTACCTGCTCTAAGGGAAGCCTCACAATCACACAAGTTGAAAACCCCTGTCTTAAAGTATATATAATAAGAATAATAATAATATACCAGTAGAGACTGAAAATGGCATTTGTTTCCTTTCAACCATAGACCGTATATATAAGTGGACTAAGCTAACCCGTTAGCCTCCGCGTGCTAAATAGGAAGTGCTGCAGGAGGCTCTTCCGGCTCCTTCTCTCCCTTTTTCCCATTGACGTACATTGAGATCTTATTGCCCCTCTCTCTGTAACTCCTGCAGAGAGTCTCGTCATTTTGATCTTAAAATGTTCGCATGAACCCGCGACACATGATCCAGATTTTTTTTTTCCGCTATTTTATCCGTCAAGAAAATCCTATTCATAACATTCATAATATTCATTTTGCTCAATTTGCTCCTGTATCTGTGGCATCGCGAGCCTCATTTGAGTGACGGTGAACACTGTGGGTGACGTCACACTCACTTAGTCCACTCATATACACGCTCTATGCTTTCAACAAAAATAAAATGAGAAAAAACTAATCCGAATGTGTTATCTCACAAGTATAAAGAACAACAAAAACAGACGTCCTGAGACTTTCTGGGCCGACTATGGCGAGTACATTTCCAAGTCGATATCTGATTGAAATTTTTCAGAATCAGTACAGTAGACAAGGGGGGGCAAAGTGTCTGTTGTCCAGGGCCCCAGGGTTTTAGGGGAAAACCCATTACCTATTAAATTATATTAGAGGAGGGGTCTATGTGCAGCTTCTTGCGCCAGGCCCCCAATTTTCTATTGATGGGCCTGAACACCAATGTCTGATACCAGTTTTGGTTCAGGGCATGCATTGTTGTTGTTGTGTCCTTGGGCAAGAGCACTTCTGTTGTGTGAATGTTTACAGGGTCTATATGCCACTAATTTTTTATCTATGCTATTATGTTTTTTCCTCATCAAAAACACACTGCCAAGACTAAAATCTAGCCAAGTTAAGATGAGTGGAATTAAGAGGTACGTGTTTTCATGATTTGTAAGTAAAATGATCTGTTGAAGACTTTTTGTACTTAAAATATGAAAATACATTTTGCTACACTCATAAGAAAAAATAACAACTCTTTGTACTTAAAATAAGAAACACACTGTAATGTTCCTTGAATTAAGAAAAACACATTCCATTGGTAGATGGTCAAGTCAAGTTGAGTCTGCACAAATAAAGGAAATTGTGTTTAATTTCATTTTAAATTACCTAGATATTGCTTTTTGCAGTGTACCCAGAGTTGTTTTGTCTCATTCACACAAAAGCTGGACAATTAGTTGAATTAATTTGATGAATTCATGTTTTTAATAATCAAGATTTAGAAAAATTGCCAAATTGTAAAATGGAGGATTTTTATAAAACAAGTTTACTTCTGAGTTTCTAAAAAGCAAAAAGCAGGGGTACTGTGCAGTTGCAATGAGATAGATATACAAAAGTAATTTAAGGTGGTTTACTGTAGATTAAATCATAGCATATGACTCCCTATTCTGACTACAACCATCGCCTCGTGTGTTGGTGGATGTACTGTGAGGTCTAGAGGCTGTAAATAGAAACTTACTGGTTTGACTTGCTATACTGTACATACTGTAACTCATGGAAAGCTCATGGAGTCTGAAATGATCAGAGCGAGTAAGTCATCCTGCAGAAGTCAGATGGAAATGTGTGGCTTTAAGTCACATTCTTACTGTGGAATTATTCCCACTGAAAGAACTGGAGAAAAAGCAGAGCTTTCAGATGAATATATGGAGCTGACAGAGCGAAATGTGACAAGAGAAAGTGACAAGTGAAATATCGGGCTTCAGTTCAGTGGAGAGAAAAGCACAGACGTGTGTCTATCCACAAACGCACAGATTCTCTGCAGGTTTAAGTTCCACCTATAGTTATGTCACATGTGTTACGGTGATTGGTCAGTCACAATCACTGGAAGCTTAGCATTCGGAGCTCTGGGAGGTGGATTCTTCTGAGTTTGTGAACATGATCATCTTGCTGTTGAAGGAGCACAACTCAAATAAAAGAAGCTTTGTTACTGCTCAGAAGTATTTTAAAGCCCACACAGTACTGCGTGTACCTCAGACTGATGCAGAACTCTGGGCACTGAAGTGCTCTTTTTACTTCTGTCTATTTGAACCCACAGTTTGAACACTGAATGTGTGATTACTGAGGATGGCATCAGCAGCACTTCTGTGACACAGCCTCAGATTACGCTGGGTCTGCTCAGGCTTTGATTGCACTCAACACCACCATCACCAGCACCCCCACCAGAAAAAAACACCCCCACCATCACCATCACCACCAGCAGCACCAGCAGCACCAGACCTCCTCATCAGAGTCTGATCTCGTCACATCTCAGAGGATGAGCAGGACTGAGCCTGGTGAGTACGGGTCAGACCTCTGAATATCAGATGTGTGTAAACCACCAGCACAAACATTAGGCTGAGGATTATCCAACACTCTCATATGAAAACGTCTGTAATAAACTCCTAAAGTTATGCTTCCTCTTCCCACTGTGAAGAAATTTAAAGTCACAAAAGCTTCATGTGACAATATGAAATGATTTGAACGCCTGTGTTTTCGGCAGCGCTCCTTCAGATATGATTTAGTTTTCTCATCATTCTTGAATTATTATTTCATGTTTATAGATCCAATAGTTCTCCTCACAATAACTCTGCCTGAGACATTTCTTGGAGCACAAAATTATACTTCTACTTGAGAAATATTGTTTTGAAGTTACTGAATATTTAAAGGTGCATTGTGTAACTTTTCTGGTGAAGGGTCTGTCTTTTTCGGCTTATAAAACAAATATAACACAATGGACAGAAGAAAACTCATCTAAAAATGCAAAACGAGATTCATACTTTTTATACAAGCAAGTTTTCTTTTATTTTTTCCATTACTTTTAACACAAAGACGCTTTACTCCCTGCTGCTGAGTCTCTGCTCGGGTTAAGTCTTTAAACGTCGCTGTGATCGTTCTTCATTATTTCTCCTGATGCAATTGTCAAGTCAGCGAGTGAAACTGACACCGCATTTTAATCATAAGTCTTGATGAAATATGTCGAAAGGAAAAAAAAATCAAACAATTTTTTTTTTTAATCAGAAATTTCTTTGTAACCCACCTGACGCTGTATTTGGAGTGATTTGTGCATGTTCGAGCAATCTTAAAAAGCTTATTTTCAAACTATTACAGATCAACCCCCATTTTCTCCGCCCACTGCCTAATTTTATTTTCTTAATCAGTGATGAGGGTAGGATTCAGCAGCGTCACATAGTCATTTTGGTACAAATGAAAAGAGAAAATCTGCTGCTTGTTTTTCTTATTAAGTCGTTCTTGATGAATATTGAGTTTAAAAATGTCCAAATTATAACAGCAAACACAAGCACAGTTCTTTAAGGTTTTATTAGTTATGAAATATGTTCACTGCAAAAACCAAATCTTTTAGGCCAGTGTGTGGTAAAGATACCCATAACTAGTATGCTAACCGTGCCCTTCCTTATTACCAGACAATAAAACACGTATTAGATGCAGACATGTTTGGACCTCAACACTTGCTCATACAATATACTGGGGCAAATTTGAAAAAAATAAAATACATTTTTATTAACATTTTTTTGTCCAGAACTCTGGCACATTTGAAGCTCAAGTCCATTGCTAGAGGTGGTTGAATTCTGTCAGAAGCCCAACAACGGCACAGATCAGTGTTCTTCACCGTCAGTAGTTGATCTTCACTTGTTGCTTCTGGCGGCTCAAGCCTCTCGTCGCTGCTGGAGTCGGCAGTCAAGTCTTTTTGGCTTTCACATGCGCAGTGGGAAATCAAGTGTAAGGCTGCTTATAAAGTTGTTTTCTAACGTTTCCAGACACTAATGAGTGAACCAGGCAGAGCGTTTTGTTTGTTTGACTCGTGGCTGTTGTAAAATGGGTTAAAGTGGTGTTAAGCTTCTTCACTCTGAAGCAAATTGGCGTTTTATGTGGAAGTTAAGAACTTGCCCCCATCACTACACTAGTTTGTTGTCTTGACAGACTCACGGCCACAGCGAGATCTCTGCCGAGGCAAAACTGATCTGTGCCGTTTTTTGGCTTCTGACAGAATTCCACCACCTCTAGAAACGGACTTTAGCTTCCCCTCTAAACTTGCTTATTTCCATGGAGATAAGCAGGTGACAACAGTCTGTGGAGAGGCAAGGTCCTGCACAGTAAGAATGTGCTTCATTGTCATGACGCCCAAAATTTCTGTCCAACTGCAATTTCGCCATTTACGCGCTCACCTGCGTTAACGTATATGGGTTATTATGACATAGCCCACTCACTAATGTTAGCATCATAGCTTATTTTATCTCATGGTGATAAACTGTTTTAGTGCTGACAATAGCACTAGTGTTGCAGCTTTATGTTAATCACACAGACAGTGGGGTTTTCTGCTCTCAGGCTGTGGTGCATCCACTGTGATAATAAATAATCGTCGATACAACCTTTAATTGCGTCTATTCGGCTTGTAAGTTGCTATGTCATCATTCTATTTCCGGGTCCAAGCCGCACCCACGCCAAATTTGACCCGACTGATTTACATGTAAAAAGGGCCCAGTGTCATGTCCCGCTGTTTGAACAGATCAGAAACCAACACAAATACGAGGAGAAACTGTCATTCTTTGGTTTTCCAGTTAATGGAAATCTGCCTTAGCTATTCTTCCAAATCACCACCTTACGCGTTCTCCCATTGCTGTTTATGTCCACGACAGAGAAAAATATCTAAACCTTAACACTGTATTAACTAAGAAATGGCTCGCTAACGTATTATTTCTGGCTAGGCTACCACACAGAGACGCAAAATACAAACTCGGATATAGCAAAAATAATAAGACTTTATGAGCCGACTCACCTCTTGTAAAGTGGCAAATTTATGGGCATCATCTCATCCACATTATCCACAGAAATTGTCCTCCGCAAATAATGACATCCAGTCCACAAAATCGCACTATTAATCCAATTCCAGCCTTTGTTTAACAGTAAAAAGGCGAGAGTCGTCCCCCATGTGTGTCTCTTTACATCCGCACGGCGCACAGACTGAAGCATAGACGGACTATGTGTCACAGAGATTACATTATGTTGGATTCCACTTGTCATTACTCCTATTAAGCTAATGCATTTTGGTTGAGTAGCGCCCTCTTGTGATGACCGGTAGTGATAAGTGCCCCTGGTGTCATGAGCATGTTGCCAGTTCATGAGAGACGGGAACGAGGTGGCCACAGATTTCAGCTCTGTCTGTAAAAATGGTGTATTTCTGTTTAATTATTCATTATATGATCACAGCCTAATGGTACACCTTATCTATGTCATTTGGGACATTTATGAGCGAATAATTTGTACAATGTATGAGTTATTACACAGAAGGGGACTGTTACACATGTCGTCACAGAGGCTAACTTTTAGATGCTAATGTGACTTGTGATCCTTGTAGAGCTGCTCTCCGTGTTGAGCTGTGGTTTCCTCACCAGTACAACATTTTGTTTCAAGCAGATTAAAACCACAGAAGACAACAGCGTGTTCTGGCCATTTGTTCATAACACAACGCTGATAAACTAAACGACAGTCAAAGACAAACACAGATGGGTTACTCCTGCAACCAAGCTGAGCTTTTGCACGGCCAAGTTCAGCGCGGTTACACATGGACTGAAGTGAAGCTGCAGATTAGCGATAGTGACTGTTCTTCCTGTGGACTTTATCAACGATATTTTAGTCTTTAAATTCCCATAACTGAAGTATTGCGCCACATTTCACAAATAATAACACAGTTTTGACTTGTGTCTAAACTGGAAATGCAGAGCTCTGATCTTTGAAGACTTCAGAGTCTCAGAGCGAGTGGTTTTACTGTAGACAGGAAACAGCTGACACGCTGATGTGTCCGTGTCCGACCGAACATAAGTTCTAAATATTTGTCCATACCCATCCAAACCGAAAGTCGTGTGTGATGTCAGACTTACAAGTTGAATAAGACCTTTAAAAAACTGTTACCCCATGTGTATGCTTTGTTACTAGGATATTAAAACGTGACTTACTGCTTAGAGACCGTGCTCCCATTGCGATGCACACAGACCACCTCTCGCTTCTGAAAGCCCAATTGGATGTCCCAGTAGGGGTTCTCCAGCCTGTTCAGCCGGTTCCTCATCCTCTTCTCCTGAATCAGCTCTTTAGTCTCTGGATCTTTGACCCCACCCCCTCTGTCCCGTGGCCCCTCCCCTTTGCCCCGCCTCCTCTTGGCCTGACGTTTCTCCTTGGTAGGGGGGAGGGCGCAGGGGGTCCAGGGTCCCACTTTGAGACTGTACATATTCTCCGGCCCCGTGCACGCTCCAGGTTTACACGACTGGAACTCAGTGAGGTTGGGGCACTGTGCACCTCCAAACACCGGGGGCACTAGCACGCTCCGGACCCGGTTGCGGAGCCCCATGCCGCAGGTTTTGGAGCAGGAAGTCCAGGGGGAGTAGTCGGACACCACGCAGTCCTGGGGGCAGGGGATGAGGCAGGCCTGCTCCATTCGAGGTTTGGGCTCAAAGTATTCACAGATGGAGTCTTCAGCGCTGGAGTCGTCCGCTCTCAGGACACAGCGCACCTCACGAGTCTGTAGACCCTCCTCCCCCCCAGAGCAGGGCAGCGCGGGGAGGGCATCTGGGCTTCTGTGGACAGAGAGGCAGAGTTAGTCCACTTGGAAAATGACATGGTATTAAATGCTGCAATGTGTTGGCAACTGGCAAATAAACTAAAGGCTGCCACACTACAGGAGAATTTTCCCGATTTTGGCAGCAATTTCTTCTTCCCGAGTTCATGGAGGCGTGACCCGACTTTTTGTCTTTGTGTGCGATTTTGAAGCTGCTGCTCCTCGTGTTTGTGGAGTCAGTGTCAGATCAGAACCACCAAACATCAACAACACTACGATAACAGCCGATAAAACAGAGTCAGGGGCAGAGGAGCGACGGACACAGAGACGCAACATACAACTCAGGATATAGAGAAAATAAAAACTTTATTCCTCCCCTAATGTAAAGTGGTACATTAAAAGTGCAGCATCTCACCCACATTATCCATAGAAATTGGCCTCCGCAAATAATGACATCCAGTCCACAAAACCACACCGTTAATCCAGTTTGCGGTGTTCTTTAGAAGTAAAAAGAAAGTGTTTCCTCGCGTGTGTCTGTTTACATCCACACAGTGCGGTGAAGCTGCAGATTAGCGATACTGACTCTACTTCCTGTGAACTTTTCGCTAATCTTTAATGATTTAAAAAATCCTGTATCTGAAATATTGCTCCACATTTCACAACATAATAATAACACAGTTTGGACTTGTGTCTAAACTGGAAGTGCAGAGTCTGATCTTTGAACACTTCAGAGTCTCAAAGCGAGTGGATTTACTGTAGACAGGAAACAGCTGACGCCATCGGGCTCACAACTTTATATCCTGTGGTCCACACACAGATGCCGCTACAGACTTTATGATCGGAGATTTTAAGTCTCATAAGATCCTCCTCGTGTCTGTGGTGTGTGCACATTTAAAAATCATTTAAGACCGAAAAATCCTGTAGTGTAGCAGCCTTAACCTAATCTAAAGATGACCCTCAATAACCAGGCAAAGGTGAAATTCAGTTCTGTTACCTGAACAAAAGTAGTAGTTAGATCTTTCCTTTAGGCAGATATAAGACCAGAACTGAAGAAGCTTGGATGAGCTGAAAAAAATATTCGACAAAAATAACTTTTCTCCACTTGACAGAACTGAATTTCTCCTTTGCTATGGACGACTGAGAGTTTACACCAACACATCTGTGACCCGGCAAAACCAGACTTATATTACAGCGCTTTGCTCCTTCTTTTAGCTGTTGTTTATATAATGTTTTTGTTGGACAATCTCCGCCTACTGTATGGAGCTGCAGGGGTTGTACAAAATGGATCCTGCTGAGTCTGAAAACTCAAAAATCGTAACAGTCCGGCAGCTCACTCTTGTCCCAGTCTACAGCAAGTCCGGATGCGTTCAGGGGTGTCTAGTATTTTAGGATTCACACCAAAACTGTTGAGCTCTAAGAAATAAATTCAATAAAAGGAGTTTCATAATTTAACCACATGCTGATTTTATTTTCAGACATGCTATGAATATGAAGTTATTCACTCTTTGGAGCACAAATAAGAACCTTGAAGTAGATTTTACTTTCACTTTACTGAACTGCAACCAACCACCTATCCCACTGATCGAGCCAGAATTGCTTATGTGATTACACTACTTGTCGACAAGGCCCGAGCGTGGGCGACCTCCATCTGGCAGAGACAGGGTCTCTGCCATCTTTTGTTGAGCTTCTAGTTTTGATAAGTGTTTGCCTTTTGCATTCCTGGACTTTGATGCTCTTTGTTTTTGGAGAGTTTTTTGTGTTACCCAGTTTTTGCTTTGGATTTTCTGTGCTGTTTGTGGACCTTCTGAGTTTCTTTGAAGAAATAAATGGAAAACATCTTTTGTTTGAACCTCTGCACCTGAGTCTACTCTCTCTACCTTGACTTTTGCACAGTAGTTAGCTCATTTACCCGCCAAGCCGGCGACCCGGATCCTATTCCCGTGTCGACCTTAACATGGTGAGTCTGAAAACTCAAACATCATAACAGTCCAGAGTCTACAGCAGGTCAGGATACGTTCAAGGGAGTCTGGTATTTTAGCACTCATACTAAAACTGTCCAGCTATAATGATTTTATTTCAAACATGTTTAGGGTGACCAGATTATTGTCACATTTCTTTGTGTTTTGGTCATTTTTCAGCATTTTTTTCCTGTATTTTACCTGAAGAAATGACAATGTACGTCTCTCTTTACTGTTGACAGGGACCAGATTAGTCAAAAATAGAGACACGAGATTTTTTGTATAAAACTGGGACAACTCAGTGGTTTTGGATAAATCTGCTGGGGCAGGAGACACAGGGCTCAAACCTGGGACTGTTGAAGAAGCCTGATGTTGACACGCTGCTGCTCAGAACACATTGTTTTAGCCCATGAGAGCAAGTATGGGAGCTGGTGAAAGTTTTAAGATCAGCTGAAAGTGTGTTCCAGTTTTTTTTTTGCTGCTGTGTGTGAGAAAACCAACTGTCCCATCACCGTATGAGTACATTTAATGCAACTCCAGGTCTGTTTTTGAGGAGGTAACAGCATTCTAACATGACTTAAAGCTCACAAAAGTCAAGTTTGTGTAATATAGGACTATTATATTGGACTATGCTAGTTATACGGGTTTCCTAGCATGCATGTAAACTAGGACCCGACCGATATTGTTGCGGCCAATATGATACCAATTAAATGGGAGTTGGAGCGGTGGGAGTTAGATCGGCCGAATGACATTTTTGTATGATATTCTAGCCAGTAAAGAAAGTTATGCAAGTAAACTACCGCTATTAGCCTGTAGCGGTAAATGCGTGTGCGCCGCAGTAATTAATGATCTGCTAAATGCCGATAATTCACACTTCTATTCACAGCTCATTTACATATCAGTGCGTGTCCAGTAACATATATACGGCCACTATAGTCACTTTACAGTCGCTAATAGAAGAGAAAACAGCCTGTTTATGTGTGCGAGCTACAGCAGCTAATCGCTAACCAATGAGAAAGAACCAAAACGAGCTTCAAAACCAACAATTCCAACACTCAGCCTCACACAGGCTCCTCTCAGATCACAAGTCTGCACTAAGAACTGTCCTTTTAATCCAGACTCACACTGATCGTCCGTAAAAAGAAGAGAATCTCAGTGTTGTGCACGTGGATCACAGATGCGAGTGTCACCAAGAGCACATGGCGATGCGTCCAAGGGCGGGATGGACACAGACAAATGACTCCACAGATAAATCCTGATGCGGAGCCACATATCACGATATTTATCTGTCTGTAAATTGGATTAAATGGACAGAATATAGAGAGTCTAAGCTTTATAAGAAGGTAAAACATGTCCACAAGGACTATCGGCCCATATCAGCAAGATTTTGGCCAATAACCGATATGTTTCCAAGAGCCCATATCGGCCAACCGATATATCAGTCAGGCCCTGATGTAAACATACTGAGAATCATTTGGATTATTTCAACCCTGGAATTGCCCATCTCTACTGAATTAAAGGTAAAATGAGCTGCTAACCTGAAAACAACCTCTACATGACATCACAAGGTGGAACGGAGCATTTTGAGCTTTAGAGATGTAATCAAACTGTAAAGAATTACTCAAACATGTATGAATGAAAGAAAATATAACTCTGGCTTGTTTCTGAGGCGGTAACAGTGTTCTAACATGGCTTAAAGTGCACAAGAGTCAGTTTTGTGTAATATTGGACTTTTAAATTAGACTACGCCTGTTATCCAGCTGTCATAGTTTTCTTAGCGTACTGTACATGTAAACGGTCTGAGTAATCCAGAAGAATCCCTCTTATGCCAAACACAGGGCCATCTTTACCTGGTGATCACGGGCACACAGCTGTTCCAGGCGCCCAGGCTCCAGCCGTACAGGTCGCGGTGCCAGTCGCACACCCTGAAGCAGTTGCGCTGGTTGGACGGGCGCAGGCTCTGCTCGCAGTTGGTGTGGAGGGTGGTCCAGCCGTCCACGTGGGCGCACCACACGGCCCGGCTCTGGCTGCCCCCGGGACCACACTCACTGCCCATGCACCTGCCCCACGGACCTGACCACAGACAGGGGCAGAGGGAGAGGGAGCATTAGTATTCATAAACAACAGACAGACAATTACATTTATTTTGTGTAGTCCAAATGACAACAGCATATGCCAAAAACATGCCCGGAGAGGTTTTAGATGTCAACCATGCATGTTTGAGTAATCTAGTGATCTGTCCCCAGTACTATTTGAACACTCTGTACGGTTAGTAGTACGATTCTGTCCAATGCTTAGTTCACAAATCTACATCACCCATGTTCCAACATGACTCTCCACAAATACAGTTCTTAACAGATTTATTAAACCTTCTGTCATGAAAACAAGAAACCATAAATAACTTCAGAAAATGACCAACTGGAATAACAAAATTGTCATGGTTTGAGTGTGGTTGAGGACCCCAAAGCAGAGACAGAGGCGCAGGTAGATGTTAAACAGGTTTATTGCCGGGATTGAAGGATGTGGTGATGGAAACTGGCTGGAGACATAGACGGAGGGAAGACACTGGGGTAGACTCACAGGTAGACAGACTGGACGACAAGGGCAGGCAGGACGACGTGGACAAGCAGGACGAGGACGTGGATGTGGACAAGCAGGATGAGGACGTAGACAAACAGGACGAGGACGTGGACAAGGGATAGAGGAGGAATGAACTGACAAAGAACAAAGGATAAGGACAGAACTAAGTAGTGGGGCTGATTAGACAATTAGCTGCAGGTGAACCACCGAGCAGGTGATCCACACTGCAGCATTAGCCCAGCCACACCCCCGAGAGGAGCAGACAGACACAGAAGGGAGGGGGAACACACAACAAACACCAAACCCTGACAAAAATAGTCCTTGTTGAGAAATAATAACCAAAAATGTGAATATTTTATGTGACTGTTGGCACAGACAACAGCTGCATTCTTACTGAAATTGTTTTTATGTCATTTTGTAAAGTCTCTTTTGTTATTGAGTTCCAAATAGTTTCTCACTGTTCCCAGAGACTTGCTTTGGATGAGTGTCATTTTTGGAAAACATTAAACTTAAAATTTATGGATAGCAACAATAGTTATATTTTATTAATTAATCAAATTTTATTTATAGAGCGCTTTTCATACAAAAATTGCGACACAAAGTGCTTTACAGTGATGAAAAAAGAACAATTCAACCCTCCTCTTGAGATTACTATGTAACATGACTAACTTTTTAACTTCTAACTGAATCTGATCTGGGACGCTGACTATCTAGAACCATTAACCAGAGAAAAAAGAAAACAGGAAGCACATAACAACAAAACTCAACACACATGAAAAGACGACAACGAAGACGTGGGATATGGGGCGGGGCTGGAGACTCGCTCTGCCTGATACCCACTCCGAGCCGCCATAGACAACCATAGTCAGGTCCCAGACAGAGTCAACATCCCAAGGAAAGTTCGAGAATGCGAGAGCCGTTTCCCCGCCATGTTTACCCGGGGGAAGTTGCTTGTTCCAGCAGCAGCCTTGAGGCCGGTGCTCGATGGGGAGGCCTATTTTAGCATTAAAGACCTTGTTTTGATAAAAAGATCCTGTATATACCGGTGGATTAACCATTATAGAAACATACAAAGATATTTTGGTAAACAGAAATACTGTTAAATTACATAAAAACTCCTGAATTGGGTGGTGGTCTAATACATTTGTTAAGCATTGAGTAGGATACAAAATATACTACAACTTCACAAACCTGAAGTGCAGTATTTTCATTAGTTAGGATAAGTACAACCTGAGGACATCTGGTAATATGCAAATTACCGCTCCGCCTCTGTGTTACTTGCAGCGCATTCGCACGGGAAAAGCGAAGTCCTTAAATGACTCTATTTTACTGACACTGACAGAGATTGAAAGAGAAAGAAAAGAAAAGAGAGCGAGTAGAAAAGGCTCTGAGATGCAGATTCACACAGGACTGCTGTAGTATTATCACCGGACGTCTGTGTTTTCAAAATATAGCAGGTCATTTGCGGAGGAACATTTACTTTACAAATTACAGACGTGACACATTCACACAGGTTTAAGATCTCGGGCGTCCTCTGCAGTTATTATAGAAAAAAATATATGATAACGAGAAATGGCACATACACATTAACACTGATGGTTCATGCAGCGGTTATAAAAAACACATTCTCCTATTAAACCTTCAAACACTACAGCTATACAGCCTGTGCATCTGCTGCTGTCTGTCAAGGTTCAGAATGTCTCTCTCCCCCTTTTTCTTTCTCTCCATTTCTCACTCTCTTTCTCTCTCTCCTCCTCCTCTCCCTCTGTGTAAGTGTTTATTTATACAGCGCTGTTCACAGACATGTGTCACAAAGACACTTTACAGAGCATTATTATCAGAGCATTATTCATTCACTAAACACCTGGTGGTGTAAGCTACAGTTATAGCCACACCTGTCCTGGGGCAGACTGACAGAAGCGAGGCTCCAACCTGCACCATCAGCCCCTCCGACCACCACCATCACACACACACCACTTTCATACTAAACAATGTGGGTCAAGTGTCTTGTCTAAGGACTAGTGCTGTCAATTGATTAAAATATTTAATCATGATTAATCTCATGATTTTTTATTTTATTTTTTTTATTGCAAACCAGAACAATTGTCAGTGAGACACTTATGCTCTGTAACAGTGTGAGCAAAGTGCCTCAGTCAGATCATGGGTGAAATAATGTGCTGTGACAAGAGGTCGTTCTCATTACTGAGGGACGTCCAGTGATCTGCAGTTAGTGCCACTGTGTTTGTTGTCCCAACACCTGCTGGACAAGGGGCGCACTTGTGCTGGAACTTTTGGGCCATGCCGTGCTTGGACGCGATTGCCTGGGGTTCTGTGGACCATGTTCACTCCTGCAGGGCCGTGCCAGGCTGCAGACAGGGTGTCTGTTGCACGGCGCTGTTTGCGGGTCGCACAGTGGAGCTGCAGTTTTGGCAGAGCGGGTGGGTCTAGTGGCAGGGGGTGTCTATTATGTGGTGGGGCGGGTGTGGGTCCTGCAGTGCTCCTCCATGAGTTTGTGTCGCTGTCCGTGGTCCTTGTCGTGGATTCGGCTGTATGTATGTTTTGAAGCGGAGTTTGTTTCGTGTTTTCCTCGTGCGGGGGCATCAGCGTGTGCAGGTGTGCCATGCTTTGGTCCACCTCCTCCAACCAGGATTTCTCAGTTTCGTACAGATTGTTTTCTTTCATGTTTACAGCCGGATCCTGTAGTTTTTCTAACATTACAGCAGTGGCCACAGCAAAACTAGTCCACTGGGTCAAGAGCGTTAATCACGCGATAAAAAAATGTCCGCCGTTAAATTTTTGAGTTAACATGTTAATAGCACGATATTTTTGACAGCACTACTAAGGACACAACAACAACAGTTTTTCTGACTTTTCCCATCCAAGTACTGACCAGGCCCAGCCCTGCTGAGCTTCTGAGATCTGACGAGATCAGGCTTTGACAAGGAGGTAGGGCCATATACTGTGTCTCTTTCTCTCCCTCTTTTTGGCTCTTCTCCTCTCCCTCTCTTTGTCTCACCTCCTCCTCTCTCTCCCTCTTTCTCTGTCTCTCCTCCTCCTCTCTTTCTCTTCCTCTCTCTTCCTCTCTCTGTCTCTCACTCCCTTCCTCTGTCTCCTTCTGTGTCTCTTACTTTCCCTCTCTGTCTCTCTTCCTCTCTCTCCCCTTCTCTTTCTATCTCTCCTCCTCCTCTCCCTCCTTCTCCCTCTCTCTCCCTTTCTCCTCTCCCCCCTGTGTGACCCTGTCTCCTCTGTTCCTCTCATGTGCTCGTCATGTTCTGGATGTTCTGGAGTTGTTAGTTTCACAGCCGCTGATGACAGGAGAGAAACAGAACATCTAATGAGGAACATGTGCAAACACAAGCAGGAAGACGTCTGCTCCTGTCGCCCCTGTCGCCCCTGTCGCCCCTGTCACACCTGTCACACCTGTCTGCCACATACTCTACATATACTTGTTTGTACATATAAATGCACTCTTGCTCATTTCTGATGATGAAAAACATTATAGCCTTGAATTATAGCCTTTTTTTCATCCAACCCTTGGTGATGAGTTTGTTCTGTACACTGCACATTTCTCTGATCTGGCCCAGATCAAATTTATTACCTTCTTAGTCGTTCTGAGGCTGCTTCATTCTTGTCATTTATTTTAAGAGAACTTGTCAAGTAAAATGATCTGTCCATGCAGCAAGATCATTTAACTACTTTTAAATCATTTTCTGATAGATTTAAGTGTTTATATCTTAAACTTTTTTGCATTGTATAAACACACTGCAAATTTCATAAAAGGAACCAAGATTTATTCTCTTAAATCTAGACAAAAAAATCTCATTTATCTTGTTTTAAGTGGTTTAAGGAACCAAATGACTGATAAATGTAAGATTATGAAGCTTATTTCAATATTTTTTTTTTCTTATTTAGTTTTTATATGTATAAACTAGTCAGAATGCACAAAACAAGCAAAACAATTGTTAAGATGGAGTTTAAGACATTTTTTTTGGATGTAAATGAGTCGATCTTGGACTGAAATTGTCCAGTGTCTCTGCACCTTCTGTTTGGAACATGGAAAGATTCAGAGATTTCAAAGTTTTAGAAGAGCGATGCAATTTGTCAGTAAGTTACCAAGTGGTAATTAGACTTAAAATAAAAAAAATAAAGAATTTCATTAAGATTCATGAACTAAAATCAAGAATAAAACTGTCAAATAACAAGCTTCATATTCTAGTTTTAATTATTGTAATCTTAATTAAATTGTAATTGATTTATTCTTAGAAATAGTGTTTTATGCTTCCTTTCAGATCACTTCAAACTTCGATTATTGCTTAGGACAAGTGATTTTATCTTATTTGGAGATTTATTGAGGCCTGGAGATATTTTCTTATTTCTTGATAAGTAAATGTCACTTCCTGCTCTGGCAGATCATTTCACTTGTTTTTAGAGCATTTGAACTTAAAACAAGTGGATTTGTCTAGTTTTCAGGATTTTTTGCCGTGCAGAGGTGGGACCAAATACTTGATACTTGTTTTAAGTCTCACGTCAAGCCTTTGTGATCTGGAGGGGGAGTGATTTAGCACAGAGAGCAAAGGGAGGGGGGACTCAGCGTGTCAAAAATGAAAGTGAAACTCATAAAACATGTTAATAAGTTGTTTACAGCAAACATTTTTTAAATAACAAACGCTTTGTGCTGCAATTTTGTATGAAAAGCGCTCTATAAATAAAGTTTGAGTGATTGAAAATCTAGCATGGTGGTCTGAATATGTCATGTGTTCGCAGTTAACGCCCCATAGAGCCACACAGCGAAATAGTCAGAGATCAATAACAGACAAGCAGATTAACAAACATACATAGAAAACAAGCAAATGGAAGACTGTCCCAAAGTGCCCCCTCGTCTTCAACAAGATCTCACACTCTACTTCCTCTCGTCACTGACTCTGAGCTCCAAACTTCCTCTCTTCCACTATATCCCCTGAAACTTCCACGTTTGCATCGCTCATGGTCTCCTGTGATTAAATTAAGACTGACCCGTACAGAGGGAACCGGCGCACAGAGGCCGCATAATTAGGCCACGCAAATACCGTATGTTACCGTGGAGATTATAAACCATCAGAGGCAGCCGTCTGAAAGCCAATTTACGGGCAGACGCGCTAATCTGTGTTATTTATCAGACTCTATTGACAACAACAGAAAGTGCCAAATGCATCAATACACTATTCTCTGGACACAACACACAGCAGCACCCGGGGAGCAGCCAACGAAAGCAAGAGCCAAATAGAACGGCTCAGATTCTATAGGAGGGAAGGGAGCGCTCATTGGGCAGTTCACAAAGGAAGGGAGAATGGTAATGTTACAGCTTTGCCAAAAATGTTCCGCACTATAGCCTTATCTGTCTTGCGCGTATTCAATTATTGGTGTTTAATTGCTCAGAAAAATCTCGGCATTCTCGTCTCTCTCTATTGATTTTTGCAGTGGCGTCGCGCTGGAGGTGTGCTACATGTATCAGTACTAGTTGATCAGTTACCATGGTGACACAATGCACACATTATCAAACGCTGACAAAAAGGATTTAAATAGTCTACGAACTCAAAGAAATAAATACAAAATGAGGAAAAAAAGAGCACGTTTTCAGGAGCCTGCGATAAGTCCAAGCGTTTATGGTCCTGTTTAGTCTCCGCAAAAATCGAGACCAAGACCAGCCTGAGACCACAGGGTCCCAAGACCAGGACAAGACTAAGACCTCTGAGGTTCGAGACCGAGACAAGACCAAGATCTCTAAGGGCTGAGATCAAGACAAGACCGAGACGTTTAAAGGTTGAGACCAAGACAAGGTCAAGACCATCTTTGTCATTTTCTATATTTACTTGTATTATTTTATTTTGGCATATATATATATATATATATATATATATTTTTTTTTTTTTTTAAAGAATGAGCGGGCCAAGATCCTGTGGGACTTCCAAATACAGACTGACAGAATGGTGATGGTGAACCAACCAGACATCGTGGTTCTGGATAAGCGAGAGAACAAAGCCGTGGTGGTGGACATTGCAATACCGAGCGATGGCAATGTCAGGAAAAAGGAACACGAGAAACTAGAGAAATACCAGGGGCTCAAAGAAGAGCTGGAGAGAGCCTGGAAGGTGAAAGCATCGGTGGTGCCTGTGGTGATCGGAGCACTCGGGGCCATGACCCCCAAACTGGATGAGTGGTTGCAGCAGATCCCAGGAAGGACAACAGACATCTCAGTCCAGAAAAGAGCAGTACTGGGAACAGCAAAGATACTGCGCAGAACTCTCAAGCTCCCAGGCCTCTGGTAGGGGACCCAAGCTGATGAGGGTGAGAGAGACCAACCACCGTGGAAGGTGAGAAATGCGTTTTTTTTTATTTTTTGTATATATATATATATATATAAATCTGTCTCCATTTGATCTGGTTAATGTTCAAGCAAACTTTGCTGCACTTAAATGCCCCTTTTTTAGACCCTGCCGCACAATTTGAGAAGCCCTTCCTTAATCCTGCTTTGTGAGTTTTTTCACATTCATAATGTCTACAGTTCCATTATCTTACTGGTTTTGCAGTGCACATTTACGGCTGTAATGAAATATGATCACACTTGTTGAGTGTTTGCTCTCTCGGCATCATCAGTCTGAGCACGTAAACACCACCGAACTACTGAAAAAAGTGCTGGATTAATATGAACTAGACAGAAAATAGTACTAAGCGATTATGACGTCTGACTTTTTCATGGACAGTGGTTTTGTGTCGCAAATGTAAAACCCAAACTATCCCTTTAATAATCACACAGAACAGTGGGTGGAGATAGGGGGTGAGTGAAAACAGAAATTCGCTGACCACTCAAGGACGCACGTATCACTCTACATACAACTTCCAGTGCGTTATGGAGATGGGAATATGATTATAAAATGTTTGCACTTTCACTGTAGAAGCTCAGGACTCAAAAAAACATGACTGGACGAAACTCCTTTGCCCCAAAGCCAAGTTCCGACCTCCTCTGTAGTGAGTCCGGCCCCACTCGACATCACATCCATATTTATCCAAACCTAAGCGAACACAATACGAGCTCATGCGTCCATCCACCATCAGAGCCGTAATTACCCCGGGCCGAGCTCACACTGCACAAACCAAAGACTCTGATTCGAAACTGGAGCAGAAATCTGTCTAATTGGAATGCGCCGCTCTTCACCCCACATTAACCTCAGGGCCTTGATGCTTCTGGCTTGGGGCCCGTGTGTGATTGGCCCCTGGCTGAGCAGCGAGGGGGGGCAGGCCGTGGCCAAAAATGTGAAATCTCCAACACAGTACCTCCCTGATTGTGTCTGACGAGGCCGCTGCTCAAAAGTACGGAGAACATCGGAGAAAATCGTCTGAAACTAGGGCAAGATTCGAAACAGGAATGTTAAATTTGCAATTTGCATTTTTAGGTTAAGGGCCCGTCTCCTGCTTGTTTCTATGGATATGTCATTGCTCTACCTGGAATGTTCCACGGTATGACATTAAACAGCTCTACTTTACACTTATTCAATAACAAGTGGTTTTATAGCTAAAAAAAACTAAAAAAGTGAGCATTCTGACTGTGAGTGGGGTCGCCTCTCCATAGATCTGATCTGTAACTTGATTTGGTTTGGTTTCCATGATGATAGAAAGGTTTAATGCCATATTGTGAAACATTCCAGACAAAGCAATGCAACATCTCCATGAAGAAAAGCGTATGACGGACCCTCTATCTGCCACCTGGTTGTCTCCATGGAGATGTTTTACTTGCCATGTTCCACTGTATGGCATCAAATGTCTTGTCTACAACCATGAAGACGGCCATGCCAGTTACAGGTCAGTGCTGTGGAGAAGTGACTCTACTCAAAGTAATGTTGTCACGATACTAAAATTTCAAACTTGATTTAATACTCAAAACTGATTCCAAAATACAAAAATTTCAATCTTGATTTAATGCTCAGTACTGATTCCAAAATACAAAAATTTCAAACTTGATTTAATACTCAATACTGATTCCAAAATACAAAAATTTCAATCTGGATTTAATGCTCAAAACTGATTCCAAAATACAAAAATTTCAAACTTAATTTAATGCTCAGTAGTGATTCCAATAATATGGGTAAAAAATAATAATAAAACACACACTTTCTTTAGACAGTAGAATGTGATTATCAATATTAAATCGTAGTTTATCTCCTCTAACTAACCACATTCATACAGAGGCAAGGTGGGTGTAGTGTCTTGCCCAAGGGCACAGTAATGGTTGTGGAAATATAACTTTTAATTTAGCACGTGTGTAATAACAAAAATGTAGTCAAAAATGATACACGAAAAAGTAGCAGTTGCGTCCGTCAAATACTCAGAACTGTCTGTTTTTCTAGGTATTTTTGAGCTATAAAATCACCTCTAATTGAATACATGGAAGATAGAGCTGCTTAATGCCATACTGTGGAACATTACAGGCAGAGAAACAAACGCCAACTAAAAAGTTACATCGTGCAACTTTAATTTCATCACGTGTTCTATGTAGTGTAATCATAAGAGACTCGTTAGTTTTATTACAGGGATACCTCATACACTAATACTGTTAGAGTGGAATGGCATTGTGAAAAGGGCGATGATCAGAGGGGTTCCCCAGGGGTCAGTTCTAGCCCCGTGTCTTTTTTTCATTAAGGATATGCAGTACAATTCAATTTAATGAGTACATGGCTTTTACATATATTACATGCGAGTCTGTTTGACATCGAGCTGATGTGGAACATAGTGGGAAAGTAGGACATCGGTGAATAAAGTGATATTATTTCATTAGGAATTATATTGTGCTGTGACTGACTGACCGCAGTCCAGGGAGCATCCCGCAGACATACTGTTATAGCCTTTGTGTAATGGATGTTTCATTGTCACACGTCTGACAGACAAATAACAGACACGATTGAAGTTAAAATTGTATAATTCACTTAAGGTGCACTATGTCTGCTGGAGGGTCCGTCACCTGCTTGTAACCATGGAGATGTGCCTAAATTGTTCCACAGCATGGCCATAACTGTATGAATCTCAATGGAGACACAATAAAAATTTATGTTTTTACACATTTTTGAGTAAAAAATAACACCCGTATTTGAATAAATGCAGATTAGGGTAATATCTTAGTGTGGGCAACTGTTACGACCCAGCTGTGCTCGGGACCGCGGAAGTAACAAAATAACCAAGATGTAAAATGGAATAAATAAGGTCATTTAATTAAAAGGAATGTACAAGGTAAATTAAACAAAACAGGCTAAAATATGTACATAGAAGAACCTAAACTAAGAAACACAAGGACGGGACTGAAATACGAGTTTTGTGCCAAAACGGGTCACGTAGGTCTGTACAAAAACACAAGTGACGGACTAAGGGACACATAACAAAATCACAAAAGTCCCTAAACAAAAGTCACATAAACCTACAAACAGAATCGAGTGACAACTAAAAAGATACAAAACAGAACTAAACTAAACTAGTGTCTCACACACAAAGTTAGACTCACAGACAAAGTTAGACTCACACACTAAAGAGACACAAACAGAAAATGGCAAACTGGCCACAAAGGCCACAGCCCTGAACAGGTGAGAGGAATCTTCTTAAATAGGGGGAGGAGGCTGGAGGTGAGGTGGGAGTGGCCGAGGGTTGAAGTTCCCACCAATCAGGGACCAGGGCTCAACCAGCAGGAATCCAAATGACAAAACAATTAAAGCACACAACACAAATCAAAAGAACTGGAGGCCTGGGGCCGTAACAGCAACAAACAGGTTGCAGATTCTCTCCAGAAAAGTTACACAATGTACTTTTAAATTATTGGTGCAAAGTTGAGCCATATGTTCATCATTAGAAGTACCAAGATGAAGTATTATCCTCTCATGCTTTTTGCTCGGCAAATCCATATTCTGTTCTGATGGTAATTTATGTTTTGATTTGTTGTACTGGGAGTTTTCACATTCTAGAGTGCGATGATGACATATTCCAAGATAAGGGGGAAGGGTCAAATTTCTCTTTTAATAACAGGGTACTTTACCATGAAATATCCAAAATGTAAATTCACAAAGATTGAACATGAACCTGCATTTTAACAATATGAATTTTAGCTACCCCCATCTGTATTAAATTACATTGGTCTATAGAATGCTGTGATGTCATCTGAAACCCACCAATTGTGATTTTACTGAAATTCTTATTCTGTAAAACACTTTGAATGACTTTGTGTATGAACAGGCTATACAAATAAACTTGTCTTGCCTTTCATACACAGGGATATCAGTCTGGTCTCCATGCCCTCCTCCAGATCTCAAGCTAGAACCAAACACGATCGTCAAACCAGATTTGTTTTTATTTTAATGAGGTCTGTGAAACGAGGGAGCGCAATGGTCAGCATCCTTTACAAACAGAATCAAACTTCTGTCACCTGATGAGCAGAGTTTAGTGCTTTGCTCATTGATTCTGCAGAAATTCATTATGTTCTTTTCATGGATCTATAATTAAAAACTGGATAAGGCATTCCCCCTGTGTCCCGGCTCAAAATGACTAGTGGTCATTTCATGATTACTGCAGCTCCCGGAAGCTTGAGCCCAGAAAGAATTCTCCCACAGAGCTCAATGCATTTTTGGGGAATTCAAACTGCCCACGTTCGGCTGACAGAGCATCCACAACTTTCACAAACGTCACACTTTGCAGGGATTCTTTTCTATTTTCACAACACAAACTTTATTTTATTTTTTTTTATCCTCAAAGCGCCTAAAAGTTAACTTTGTAAGACTTAGCATCTCTTACTCTGATTGGAGGAGTTCGCCTGTATTGAGGAAATAAATGCAGAAGAGAAAATCACACCGATGTATAAGAGCTGGATAAGACACGCCCCCTCTATCCGTGACCACAGATTGATGTGCGATTGTCGAGCGAAGTATTGCAGCCATAAAAATCTTTATGAAATCAAACTGCCCGTGTTCTGACAGGGCATCCACAGCTTTCATAAAGGTCCACTTTGGTAGGGATACTTCTGTATTTTTACAATATGAGTTAGTCTATTCCCGCTCTGCGCCTGCACTAGCTCCGCTCCAGCAGCTCGCATTGTGATTGGTCAGAACTGCATTTCTGACATCACACGTTGGGCTGCGGAAGTAAACATTTTTGGAGTCGTGTGTCGATGAGCAGAGGCCACTAAAAACAATATGATGCCATCTTGGTTTCACCTTCATATTTGTCACGGGGTCCTCTTCAAGTCGGGATGCTCGTTTAGGATGTTTTATTCCACAGTGCAGAACAGGAAAAACAGGCGCAAAAATGTGTGCAGGAAATATTTACAGTGAAACAGTGAGAAAAAGGTCTATTTACAGGGCAGGCAAAAAAAAAAGGTTGACTTCTCCTACAAGTCTCTCTCTAGTTCTCGCTCCACTCTCCCTTAGTCTCTCAGTCGTTTGCTCGCTCGCTTGTCCAGTGAAACACTACCTTCATTGTAGCCAGGAATTTCATATCTTAATTGCAGATGGACAGCAGGCACATCACTGTAATTTTGTTTAGTAATAACACAAGCCTGCAAAATCAGTCTATCCAAACAAAATTCACACAACAAAATACCCCCACCCGCCCAAAGTAAGTGGATATCTATCCAAAAAATGCACAACAAAGTAGCAACATGGGAGAGAGAAGAAAATAACTTCGTGTCTTGCAAGATTTGAACCTGAATTTCCACACTACATGTCTTGCTAGGCAGGTGCTCTAACCACTGCACCACAATCTACAGACTAATTCAATGAGAGAACTAAAAAGAATTAAATTCATGACACAGCATTTCAAAAAAAAAATCTAATTTTAGATGAAACGTATCATGAAATAGGGATTCAAATTAACAATGAGGTTCATTTATGGGTTATTTTTTTGTTAACCACAAAAATCAGCCAATGTGAAAATATAATGCAGTTCAGTTAGAGCAATCTTTGCCACATAGGTGATCTGTGCTGAACTGTTTTTGTCTGCTTGTCTTGAACAGCCATTGGGCGCAAACACTTCAAAGTCATTGGCTGTCAGACAAGAAGGCTGGATACCATTAACATAACGAAACTCGCGCGTAAAAAACGCGCGTCTTGGTGGACACACAAAACGCGCGTAAAAAACGCGCGTCTTGATGCACAAAACGCGCGTAAAAAACGCGCAAAACGTGAGTTCAACGTGAGTTAGTATGTGCGAATTGTTGCAGTCTTGGCTTTCCATAGCGCGGAGCCCAGCAAACAAGGAAACAGGTGAGCACGCGTCTTCCCACGTTTTCCCCCGGGGACCGTGTCCTCAGGGACGGACCTGCTCCGTCACAATATTTCATTATAATTCTATGCTTTGTTTATTTTTTTTATCATAAGCAGCTATATTGTTGGACTCTCCATGTGTGTCCCTGATTGGCCAATCCACCTGTCAATCACGCTCATCTGAACTCATAAAACTTCGCTGTTGCCCGCACTCACATCTTGATAAAGTAAAAAGTGTGTATTCTGGATCGCAGGCTCGCTTTTTGAATATATACATTTTTATTGATCAGGGACACTGCATAAAACAACATTACCCGTATAATAAAAAAATCTGTCTAGTGCCAAGTTTCCCTTGAATGCAGTCCCAGAACAGGTGGACGTCAGGTTGCATGAGCTCCCGCTGTAAATAAACACATTTCTACAGCGTCTCCTTTGCATAAATCCTATTATTATTCCTTTTTTTTAATATACATCACTGCGCAGCTCCGATAGCTCGCAGCAAACTTTAATATTGGATTCAACCTGACATCGAAAACAGTCCCGTCACATTTTTTTAAAGAAATTTTCAGTCCACAGTGTAACATGACTAATCCAACGCTTTCTTTGTATTTGCACAATTAGCGCCAGATTTCATTAGCGTAATATCTGGCTTGTAAATACACGCTGTCGTTTGAAGCCTTGCTCTTACTTGTACGCACAGATTGTTGGCCCGGAGCGAGTTGTAAATGCACGTGAGCAGTTTCCCGTCCCTCTCTAAATGGCCGGCTCTTTATTTGCGCGAGCTGGATCCAGTTGGCGTAGCCCGGGGAGACGCTCAGCCAGCATTTGGAGTGTTATAATAGCATGAAGCATATTGAGCTAACACAAACGACCAGCGCAGGGCCATCGCGCTCTGAAGAGGCAGCTGTTTGGAGGGGGGAAAAAGAAGAAGAACGACCAGGCTTGGGGACAGTGTGTGTGAGCAGGAGCTGGAACCCATCTGAAAGCGTCGCTGGGATGAAATGCAGATATGCTCATTACATTTGGCAGAATCCGAATCAAAGGAGTATGAAGTTTGATAGTTTAGCATCGTGACAGCGCTATAAAAATTGTAATATCATTCATTAGAGGCAAGCAAATGTCTAATGACAGAATGACAGATTTAAAGTAATGCCGCAGGGTTGTACTCTATGTCCTTGTAGTACTGCAAATGACTGAATATACTACTGCTACTACTACTACTACAATGACTACTACTATTACTACGACTACTAGTAGTATTATTACTACTGCAACTACTACCACTCCAAATAAAACTACGACTACTACAATAACTACTACTATAACTATACCTACAACCACTACTACAACAACTACTACTACAGCTATAACTACAACCACTACTACAGCAAATACAGCTATAACTACAACTACTACTACTACTACTATGATTATAACTACAACCACTACTACAACAACTAAAAAACTACGACCACCATGACTACAACTATAACTACAACCACTACTTCAACAACTACTACGACAACTGCTACTACAACAACTATAATTCTAACTACAACCACTACTACAACAACAACTACTACTACTACAACGACAACTGCTACTACAACAACTATAACTACAACCACTACTACAACAACTACTACTACTACAACGACAACCACTACTACAACAACTACAATTATAATTACCACCACTACTACAACAACTATAATTCTAACTACAACCACTTCTGCAACAACTACAACTACAGCCGCTACGACAACAACTACTACTACATCCACTCCTACTACTGCTATAACTACAACCACTATTACCACAAATATAACTCCAACCACAACTAGTACAACTACTATTACAACAATTACTACAATTGTTGCTACAACTATAACTACACCCACTACAACAACAACAAGTACTACTACTACTACTACAACCATTACAACTACAACCGCAACTACAACCCTACAAATACTATTACAATTACTACTACTACTTCTGCTACAACTACAACAACTACTACCGTTACTACTACAACTACAGCTACAACCATTACTACCACTACCATTACTACAACTACTACTACTACTACTACTACTACTACTGCTACTACTACATGCAGTTCTTCCTTGCAGTACAGTTTGGACCTGTCTGCCCTCCTCTGTACCTGTGCTCACTGCGGCAGCTACAAAAGTCCATCAAAACCTCTGACTTTGAGAAATAACTTCCCTCTGGTCTGATCCACTGTTCCGAAATGTACACCTCTCCACCTCCACTCCAGCTCCTGGGGGCCCCTCGTGTTTGTGCGGATACAGCAACGTAGTGCCGCCGGGGCCGGTCATTAATCACTCCATACATCTCTCGTTCTCTTGTTCTTTCTGATATGGCTCATGCTCACACTGTTTTTTTCTCCAGAAACTTGTTTTAGCCACAGGTAGAAATGAAACAACTGGACCTGATCAGAGATTCGGTGTAATGTGCGGCGCAAACCAGAGTTATGTGAGGGGCTGGTGGAGCTGCAACAAAGTTTTCGGTGAGAACAAAAAGCAGATATCCTGAATAACACATTTTATGCATGTTGTGTTCCCTCGTCATTACTTTGTACAGATTTTTGTTTGGATTGGTTATTTGTGTTGTGTTGTTAAACTTCAAGTGTTGAAAATGTGTGATATTGTTGACTGAAATAAAAGTCAAAGTCATGTACAAAGCAACCACTACTACAACTACTACTACAATAACTAAAACTATAACTACAACAACTATAATTACAACCGCTACTACAATAACTACAACCACTACTACAACTTCTATTACTACTACAACAGCAACCGCTACCACACATGTGTCAAACATGCGGCCCGGGGGCCAGATCCGGCCCTCCAAGACCTTTAATCTGGCCCTCGGCTGATTTTTCTATTAAAATACTTAAAATTTTCAGATTTTTCTGTTAATTTTCTGCACCGTTTAGCATAGCAGCGTCTCCGGCGTTTCTGTACGTTGCGACTCCCACCAGAGCAGCACAAATGAAGACTTTCCTCTCTCCAAACGCTCTTAAAGGACGATCGTTTTGACTGTCGACCGTGACCCTCATCAGCAAAATGTCAAAAAATGAGAAAAGCAGATGCTGAGTTCAGGATTTCCCAAGAAAAATAGTCTAATTCTTATTTGTTGACAGAGGTGAATGGGAAATCTGTGCTCAGTGTGTTTGGAACAAGTGGCGTTGCTCGAGGAATATAATCTTAAACACCACTACGAGACACGGAGAAAAATACAATAACTTGAAGAGAGAACTGAGTTTTCTGATCCGGCCCTTTTGGGATCAAAGTAGGTTGCATACGGCCCCCGGACCAAAATGAGTTTGACACCCCTGCGCTACCACAACTACGAATATAATTGCAACCTCTATTACAACAAATTATAACAAAGCAAAGTGCAATGTGTTATCTGTAAATATTCAAAGATTGTTTGAGGTGAGAGCAAACCATTCCAATTTAAAACTAGGGCTGTCAACGTTAATGTGTTAATCGCGTCTAGATTAATGCAATCCATAATGTGATTTTTTTTTAAATCGCGATTAGAGTTGGCCAACTTTTTGTCCCATTAAAATGCAATGTTTTTTTGTTTTTTTTTACTCACGGTTAGAGTTCGCAGATTTTTCGTCCCTTCTACGCATTTGTAGGCAGCTCCTCTGGCTGTTTCCAGACGTTACAATTTATAAGTCAAGAGTTAAATGCAGCCTGTGTCAAGCAGAGTTTAGTACCAGCGAGGTACGTCTCGTCTAAGTTAGCACCTCCGAGCTAAACACCCGGGTGCAGCGACCAGAGCGTCTAAGCCAAGAGCCTCAGATCAGACAAACGACCATTTGGCAGAGTCGTGGATAATCACACGGCAAAGAAAATAACTACAGCCATCACTAAATGGGTATGAATTATTTTACATTATGGCTTTAAAACTGTATTGAAATGTGAAATACCACAATTTTAAACGTGCAATTCAATATGCGATTAATCGTGATTAACTATGGAATTTCTGATCTTAATCAAGATTTTAAAAATTAATTGTTTCACAGCCCTAAAACGTGTTTTAAAAAACAGATTCAGAACTGAGGTTATGGAAGAGTTTTGAAAAAGAAATGAAAGAATCAAGTACAATGATGGATTTAAAAACCACATTAAATCCAGTGCAATGTGTATGTATGAAAAAGAAAATTAAGTTGTGCATAAAAGTGAAGATTTCAGTTTGCAATTGATTAATAATTGTGACTGAAATTAAATTATTTGAAATGTTTCACAGCAATTATCAGTATTGATGTGTCTGGAAAGGAAAAAGGGGGCAGATAACATAAGATTAATCTTCTTTTTGCTCCTTTTCATTCATTTCTTGTATGTCAAGGTTCCTGCAGGTTTCTTCAAGTTAAATTCAAGCCTTTTTAAGACCATTTACATAAAAAGTTAATACCTATTTCATGGACTATTTCATAAAGCTATTGGCGAAGAAAATTAAATTCTTGAGTTTGTGCTCATTTTGTTTCTCAATCAAAGGAATCTGGGGAGTGGAGAGACTCTTCCCCATAACTCCAGCATGAAATGTGTCGCTTGGTAATATAAAAACAACATAATGGCTTTAATCAAACTGTGTTCTGATGAGACTGTCTGCTGAGATTGTGATATGTTTGGAAGATTTTAACCCAGTTGTGTTCTTAATTATTGTTTCCACCGCTCTTTATTTAGGTGATGTTATTTAGCCAAATAATGCTGTTTGACAAATTAAACTTTTGAGGAGAAATGCGATATGGAGACAAAACTGCCCAAATTTAAAACCCAGATATAAAAATTCAAGACTTTTACAAATCTTTTTAAGGTATTTTTTTCCAAATTCATAAATTCAATGCTTTTAAGACTTTTTAAGACGCTGTAGGACCCCTGGTATGTTTGATATTGTGACACTGTTAATGTATTTTTATACTTTATGAATGCAATAAACAAATAAATAAGGTTATATTGATAGCTGTATGTTTGATTAATCCTGTGTTGTCCTGCATTTGATTGCCTGACAAGTCCAGACCGATATGGGCCTTTATAGTATGTATATACAAATGGACATAGATGGACATAGATGGACATAAATAACCCATTAGCGTTCCACTTTCTATTGAAAAACTATCACCTCTCTTTCTATAACTGCTGCTGTCAGGCTCCTCTTTTTTATTATTTGATTTGCAACATACAACATGTGCACAGACATTAGACAGGACAATACACTAAGTACAATACGGAACAATACAATACAAATGCATAGGCCGGTTTCAAAGTCTGTAAACATTGTGCGCTCGTCTGGTGTTTACCATCGTGACAATGGCCAATAATAACAGGTGACTCAGCTTATTTAAAGTCCGTTCAGCCAACAGATCGTGATGGCAATTTTCTAATAATCCTGCATTCTGAGAGCGAAGTGCTCTATTGGGCTGATAGGGGACAATGGCATCCTGAAGATATGATGGGGCCATATTGTTAAAGGCTTTGTATGTCAGGAGGAGAACTTTGAATTTAATTCTAAACTCGACAGGAAGCCAGTGCAGTGATTTTAACACAGGACTGATGTGATCACGTCTTTTAGTTCCTGTTAGGACCCTGGCCGCTGCATTTTGGACCAGCTGGAAGCTTCTTAAAGTACCTTTAGCGCAGGCGGCGAGCAGAGAATTACAGTAATCTAGTCTGGATGTAACAAATGCATGGATAAGTTTTTCGGCATCATTTTTAGGCAAAATATTTCTGATTTTAGTTATGTTTCGCAGGTGAAAATATACAGTTTTACAAGCTTGGTTTATATGAGCTGTGAATGAGAGATTTTGGTCAAATACGACTCCAAGGTTTTTTACAGTAGAGCTAGAGGCTATACTCACATTGTCAAGTGAGATTATCTGGTCGGACAGAGAATCTCTCTGACCTTTAGGACCGTAAGAGTGTGAAGTTTTAGCATTAGTAAATATAAAATGTTCATATTAACCCATTCTGCATGATCCCAGTGTTTTTATTCCACTATTTTGTCCCTAAATCAAGATATGAACAGAGATGTAGTTAATATGATTAACTGAGGTTCGGGAGCAGGACCACTCCCCTCGACTCCTCTGCAGCGAATCACAGCTCACTTCTGCCATGCCTCAATTTCCCAGAAGCCTATTTTTAGCAGCGTAACCCGGCAACCCAGTTTGTTCCAAATAACTCGACCCCACTCTCCCAATCCTGATCTGTGCGCTTCCAGACATAAGACGCCCACGAGGGGGCTCCCGTCCTGCTGGGCCACGTGAAGATTGTACCCCCACCCTGAGTCTCACCCCAGCTGACCTGCCTCGTCTCAATGCAATAAACGCTTTCCGCTTTGCACATGTGTTGGTGGCGTGGTCCTTGCTGGTGAAATAACAAATCAGGCGTACTTTTTCCCCAAAGTTGCTCCCGCTGGTGTTAGCTGCAGGTTTGATTGACCGCTCCTGCTCAACCAACAGTGCGAGCGGGAAGGGGCATTACCTTCAACAACCTTTCTCCGCCTTGGTTTGGTTGCTTTGATACTCGCGTTTAAAATTCATAATATGGAACTGCAAATTTGTCCTTATCACTGCAAACCTCTGTGAGCTTCATTTGACTGAAGTCGAATGGATGACGTTATTCCATACACAGTCCACAGCCACATACAGTCAAGAAGCAAAATGTAAAATGCTGCTCTTTATATGCTATAGTTTAATACTAAATGCCAGAGAAAAGGCGTAATACTGTAGGTCTTCTTGAAAAACAGTAATCCAAATTTAGAAGAGAACAAAAATAGTGCCACAAGCTCACATGAGGCAGCACGGTGTTTTTGCTTCATAGCGACAAGGGCCCTTTTCGTGCAGAGTTTGCTTCAGGCGCTCAGGTTTCCCCCATCAATCTAAAACATGCAGAAAATAGGTCAACTCTCCTAGCCAAGGTTTTCCTGACCAAGATTAGCTCAGGATCTGTGTCCACAGGTTACCTCAGCATCTGCCCATCTATCACTTTCCACACGGTGTTAACTACTACTTAAATGTTGTATTTGTTGGAAACAACATATTAACATGTTTTATGAGGTTCACTTTTTTTTTTGCTAAGTCACTCCTCCTCCAGAGCGTTACCACAACAGAATCAGCTCATGAAACCTCTGCGCACATAGCATCAGCATTGCTAAGTGCCCGCCCCCAGTTACACCAGAAGCGCAAACAGAAAGGGGCGTTGGCTTCGACACACTGGCTCCTGATTGGCTCTTTGGTTGGTACGATACTCGCGGCCAGACTCCAAATTCGTCCCTGTACTTTCCAGCCTCGATGAGCTTCATTTGACTGGAGCTGGACACTATGGGCGACGTCACACGCACTTCTTTGTACAGTCTATAGTGTGTGTATGTACTGTATGTATGTACTGTATGTGTGCGTGTATGTACTGTATGTATGTATGTGTGTGTGTGTGTATGTATGTGTATGCATGTGTGTGTGTGTGTACGTATGTGTGTGTGTGTGTGTATGTATGTATGTATGTGAGTGTGTATGTATGTGTATGCATGTGTGTGTGTATGTACGTATGTGTGTGTGTGTGTATGTACTGTATGTATGTACTGTATGTGTGCGTGTATGTACTGTATGTATGTATGTGTGTGTGTGTATGTATGTGTATGCATGTGTGTGTGTATGCATGTGTGTGTGTGTGTACGTATGTGTGTGTGTGTATGTATGTATGTATGTGAGTGTGTGTGTATGTATGTGTATGCATGTGTGTGTATGTACGTATGTATTTGTATGTACGTAATTATGTGTGTGTGTGTGTGTGTATGTATGTATGCGTGTATATGTGTGTATATATGTGTATGTGTGTAGGTTATAAAATGTGTCAGATCAGGACTCACATGTTCCAGACTGTGGGGTAAAAGCCAGTTAATGTACACACTGTGTACAGACTGTGTACTGCTCCCTGTGGAGCTCGCCCACTCACCCACCCGCTCAGCCACTCCGGCACAGTGAACAAAGTGCATCTGACCTGTCACTCCCCATCACTCGCGTCACTCCCCGTCTCCCTCCGCTCACTCACCCACTCCACGCCTGTCTCAGCCCATTCCACCGACAGCACAACAGGAAATGAGCTTCAGATTTAAAAAGCATCAGCTGTCTATAGCAGAACGCACTCTCTGCTAATGTACCAGCATCTCGGATCAAAATGGAGACTTTCTGACTCTGAGACCAAAATACTGTTCCACCTTGTGATGTCATGTGGTAGTACAAGAAGTGGTCCACTGTGTTTTAAAATCATTTGGTTCATTTCAGTCATGAAACGACGGCACGGTGGATCCGGTCCTCTGGATGGGTTTCCTCCGGGTACTCCGGTTTCTCCCATCAACCCAAAACATGCCCGCACCCCTATGAACTAACATCAAGGACCATGTTGTCCACCCTCCTGTGGGCTCACCACCTGCAGAGGGGTTCATAGGGGGGGTCAGGTGCTATGAGGATTGGGCAGCAAGCTGCCCCCGCGACCCAGCTGGATTAAACGGGAGAAGATGGATGGATGGAATTGCCCATCTTTACTAAACAAAAGGTAAAATGCAGCTGTTAACTTGAAAACTGACACTCCATGACATCACAAGGTGGAGCTTTTTGAGGTTTGGAGATGTCAGACAGACTAATAATAAAGGGTTACTCGAACATGAATGAAACAAAACACAACTCCAGGTCTTTTTGAGGAGGTAACAACATTCTAAAGAACCTATTTTGTGTAATATAGGATCAGAATCAGAAAGGTTTTATCAGAATCAGAAAGGTTTTATTGCCATATTAGTGAACAGATTCACTTCTGGTCAGATGAAATTGAAACTGAAAACAAGATGACTCTGGGACTTACAGGTGCATTGTGTAACTTTTCTAGTGGCGGGTCCGTCAAATGCTTTTCTTCATGGATGTTATTGTTATTACTTTGTCTGGAATGTTTCACAGTATGGCATTAAACCTTTCTATCTTTACGGAGACCAAACCAGACCAAGTTACAGGTCAGGTCTGTGGAGGGGCGACCCCGCTCACAGTCAGAATGTTTGTTTTTTTTAGGTATTTTTTAGCTGCAATTGAAAAAAGTAAAGTAAAGCTGTTTAATGTCACTGTGGAACATTCGAAGCAGAGAAATGTCATATCCATAGAAACAAGCAGGTGACGAACCCTACATCAGAAAAGTTATGTAATGCACCTCGTCGGAAAAAAAATACAATATATATATTTTTTCACATTTATCTTGGTAATAACTTGTCTCAACTAAAAAAAAAGTAGTGTTGACAGGAAATCACAGTCTAAATGTTATAAATAATAACAGAGCATTTAAATAGCCTCTGGCATGAATCGCCGGCCAACAACTTCACAACAACCATGAATAACTCTGACGGATGACAGGACTGTAAAAACACCGGGCACGCGGCGTGGGAGGTACTTTTGGAATCATTTAACATTTTCTAATATATATTTATTTTTACTTTAAAGGTGCATTGTGTAATTGTGTTCTAGTGGAGAGTCCTTCAAATGCTTTTCTTTGTGGAGACGTTGTCTGGAATGTTGTCTGGAATGTTTCACAGCATGGGATTAAACTTTTCGATGTTCACAGAGACCGAGTTACAGGTCAGATCTGTGGAGAGGCGACCGCGCTCACAGTCAGAATGCCTGTTTTTTTAAGTATTTTTGAGCTGTAAAACCACCTGTAATTGAATAAATGTAAGTAGAGATGTTTAACCCTCATAGACCAACGGGAGCGCTCCCAGTTTCCATGCGCGACTTCTCATTACCGTATCTCCAGAACTACATACGCTATCGAAAAAATTCCAACAGTTCCTGAAAGCAGAAGTTGCACTTTCTACCCATATAAAAGTTATTATGGTAAATTTCTGCAGTACCCACCACAGAGCCTGAAGTATCGAGTGCAGCGTGGTGGAGATTTGGAGCGAGCTGCGGTAGTTTATGTGGTTTTTTGGTGCTTTTTATTTTCATTTTTTGTGTTTTTCTTCTCTTTCAACTGTTACACATTAATACACATGCAGTAATATTGAACAACTGCCAGATATTGAAAGCTAAACTCATCCTGGTAAAACGGGGCAAAAGCACTGACTCCTGGGACATTTTCTGACATTTTTTAAGTCAAAGGAACACAAAAAATCCAGGTGGGATTTTGATGCATGGAAATAATAGGGCTAAAAGGGTTAATGTCACACTGTGGAACATTCAACGCGGGGGAATAACATATCCATAGAAACAAGCAGGTGACGGACCCCCAACCAAAAAGTTACACAGTGCACCTTCAAAGAACACATAAAAAGCAAAGCTGTGTTTCTTTTAGCTTTTGGCTTCAATTATTCTTTGTATAAAAAACTAACGAACCAACCAACCAACCAAACAAACAAACAAACAAACAAACAAACAAAAACATCCTTTGCCTTAGAAAAAACACAATTTGAATTTCCCCAGGATTGTTGCATTGTAGGCAGAAACCTTGCAAACATTTTTTCACAACCAAGGACCACGCCAAAGTAGGCGTCTTATGTCTGGAAGCGAACAGATAGGGGTTAGGAGGGTGGGGTCGTGTGCTGGGATAGGCTGCTACGAACAGGCTTCTGGGAAATTGAGGTGTGGTAGTGAGCTGTAGTGAGCTGTAGTGAGCCAAAGTGAGCTGTGATTCGCTGGAGAGGAGGCGAGGGCGGTTGAGGCGTGATTCTGCTCCTGAAGTTAATGATCAAAATTTACTTTTGTGAGCTTTTAGCCATGTCAGAATATTTCCTCAAAAACAGACCTAGAGTTGTGTTTTGTTTCATTCACACATGTGAAGAATCCCTTAGTCTTCCAGGTAGAATCCACAGCAAAGGAGAAATTCAATTTGTCAACTGGACAAACGTTTATTTAGGCCAAAAACATTTTGCTTCTTCAGTTCTGGTCAGAGTGCTGGTGGTCCCTGCAGGCAGATGTAAGGCAGTGTCAACCGGCACTCGGACCAGAACTGAAGAAGCAAAACATTTACGACCTAAATAAATGTTTGTCCAGTTGACAGATTGAATTTCTCTGCCATTCATTCATACATGTTTGAGCAACCCTTTATTATAATAAAGGTTTGTAACCCTAATTACAATTCTAGGGCTGAAATTATCCAAATGATTCTAGTGAAGTGAAAGTATTTTGCAGAGATTATAAAACAATTAAAGGACAAAATGTAGTGATTTTGATAAAGAATTCAGCTTATTTTAAGTGATTCAACTGATTTCTTAATTGTTCTTCTTTTTGTTTGTTTGGTTTGCTCAAAGTTGGGATGGAAACTCAAATTCAATGTGGTGAAAATGTCTCAGCAATTTCAAAGTACTTTTTACTATTCAGTCCAGGTCTCAAATGTAGTGTAGCAGAAAGTACAGATACACCTTCTCAAATGTAGTGAAGTAAAAGTAAGAAGTATCCACTATAAAATTTACGGAAAGGTCCTATACTACACTAAATTGACTGTTATGAGCTTAAAGGCTACGTTTATATGATGACGGAAGACGAAAAAGTGGTGTCACGTCTTCACCTTTTATTCTGTGTTTAGACGAGCGTTTTTGGGAGGAAATCTGTGAGCTTATGGTGACACAAAAGTGTGTGGAATTCGATTGGGTATCTGATCACTGCCGATAGCCGTCTGACCCGCCTGTGCATCCAGCAACCGGTGCATCCAGAATTTGACAGAGGTAATTGCAGATCCTTTCTGTTCACTCATAGTATCTCTGCATATTCTGTACATTTATTATGATGCCTCCTGTAAGTTTATTAAAGCAGATTGAAGGTTCGACACATGAAAATGATCCGACATGTTTGTTTCTGTGTGACGTAAACGCGTACACGACGTGAGCAGATCTGACCAGAGCGTCTTGGGCAGTGTGGACGGAAATGCTACAGTGGAGAGTGTTCAACTTTTCCAATCTGGAGGGTGGTTTCAGATTTTTTGCGTTTTCAAGCCCCAAAAATGCTGTCACCGACTAAACGAAAGGTACTTCCGATAAAACATTTTGTCGTTTTTACCTGCAAGCGTTCTCGTGTAAACAGGCCCTAAGTCACATGTGTCAAACATGCGGCCCGGGGGCCAGATCCGGCCCTCCAAGACCCTTAATCTGGCCCTCGGCTGATTTTTCTATTAAAATACTTAAAATTTTCAGATTTTTCTGTTAATTTTCTGCACCGTTTAGCATAGCAGCGTCTCCGGCGTTTCTGTATGTTGCGACTCCCACCAGAGCAGCACAAATGAAGACTTTCCTCTTTCCAAACGCTCTTAAAGGACGATCGTTTTGACTGTCGACCGTGACCCTCATCAGCAAAATGTCAAAAAATAAGAAAAGCAGATGCTGAGTTCAGGATTTCCCAAGAAAAATAGTCTAATTCTTATTTGTTGACAGAGGTGAATGGGAAATCTGTGCTCAGTGTGTTTGGCACAAGTGGCGTTGCTCGAAGAATATAATCTTAAACACCACTACGAGACACGGAGAAAAATACAATAACTTGAAGAGAGAACTGAGTTTTCTGATCCGGCCCTTTTGGGATCAAAGTAGGTTGCATACGGCCCCCGGACCAAAATGAGTTTGACACCCCTGCCTTAAGTCATGTTATGATGCCGTTCCCTCATCAAAAGCAGAACTGGAGTCGTGTTTTGTTTCATTCATTCACACTCTCTCAAAAAGATTGGAAACTCCAGGGCTGCAATCATCCAAATGATTCTAGTGATGGTGTGTAGAGGTTAAAAACGCAGTGGAGCAAGGCGGAACAGTGTTTCCCGTTTGAGTGACAAAAATCAGCCTAAATATGCAGAATTTGTGTGTTAAACACTTGCAAATGAAACCAAACACAACTCCAGGGATGTTTGTGATGAGGAAACAACTGTCAGTCACCTCCGTCTTTACATGACCTTATACTCGTGACCAGTTTTAAAAGTAAATACGTTTCTGAATGGTTTTAGATGAGAAATAAACGTGCGGTCGCCCCGGAGTGTAAGTGCTGAGATATTGGGCCATAAAAACGTGTTTAAATTGAATTGTTCTCAGCTTTCGGCCAGAGCAATATTTCCACCGAGGCTTGGCCAGGTCGGGGAGGAAATAAAAGTGGAAATACTATGCTGAGGGCTTATACTGCAGAGTTACACTGGGTCAAACAATACAGGGGCTACTTATCTGACTCTTAGAACGCAGTACAGAGGAGAGGAGGAGGAATGTTTACATCCAGTGATCTCTGTCGAAATATGAACACATACAGTATGCATAATATATGGAGTTTTTAAAAGTACAACGATAGGCTTTGATAAAAAGGTAGAAATATATCTGTGTAGTAGCAGTAATACTAGTAATAACTGTAAAGGAGTAGTATTAGGAAGTAGTTGTATATGTACAATATGGACAATAGGAAATGTAGTAGTAGTAGCAGTGGTTGTAGCTATAGTAGTAGTAGAAGTGTCAAGAAGTAGTAGTAGTAGTAGCAGTAGCAGTAGTCGGAGTAGTAGTAGTAGCAGTTGTAGTAATAGTAGCAGTAGCAGCAGTAGTAGTAGTATTAGCAGAAGTAGTAATAGTAGTAGCAGAAGTAGTAGTAGTAGTAGTAGTATTAGCAGATGTAGTAGTAGTAGCAGAAGTAGTAGTAGTAGTAGTAGCAGTAGTAGTAGAAGATGTAGTAGTAGTAGTAGCAGATGTAGTATTAGTAGTCGCAGAAGTAGTAGTAGTAGTAGTAGTAGTAGTAGTAGCAGTAACAGTAGTAGTAATAGTATTAGTTGTAGTAGTAGTATTAGCAAATGTAGTAGTAGTAGCATAGTAATAATGTACAGTAGTAATGAAGATGTAGTATTAGTAATGAAGTAATAGTAATAATAGTAGTAATAACAGTAATAATAGTAATAATGGTAGTAGCATTAAGTAGCAGTAGTAACAAGCAGTAGCAGTAGTAGTAGTAGTAGTAGTAGTGTAGTAGTAGCAGTAGAAGCAGCAGTCATAGTAATAGTAGTAGTAGTTGTAGTAGCAGTAGTAGTAATAGCAGTAGCAGTAGTAGTAATAGTATTAGTTGTAGTAGTAGTAGTAGTAGTAGTAGTAGAAGCAGCAGTCGTAGTAGTTGTAGTAGCAGTAGTAGTAATAGCAGTAGCAGTAGTAGTAATAGTATTAGTTGTAGTAGTAGTAGCAGAAGTAGTAGTAGTAGTAGTAGTAGTAGTAGCAGTAGAAGCAGCAGTAGTAGTAATAGTATTAGTTGTAGTAGTAGTAGTAGTATTAGTAGTAGGAGTAGCAGTACTAGGAGTAGTAGTAGTAGTAGTAGTAGTAGTAGCAGTAGTAGTAGTAGCAGTAGAAGCAGCAGTAGTAGTAATAGTAGTAGTTGTAGTAGTAGTAGTAGTAGCAGTAGTGCAGTAGTAGGAGTAGCAGTACTAGGAGTAGTAGTAGTAGCAGTAGTAGTAGTAGCAGTAGAAGCAGCAGTAGTATAGTAGTAGCAGTAGTAGCAGTAGAAGCAGCAGTAGTAGTTGTAGTAGTAGTAATAGCAGTAGAAGTAACAACTAACATCGAACATGACTTGAAGCTCATAGGAGTCAATTTGATCTAATATGACTTTTAATATTTCATCTCCTCCCGTCCCGCCTCTGTATCCTCTATTTTTCTTGCTCTTTTCTCAACTGCCTCGTCTCCTCTTACCCCCCTCCCTCCATTTCCCATAATGCTTGTGTGTGTGTGTGTGTGTGTGTGTGTGTGTGTGTGTGTGTGCTGGGTCAGTGGTGCGTGTCTGTCTGCTCTCATTACCGTGCACAGGTCCAGAGCCGCGGTAAACAACAGGAGCAGGAGATGGCTTCATAAGTGACTCTGTGTGTGGAGACCTGCGCTGGCTGGGGTTTTTACTTCCTGTCTGTAAGCGGTATTTGGAAGACTTTTGGACGTCTTTTTGAAGAGATCATGTTTTGTTGAATGGCAGCTGTGTGATTTTGCTAAAATAAGTCCTTTGCAAAGAAAAGAAAAGATGTCTGCAAACATATTCTGAAATATCTCGTGAATAAACATGATCAGAAAATAGCTTAAGTTCCTGTTCTTGTACTTAGCTTAAGTTCCTGTTCTTGTACTTTGTGTAAAATCCCTCGGTCGTCCAGGTAGAATCCACGGCAAAGGAGAAATTCAGTGTGTTGTTTCGTGGCTCATCCAAGCTGCTTTTTCAGTAACCGTATGGGAGAAGTATTACAAGAAGGAGGTATCTGTATAGAATATGGACAATAGGAATGACAGTAGTAGTAGTAGCAGAAGGAGTAGTAGTAGTAGTAGTAGTAATAGTAATAGTAGTAGAGGTAGCAGTAGTAGTAGTTGTAGTAGCAGTGGTAGTAGTAGAAGTAGCAGGAGTAGTAGTGGTAGCAGTAATAGTAGTAATAGTAGTACAAGTAGTAGTAGTATAGTAGTAGCAATAGTAATAGTAGTAATAGTAGCAGTAATAGTAGTGGTAGTAGTAATAATAATAGTAGTAGTAGTAGCAATAGTAGTAATAATAGTAGTAATGTAGTAATAGTAATAATAGTAAGTAGTAGTAGTAGCAATAATAATAGTGTAGTATAGTAATAATAGTAGTAATAGTAGTAATAGTAATGTAATAATAATAGTAGTAAGTAGTAGTAATAGTAGTAGTAGTAGTAGTAATAGTAATAACAATAATAGTAGTAGTAATAGCAATAATAATAATAGTAGTAATAGTAATAATAGTAATAATAGTAGTAATAATAATAATAATATGGTAGTAATAATAATAATAATAATAATAATAGTATGTGTAATAATAATAATAATAATATAGTAATAACAATAATAATAATATAATATAATAATAACAATAATATATAATAATAATAATAATAATATAATATATATATATATATATATATATAATAATAACAATAGTATAATAATATAATAATAGTAATATATATATAATATATATATGTATATAATAATAGTATATAGTATATAATAATAATATATATATAATATAATAGTAATATATATAATAGTATATTATATAATATATATATAATAATAATATATGTGTGTAATAATATAATAATAATAGTGTATAATAATATAGTAATAATAATAATAATAATATGTAATAATAATAATAACAATAATAATAATAACAATAATAATAATAATAATAATAACAATAATAATATGTAATAATAATAATAATAACAATAATAATAATAATAATAATAGTAATAATAATAACAATAATAATAATAATAATAATAACAATAATAATAATAATAATAATAATAATAATAATAATAATAATAACAATAATAATAATAACAATAATAATAATAATATGTATATAACAATAATAATAATATAATAATAACAATAATAATAATATAACAATAATAATAATAACAATAATAATAACAATAATAATATATAACAATAATATATAATAATAATAATATATATATATAATAATAATATACAATAATAATATATATAATATATATATATATATATATATATATATATATATATATATAATATATATATATATATATATATATATATATATATATATAATATATATATATATAATAATATATATATATATAATATAGTAGCCATAGTAGTAGTAGTAGTAGTAGTAGTAGTAGTAGTAGCAGTAGTAGTAGTAGTAGTAGTAGCAGTAGTAGTACTAGTAGTAGCAGTAGTAGTAGTAGCAGTAGTAGTAGCAGTAGTGGTAGCAAGTGTTTGTCCACTGATCCAAATGTCGGTGGTTTGAATCCCGCTCTCGACATAAAACATCATCGGTTGAACAGTCAGAACTACTGACCAACAGGCTGGAGGTGTGATTCCAGCTCCCACAGATGAACGCTGTTGTTGTGTCCTTGGGCAAGACACTTTAGTCACCTCGCCCCCAGTGTCTGCGTACACTGGTGCATGAATGTGTGCGTGAATGGGTGAGTGGTTCCTTGTTGTGAAGCTCCTTGAAGGTGGAAAAAACGCTGTATAAAAATGTGACCGTTCACAAACTCGGAGAAACCAAAGATCTTATTCCACTGTTGTGTCACTTTGCCCAATCTGAACCAAATATTCATTATGACGTCCTGAGTTTCCTGATCTATAAATGATTAATGATAAAAAACACATTACAGAATGACACACAGATCAATACATTTGGTTTATTTACGTTGAAATGACACGTTTATACAAGCTTCCTCTGCAGTGTATTTCAATGAGCACTGAAGCCCAGTACTTCACTGACAGTTTCCTCTTTCCTCTGGCGTTGTGCGCAGCCTGAGGGATGGACGGGACAGATTTGACACTATAACACTTAGTACACTGTGGACATGTGTCTCTGCAGTTTGTCTGGAGGATTTTAAGAGCACACACTTTTTCACAACATTCACTCCTTGATTTTTTTCTTCCTCGCTTTATTTTTCTGTTGGTCTAAAGCTAAGTGTCCGCTGCATCATTTTGTCAGTCTGTGACCAAAGATTTCCTGACAAACATTTACAGATAATATGTAAAACCAGACACAACCAGCTGCAATTAATATCAAAATGATGTTTAGCAATAAAGATGGAGAATATAGCCTACATTAAAAAACTTATTTTAAAATGTACACACCATTCTCAAAAGTGTTTATTAGGGTGGTACTTTTAAATTTTTTAATTTTTTTTGCTAGATGAGAATCCTGCATTTCATTCCATATCTAGCCAAACTATTTGGGTCCATATTTTATGCAATTAAATGTAGTTAATATGATTAACTGAGATTTCGGAGTTGGAAAACACCTCAATCGCCCTCTCCTCCTCATCAGCGAATCACACTCACTTCAACCTCACATTAATTTATTGCCTATTTGTAGCAGCCTTTCCGATATTCCCAGTTTCTCGGCTATCTCGACCCCACCCTCCCGACCCATATCTCATTTGCCTTTCAGACATACGACACCTACGGATGGGGGGGGTCCTGTTCCGGCTGAGCCAATTGACAATTTAGATGGAGCCCCCACCCATGACTCTCAACCCAGCCATCTCCGCCCTGCCTCGTACAATAATCCATATACTTCTTCTTCACACAATGTTGTTGTTGGCTTGGTTCTTGCTAGTGAATTAATATTTAGAGGTTGCTCAAGACACTTGAAAATTGGCCTGTACTATAACATAGCAAACCAAATAAATTCAAATAATGTTATTTTATTCTGCAAACTTGCATAAAAATTACTTAGAAAGTCCATAAAAGTTGCTTAAAAAGTTCACAAAGTCCATAAGTCCATTAAATTACTCCATCTCCAGGAAACTTCATGCAGCTTGAGCAACCTCTAAAACTTCTCCTTTTTCTTCCAAATTTCTTCCTAATTAATCGGATTGGAGGTTAAAACCTAATGCAGGGTTCTAATCGAGGTTATCTGAAACTTTGCTTTGATGGACCAGCCTAATGTTTATATCGCAAAATGAGGATGAGCTTTGGAACGCTCTAGTAGAGTCTAAACGACCAACTTTGGGGTAGATCCTCACTGGAGCAGTTTAATAAATGTTAGAAAGCAACAATAGCTCATTACAATGATGTAGAAAACAGCAAAACAGTAAAGGGTCTGTCTGTGTTAAAAAACACTCTACAACTCGATAAAAATTGATAGAATTAGTCTGTAAAAATGTCCTCAGTGTTCTCAGTCCTTTATGTTTTCCATGTACACCGCCATGCATCTCTCTGATCCACCTGTCAATCACCCTCTCTGAAATCAGGGAGACAGGTCACAACTCCAGATCCACATGTCTTTGTAAAGTTTTGTCAAAGCGTGTGGTCAGGTGTGAAAGACATATTAGTGCCATGACATACTGTAGTGGTGTCTTAACTGCTGAACATTCCACCATAAACATACATGCAGAACCACCCCAGCAAGATGTCACTGCAAAGTATCAATACTGCAAGACAACTGAAAGCCTGAAGCCCTAAGTTGATCCTGGTCCCAGTGTGATTCCCAGTGTTCTAATGCCAATGCTAATGATTATTCCGCTCATGTTATGGGTCTCATTAGCTCAGTGATGACGCCACAGACCAGACAAGATGGATGCTGTTTGTGAGAGTGATGAAAAAACACTGGAAACACACAAATTCCAGGGCTGAGCATTGGGTTCACTTTTAAGAATTGTCTGTAGTCATAATGGGGTCACCAGACGTCCTCTTTATCCCGGACATGTCCTCTTTTTGGGACCAAAAAAACATCCGAGAGGAATGAAATTATGCCAAAATGTCCTAAATTATGCAAAGATGTTCAATTGACTGCTTTGAGTGCAACAGTTATCTTCAATAACTGGCGGTACGGTGGCTGAGTGGCTAGCACTCATGCCTCACAGCAAGAAGGTTGCGGGTTCGATCCCCGGGTCGCCCGGGCCTTTCTGTGTGGAGTTCGCATGTTCTCCCCGTGTCTGGATCAACCCAAAACATGCACTGTAGGTGTAAAAGTTGTGTGAGTGAGTGTTGGTGGTGGTCGGAGGGACCGTTGGCGCCGCTTGGCTTGGCAGTCGCACCTCCGTCAGTCTGCCCCAGGGCAACTGTGGCTATAACAGTAGCTTACCACCACCGGGTCTGGAGTGAATGAAGAATGCTCTGTAAAAAAGCTGTGTAAAGCACTTTGGGGACATGTGTCTGTGTAAAGCGCTATATAAATAAACCTTACCTTACCTTCAATCACTGCACATCTGATCAGGTACAATCATTACACAGGGATTGTCTGTTCTTGTCAAAATATTTTCTACATTCATTACACTTACCTTCATAACTGATGTTTATCTTAATTGATTGTTGTTTTCTGCTCTTATAATAATAATAATAATGCATCAGTTTTATACAGCGCTTTTCAGGACACTCAAAGACACTTTACAGAGCATTATTCATTCACTCCAGACCCGGTGGTGGTAAACTACTACTGTAGCCACAGCTGCCCTGGGGCAGACTGACGGAAGCGACATGTGCTGCTGACTATGTGGCCAGGTCGTCTTTGTAAATGAGATCTGGATCTCAGTGGGTCTTTACCTGGTTAAATAAAGGCTAAATTAATATATATATAAATGAAATAAAGTAAATTGTCCAAAATTCCCCTATGAGGACCCCAGACCCCCGATACACAAAGTATCACACATTTGTAATTTTAAATTCAAACACCAACAGAAATTGCAGGTTAAAAAGTACTAACATCGCCATTATTTTTCCTATCTAGTGTCCTCTTTAGTGTCCTCCTCTTGTCCTCTGGTGTCGCCTTTTTTGAGAACACCAATCTGAAATATAATAAATTGTCCAAAATTCTCCTATGAGGACCCCAGACCCCCGATACACCTAATATCACACATTTGTCATATTAAATCCAATCAGAAATCGCCAATTACAAAGTACATACATCGCCATTATTTTTCTATCTAGTGTCCTCTTTTTTGGTTTTGTTAGATCTCCAAAGCTAAGCAGCTCTGGGTCTGGTCGGTACGTCGACGGAAGAACGTCAGGTGCCACAGTGGGATGGTAGTAACTCTGTATAAATTGTCACTGTGTCCTTAGTAGAGATGCGCAGATGGCGGTTACAGCTGCACACTCGGGTGGATGACGCGACAAAAAAAATAATATTTTAATTAACTAATAAAAATAAAAACCTTGAAGCAACTCGGAGGAGACCAAGCAAGATTACTAATTATTCTCTCCTTTCGAGTTTACATGTAAATAATTCCAAATTAAAGTTGACATGGAAAACAGGTTAAATCGGATTTCTTTAATTCTTCTCAACGTCTGGACACGAATATATTTACATCTACTGGAATAACCTAAACAACATATAATGAACCAAACTGGATTCGTGCTTCTATCCGGATGCCTTGCACCACCTCGGACCCAGCCCAATCCCGTCCTGAGGGCCTACACACTGTGGTGAAGCTCCTGATTCTTTACCGCTGTTGCCTTCCGCTGTTACTCGAACTCAGAGCTTCTGCTGTGTACAAAGTTCTAGGCTACATGCTGCTGTTTTATGAGTTCATGATGAAGAAGGTGAACATGCACTTTGAGCTAATTTCGGAATGAACGAGCTATAGAGTTGGCGTTTTTATCAAGGCTCTGTAGTTTGTTTGCAATATGATTGTTCTAAGGTCAAAAATCAATCGGCTGGTGGCAGGCGGGTGCAGTTTTGAAATTGGTCAAAAAACTGGAAGCAAATCGATAACGGACGGATAATGAGTTTTATGATGAGGATGTGGATGAAAAAAATAGCCCATCCATGCATCTCCAGTCCTTAGGCAAGACACTTCACCCACATTGCCTGGTATTGAAGAGGTGTATGTGTGAGTGTCGGTGGTGGTCAGAGGGGCAGATTGGCAGTCACTCTTCTGTCTGTCCGTCCCAGGGTTTCTTGATTTTTTTGACAGTAATTGATAACTGTACCTCTCTTTAAAGAAGAACTTACTTACGCCCTCACAGCTTTTTGCCCCATCTAGCAGCCACCTACCAGTCTCCTCCCCAGTTGCAATGTCTTGTCATTATGTCTGTACTGTGTTTTTTTGTTGTTCTTCCTCTATTGTCTTTTTTTTCTCTCTGTGTAATGGTTAAATAGTTAGTGTCCCAGACTCCAGATAGTTAGAATAGCTTCCATATCAGATAAAAATAAAAAAATCCACTCAGCTCGTCAGATTCAGTTAGTAGTGAAAAAAAGATGTCGCAGATAGTGTCAAGACTCACCTCTTTAGCATAGGTTTGTGGGGGAGCTTCACTGTAAGGCTCCACGTGTTGCATTTTTTGTATGAAAAGCGCTCTATAAATAAAGTTTGATTGATTGATTGAAGCTCTGTAAGATTCACTAGAGGTGCTCTGTTCTTCTGCCATGTCTTCGAAATTCCATCAAACACGGAGAACCGGAAAGGCATTGGTTAAAATGGGCACGAGATTAGACCACATCCTCAAGTTTAGGCTGCTTAAAATGTATTTATTAAAGCCAAACACAATATCGAGCACAAATTATGTATAGGCAAACATGAATCATTTGTATATTTTACTTTACGCTCATATTTAGTTTGTGGAACTGCAGTTTATCATCACTCCCGCTAAAATGTGTCAGTGTGATTTGCATCAGGTCCAGCAGAGCTCTACCGTAAAGAGCTCATTTCAATGAAGGTACAACAGTTGGACTGATTTGTGCAGGTATAAAAGTCTCTCACCCAGTTTTTCAGTTAGTCACGCTCCTCTTTTTGTGGCAAATCAAACTCCTAAATTGGACCATGAACCCTCAGACTGATCACAATCTCCTAAAAATGAATGGTTTCAATCCATTTTGTATTTTGTGTTTTTAGACAATCTCAAAACTTTTTCGTTGGCTCTGTTTGGTAATACGTGCAGTGTGTCACAATTGTAACCACTGAACATCCCACCATAGATAGATAATACACATAGAGCACCCCTAGCATGACGTCACCGCAAAATATCAGTAGTATAATTTTTAATCATAACTTTACTCACTTCATAAACCACCTTCCCGGCCTAAATCCTCCCAAATAGAGTTGTATTTTTGCATTTGTGAGTATATTTCAAGCAGATTTTCCCGTGCTTCCCCAATCCGCTCTCGGTAATAAGATCCCGTGCACGTCCGCTCACGTAATCTCCTGTATTGAGAGATAAGCCGAGGCTGGATTTTCCCCCCACCGCAGAGGGAGCATGAATGGAGCACGGATTAGTGCTTTTACACAGGTAGTGTTAGCATGTCCGCCTCCGGGGGGCGCGGCCTGACCATGTCACTGTCACTTGATTAAGACGAATCATCCAATCGCGCGCCCCGATCTCCCGCCCCCAGAGGCACGGGCGCACGATTAGATTAGCGGCTCCCACTAGCTAGCCTCACGCCTCTCACTCGATGCTCTGAGGAAGGGCTAAAAATAGCAACAGATATGGTTAGCATCACAGTTTCATAATAGTCAATAAGAAGAGATGACTCACTATGGGGGAGCTAATGTTTGCCCTGGTTTGGCCCTGATTTGGTGCTGGTTTGGTCCTGGTTTGGTCCTAGTTTGGTCCCTGTTTGGTCTTGGTTTGGTCCCTGTTTGGTCTTGTTTTGGTCCTGCTCTGGTCCTGGTTTGACTAATTGTCTAATTCAGTCCTGAATGATGTAGACTTTTTTCAGTCCTGGTTTGGTCCTAGTTTGGCCCTGGTTTGGCCCTGGTTTGGCCTTGGTTTGATCCTGGTTTGATTCTGGTTTGTTCCTGGTTTGGTCTTAGTTTAATCCTGGTTTGGTACTGGTTTGGTCCTGGTTTGGCCCTAGTTTTAGTCTAGTTGAGTCCTGAATTATGTAGACTTGATTCAGTCTTGGTCTACTCCAGGTATAGTCCAAGTTTATGCCTGGGTTTGTTCATACTTTCCAGTGACATCAGGTGTTCTACATGCATCTCTTTTGGTAGAATGTTCAGCTGTTACCATGGCGACACAATGCACACATTTGCAAACAGACAAAAAAGTACAAAATGTATTTAAACAAGACATCATGATTCATTCACTCCATATTGAGCAAGGTGGGTGAAGTGTCTTGCCTCAGGACACAACAATAAAACAATCTCTGACCTTTGAGTGAGCCACTGTCGCCTCTACTACTACTACTACTACTACTACTACTACTACTACTACTACTACTGTAATTCTGATTGTCCCTGTTCTACCTATAACTTCTGACTCCCACCGTTACTGTACTATTACTACTCTCACTACTGCTACTACTACTACTTCTGCTAGCATATTACTGCTATCCCTATTGTCCTTATAACTACAAGTACTTCCTACGTATAATAAAACTATTGCTTATTATTTATAACAACTGATGAAAGTACTTCCTACTTGTACTACAATGGCTACTATTACCACTACTAATAGTTACTACTACTTCTGCTACTACTATTACTGTCATTCCTACGGTCCATATTGTACCTATGACTACAGGTACAAGTACTTGATACAACTACTACTACTCCTACTGTTACTATTACTATTACAGCCAGTACAGTGTGCACTACTACTACTACTGATGCAAGTACAGTACTTCCTATTTGTCATATGACTACTACTCCTACGGTTACTATTACTACTACTACAACTACTACTACTACTACTGATTATGCAAGTACTATTACAGCCACTACTATTACTACCACTACTACTACTACTACTACTACTACTACTACTACAACTACTACTGATGCAAATCCTTCCTATTGTCCTATGACTACAACCCCTACTGTTACTAATACTATTACAGCCAGTACTCCTACTACTACTACTACTACTACAAGTCCTTCCTACTTGTCATACAACTACTACTTCTACTGTTACTATTACTATTACAGCCAGTAGTATGAGGACTACTACTACTTCAAAACATTCTGTCAAACTACTACTACTATTACCCCTACTACTCCCATTGTCCCATTCTGCCTATAGCTACTACTACTACTACTACTACTACTACTACTACTACTATGACTACTGCACATACAGATATCTTACTGCTGTGTTCATATTTAGACAAAGTCACTTCAGATCACTTGACGTAAACATTTTCATATCATTCCGTATCCCAGGACACTCTATGAAACATGACTTCAATTACACATTTTCAATCAACCCGGCAGTTTCTACGGCAACAAGCTCCAGTGTTTGTTACTGCGTGAAGCATGAATTCCCAGAATGCCTCTTGATATTAAAGAGTGCGGGCTTCATTTGGTGGTTTTAATATAGTGTGTATGGATCATTGGAGAGTAATATAAAAGATAAATGCAGATGGACTTTTATATATGATAATATGGTGTGGAAATATATAACAGTATGACAGGACTCGATTTCGATACTAAGGAACTGACTACCACAATGATAATTAAAAAAAACACTTTCTCAAGACAATAGAATGCGATTTTTTAGCCTCAAATGGTCAAAATAGCATTCTAAAGATGCAGCAGCCTTGTAATTATGATGACCAACAAAAAAAGAATGAAAATCCATCAACTGTGGACGTGGTGGCTACCTCGTTATCTATTGACTGTTAAGTTGTCAATCAAACTCCCTAAGTTTCTAGCGTAAATGGCTTGCCAGCGCAATGGGATTGTGTAGTTTGCGTACGCCTCTCGCGCATTCCACATTCACAAGACGCCGTTTAGTCTACCAACGCGGCGGTTCTGAGTCGCTTTTTTAACTGCGGCTTCCTCGCAGTTTGCACAGAATTTGTTGCGACGGCAGATGAGAATCCACGACCAGTTCGGCGCAAAAGAAAGTCAGTTTTTATACGCCCGTTGTAAGACGGGACGTATTATGGTATGGCGCTGTCCGTCCGTCCGTCCGTCCGTCCGTCTGTCTGTCTGTGGACACTTCAAAGCTTTGAAGTCTTTGAAGCTTTGTCTTGGACACCCCATGGGTCAAGGATGTTTCCTATTGATTTCAAGGTCACAGGGTCAAAGGTCAAGGTCACGGCCCGACCCTTTGCGAAAACCTGCCCGTCGCTCTTGCTAACTGTGATCGTTTCCATCTCTGTCTTTTTATCTTCCATCTCTGTCCTTTTATGTTACGTGCCGTAGATCTGAACTCTCTTCTCAAATGTTCTGCTGCTGAAAGTGAGAACAACCCACTTTCTGTGCTTCTTTGACCGGAATCGGTGGAATTCCGATTCCGATTTCCCTATTGATTATCCGTGCGTCTGTCTGTCCGTGTGTCCGTCTGTCCGTTTGTCTGTGGACAATTTCTTGTCCGCGCTCTAACTCGACAACCGTCTCACCTAGGAATGTCAAACTTCCAAACTGCACCAACTATTCATCTTTAACTAGGTTTGACAAATTCTAACTTAATGCTATATACAATAATTCAAAGTACGGGCAGAGCTCTTGTTAAGGTTGCTGAAAGAACAAGAGAATGGGAAATGGAGCAAAGCCAAACGAAGGTGATTCTTGGAGATTCCTTCCAGAGATGGCGCGACTGAAACAAACGAAGGGTCTAAAGACTGAAACTTCAGCGATTCTGAACGTGCAGCAGCTATAAACAAGCGTGATTTCTAGCGTAAGAAGGAGGCAGGAGGAGGTGTTTCTACTTAGAGAGCTCAGGAGGAGGGGGTGGTGTCAAAGTAGTCGCTGTATTTCTCTTTCCTTGAAAAATACTCTATACAACCTTTAAATCATAGTACTTTCTTTTCCCATGTTTTCTTACATCGGTGTAATCCCTCAGAGGTCCAGGTAGGTTTCATAATGTTCTATGGGTGTTTATTAGTTTATTTACTCTTATAATTGTTCTGATACAGCTCAAAATCATTCTAAAGACATTGAGGAAAACTTCATTTCTGTACTGTGAATGTAACTTCTTCAGTATTGAAACGTGTTCAAACGAGTAATAGTTTTAATATGGATTAGTGCCTGATTTTCAATACTTTTGTAGATGTGTGTAGTCTGTCTTTCTCGGTGTTCACACTTGCACAGATTTCAGCATGGAAATAAAATATATATAATTTCGCAGGCCAATAATCTTGGAAATTCTTATTGAAATAACCTCAAATTTTCACAAAATGTATAGAAACAAATCAAGATGTATATTGAATGTTTTATTTTTGTTCTGTTTTCAAGCTGTTCACTCCCAAAGAGAAGTCCGTTTGCATTTTGGAATCTGCTCACACACACTCACCCAAGACTGCGCAGCCTTCAATGGAAAATTTGGAAAAACTTCACCAAACAAAGTCCCAAAGCAAATTAAAAAGTCGTTCACTGAGCTAGACTTAGTAGTTTTCAAGATAATTGCTTTTTGGGACACCCTGTACTATAAATGGTTTGAGTGAATGTGTATTGTCTGTTTTCAAGACAAATATTGCATTTTACAGTTGACAAAATGTAAAATAAATATCTACATATCTACTGTACATAAAGCTCAGGTCAAAGTCTAACTTGAGTAAATGATCTTAAGACAGAACAGTGCCTCTAGTCAGCTTCAAATAATGACATGACAAGTCTCAATAGCATCATTTTATAGCTGTTTTTTTCACTCTATTTAATCTCCAGACCTTCCGTGACCAAACAGAAAGACTTTTACAGCCCAAAAAAACCCCACAAATCGCCCCAGTCGTCTTATTTTATGGGCAGTGTATTTTTGTATTTTCCGAACAACCTTGAAAACTGAATCAAAACTAAATGCCAGGAAAAGTCAAATTTGCATAATGCGTGTCCTTTAATAATCCCATTGAATATTACTGTGCAAAACTAAAAAGGACTGGAGAAAATTGGAAACAAATTAGAAACAAATTGCATCTGACTCAACACAAACATTAAAGGTCCTGGTTTTTTTTCTCTATTTGTTTGAGCGAAAAGTGTCCCGCCCAAATACAGATTTATTGTTTAAGCAGCTCAGTACTGTCTGCATCTAATTACAAAGTATTTTAACGCTTTAGAATTAGCAAGTGTGTGTTAGCATGCTAGTTGTTAGCTTTACCGTCACAGCAAAACTCCACTCTGGTTTCTGAGAGTTGTGGACAGCGCCTGTAAACTCATCACGGTGAGTAATTAGGATGCTCAGAACGCATAGGCCCTATATTACACTCTTGACTCTTGAGAACTGCAAGGGCAAAAATTTTAGGATAAAGAATTCATCTTATTTTAAGTGATTCAACTGATTTTGTATTTTTTTCTTGCTGTTTTTGTTTGTTTGGTTTGCTCAAAGCTGGGACAGAAACTCAAATTAAATGTGCTAAAAAAGTCTCAGCTATTTCAAAGTACTTTTTTAACTTTTCAGTCCGGGTCTTAAATGTAGTGGAGTAGAAAGTGGAGATACATGTTCTCACATGTAGTGAAGTAAAAGAAGTATCCAGTATAAAATGTACTTATAGATCCTATATTACACTAAATCACATGTGTCAAACATGCGGCCCGGGGGCCAGATCCGGCCCTCCAAGACCTTTAATCTGGCCCTCGGCTGATTTTTCTATTAAAATACTTAAAATTTTCTGATTTTTCTGTTAATTTTCTGCACCGTTTAGCATAGCAGCATCTCCGGCGTTTCTGTACGTTGCGACTCCCACCAGAGCAGCACAAATGAAGACTTTCCTCTTTCCAAACGCTCTTAAAGGACGATCGTTTTGACTGTCGACCGTGACCCTCATCAGCAAAATGTCAAAAAATGAGAAAAGCAGATGCTGAGTTCAGGATTTCCCAAGAAAAATAGTCTAATTCTTATTTGTTGACAGAGGTGAATGGGAAATCTGTGCTCAGTGTGTTTGGAACAAGTGGCGTTGCTCGAGGAATATAATCTTAAACACCACTACGAGACACGGAGAAAAATACAATAACTTGAAGAGAGAACTGAGTTTTCTGATCCGGCCCTTTTGGGATCAAAGTAGGCTGCATACGGCCCCCGGACCAAAATGAGTTTGACACCCCTGCACTAAATTGACTCTTGTGAGCTTAAAGGCGGTTTTTATGATGACAGTCTGAACAGAAGACGAAAAAGTGGCGTTGCGTCTTCACTTTTTATTCCGCGTTTAGACAAGCGTTTTTAGGAGGAAACCTGTGCGCTTACGGTGACGCAAAAGTGTGTGGAATTCGATTGGGTATCTGATCACGTCCACAGCCGTCTGACTCGCCTGTGACGAACCGGTGCATCAGAATTTGACAGAGGTAACTGCAGGTCCTTTCTGTTCACTAATATTATCTCTGCATATTCTGCACATTTGTTGGGAAGTTTATTGGAGTTGCCGGAGCAGCTTGAAGGTCCGACACATGGAAATGATCGGACGCATTTCTGAGTTCTGTATGTATGTGACGTAAATGTGTACACTATGTGAGCAGATCTGACCAGAGTTGTGCGTCTCGGGCAGGGTAGAGGGTGCTGTGGATTTACTTACAACTCCAAAAAAATTAAATGAAAAACGTCCGAGCGATAACAGTTTCATTAGCTTTACTGTAAAAAAAGGTGCTGCCAGTGTTTTATCATTTTAAATAATTTCTCTTACAACTGCATTGTCTAGGCAACATGTAAACAATTCCTAACATCTAATATATTAAAATGTAACAAATTAAAAATAACGTCCCTTTTTCGAATGCAGAGCACCAGCAGCATCTATGGATAAAATTATCTGGTGCTACGGCTGAAAGAAATGTATTCCTTTTCTGTTTTAAAATAACAATATAGGTGTTAAACGCATTTTTAAAAATATATATTCAACAGAGGGAAACGCTACGGCAGAGAGTGTTCAACTTTTCCACTCTGGAGGGTGGTTTTAGATTTTTGTGTTTTTAAGCCCCAAAAATGTCACCGTCTAAACCAGTGGCGTCAAACTCATTTAGGTCCGGGGGCCGTATACAACCTACATTAATTCCAAAGGGGCCGGATCAGAAAACTCAAGGCATATATATATACCCCAAAAATAGCAATAAGTCCAAATATTTGTGCAGAGAAACAAAAGTCTATTACAGAAATCTTTTTTATTTGATTTTGTTTTACAAAGTATTATAGTATTATGCCTGGTCTTAGTAGTGGCATTTAAGATTATATTCCTTGAGCACCGCCACTTGTTGCAAACACACCAAACACGCAGGTTTCCCATTCACCTCCATGAACAAAAAAGAATTAGTCAATTTTTCTTCTGCACTCAGCATACACTTTTCTCATTTTTGACATTTTTCTGCTGAGGGTGTCACGGTCAACAGTCAAAACGATCGTCCTTTAAGAGTGTTTGTGCTGCTCTGGTGGGAGGTGCCGCACAGAAGCACTGGAGACACTGCTATGCTCAGCGGCGCAGAAAATTATCTGAAGAATCTGAACATTTTCAATATTTTAATAGAAAATAGAAATTAAAGATCTTCAAGGGCCGGATCTGGCCCCCGGGCCGCATGTTTGACACCTGTGGTCTAAACGAAAGGCACTTCCGATAAAATATTTTGTCATTTTTACCTGCAAGTGTTCTCGTGTAAACAGGCCCTAAGTCGTTACCTAATCAAAAGCAGACCTTCTTTATTATTAGTCTGTCTACATCTCCAAAGCTCAAAAGGCTCTGTTCCACCTGGTGACGTCATGAAGCTGTAGTTTTCAATTTAACAGCTTTATTTTACTTTTTGTTTTGTCGAGACTGGAAACTCAACGGCTGCAATCATCCAAATGACTGTAGTGAAGGTGCATAGAGCTTAAAAACACAGTGGAGCACTTCCTGTATTATCACATTACATCACGAGGTGGAACAGAGTGTTATTTGTTTGATAGAACAACTCAAACACCTAAATCTGCAGGGTTTGTGCATTAAGGTCTGTTTGTGATGAGGAAACGACATTATAACGTAAATCAGAAAATAGCGTAATATGGGCCCTTTTAAATGAACTATAGTTATGTTTTTCACATGTTTCAAACCGTAAAAATCAAGTACAGCACCTTCAAATCTCATTTAAACTGCTGATGTATTGTATGGACAGATTTAAAATATAAAAAAAGAAATTCCAAATGCTCCATCTCCCAACTAACACTGGTGTTCTTAAAGACTCCCTGCCCACCACCCCGACTGATCCACATTATGTTCACTCAGCGCACATTTGGAGTACATGTACGTAGCTCAGCTCAGAAGCACAGCACCATGGTTACTACTACTACTACTACTACTACTATGGCTGTGATTACACCGAACTGGGCAGCAGTGGGAGGAGGTGGAGGTGAGGAGAAGGATGAGTGGGTGGGGGGAGTTGGATGAGGATGTATAAATCGGAGCCAAGTGTTCTCTGGAGTACACACAGACACGAGCAGCATGGAGAGGCTAATCAGGCTATCCAGGTCAGCGCAGTGCCTTCTGTTAGCGTACAGAAACTACTGCCCACAGGAGTTACCCCAAACTTCATGTTCACTTGATGCTAAATATCTGCAGTCAATCTTACTTGAACTTTATTTTGACTTCCACTGATCAACACACGACTTGCTGCCAGTTTGTGCTGCTTTCAGAATTTCCCTCCTGAATGCACTTCCACTCAGACGTCCTTATGATTTATCTGACACAATATGAAGTCCACATCATTATGAACAGATCAGGCCTCATGAAGCTCAGAACCTCCAGAATTCACTCATGGAGCTGCAGAAGCTGCACAGACTAAATGCTGTGGTTTAGTGTGAGCCTGAGGACACAGGACACTTCCACTGACCTTGATCACAGTGAAGCTGGAGCCCTGCAGGTCCGACCCTCACTGCTGGGGCACACATGTGTATCCTGGACTGACCTCTCCTGACAGTGATGAACAGACCTGTGCACTTGTGTAAACTGACCAACTGTGAAGTTCGTCACTTTTTACACAACTGCGTAAAACTGCCAGCTGTGTACAACAGCTGTGTGAAACATGCCCGACCAACAACACAACTATTCATTTATTACAGCAAAGGCTGTGCTGGGCTCCACTGGACTATACAGCTCCTCTCACTGCTTTAATCACACAGAACCTCACACTCACTGGGCTGTGAGGTCTGAACTCAGGATCTTAACCTGCTCCAGACCAGGTTAGCTCTGCTGCCTCTGTTACCATGGCGATGTTACCATGCTGAAAAGCATAGACTGTGTATATTAATAGACATAGCTATACATGCTGGCCAGTGTGTTTCAAATAGGAAGTAAGCATGGGGGCGCTTCTGGCTCCTTCTGACCCCGGCTCCCATTGACTTACATTAGAATATTGTTGCTCCTCTCTCGTCATTTTGGTCTTAAAATGTTCATATTAACCCACTCTACATGATCCTGGGGTTTGAATTTTACTATTCTGTATGTTTATAAATTCTTATTCCTAATATGGAGCCTGGCTCCAAATTCACACCTATAACTGCTAGCCTCTGTGAGCTTCATTAGACTGAGCCGAGCGCTGTGGGTAACGTCACACTCCCTTAGTCCACTTCTTCATACAGTCTAAAAAAGAAAAAGTGAGCTGACTTCCTCTTACCTCCCATCCCTTTGTAGTCCTCAGCACTTCCTGATTACTGGACAGTAAAACACTTGATCCTCAGATGCAGACAGTACACAGCTCTTATCTTCTCCTCAAGAGACGCTTATGTAATATATCTGCACTGGGACAAGACATATTTTGCTCAAATATAGAAAAACAGAGCCTTTGAAAAACAAATCTACACTGAATTAAGGCCAAAGTAAACAGGACAGCCGCACATTTCAAAGCTTTCTACTGTTCCACAGAAAAGTCTCACACTCAGCACACAGCGGGAGCTCCTGTGATGAGCTGTGTTCAGTCCCAAAAGTCCCTTCTCCCAAAGGCCCCTGTGGGCCCCATGTGTCTGTGTGTGATGGCTCTGAACTCTGTCTGAACCCCCACCCCCCAGACCCAAACCCCAGCCCATTCAAAACAATAACAGCTCTGAAAATTAAACCGAAGGGCAGAGCTAAATTCTGTGGTAAAACTGTATTCAGATGTTCTGACCTTGTTTATGTAGAATATTTCTGTATTCAGTCCTTTGTCAGCAAATTCTGTAGGAACCTGAAGCGTATCTGTAGAAATGTATCTGTACGGCTCTGTTTGGAATTTCTTGGCAGGAATTATAGACTGTCTAAATGCACATGTGTCAAACATGCGGCCCGGGGCCAGATCCGGCCCTCCAAGACCTTTAATCTGGCTCCTCGGCTGATTTTTCTATTAAAATACTTAAAATTTTCAGATTTTTCTGTAAATTTTCTGCACCGTTTAGCATAGCAGCGTCTCCGGCGTTTCTGTACGTTGCGACTCCCACCAGAGCAGCACAAATGAAGACTTTCCTCTTTCCAAACGCTCTTAAAGGACGATCGTTTTGACTGTCGACCGTGACCCTCATCAGCAAAATGTCAAAAAATGAGAAAAGCAGATGCTGAGTTCAGGATTTCCCAAGAAAAATAGTCTAATTCTTATTTGTTGACAGAGGTGAATGGGAAATCTGTGCTCAGTGTGTTTGGAACAAGTGGCGTTGCTCGAGGAATATAATCTTAAACACCACTACGAGACACGGAGAAAAATACGATAACTTGAAGAGAGAACTGAGTTTTCTGATCCGGCCCTTTTGGGATCAAAGTAGGCTGCATACGGCCCCCGGACCAAAATGAGTTTGACACCCCTGGTCTAAATGCACATACCTAAGCCACTGGCCACGGCGTTCCACACAGGAAGTAAACATGGACTTTTACTGAACAAAAATGTTGTATTACAAGTAGTTTAGCTCCATGTGTTAGTGGTATTTGCAGGTTTTTGTTAAAGCTGCATTGTGTAACTTGTCAACTTGAGGGTCCATCACCTTCTTGTCTCCACGGCGATGTGCCAAGAACGTTCCACAGTATGGCCACAAAAAATGCAAGACTATAGAAGATTATTTTAATACCATACAGTGGACAAAGCATTAACACCTCCATGGAGACAAACCAACTGCACATTCCATTCCCTCCAGAAAAGTTACACAGTACACCTTTAATCCTCCACGATGAAAGCACTGAAAAGATCTCTAAAAGTTCACTACTTTCTAATTGTTTGGCAACTTATGTGTTCAAATAAAGTTTCATTAGGTTAAAGAAAATGGTCAATTCCATCAACGAACCCGAACCCAATTCACTTTGTCATTCTGAATTTAAAATATTCCTTTTTAACCCAATCCTGGCGTTTTTATTTTGCTATTTCGTCCATAACTTAATAATAACAGACCAATCAGGAGGCTTCTTTCCCTTTAATTAATCAATCAGTCATGTTTATTTCAGTCTTCGGGGTTGTCATTGGCAACAGGTTTGATTGACAGGGTTGACAGGAAGGAATAAAAGGGGCGGGGTTAAGCGTTCAAACTAAAACATGTTCCTGACTCGTGGTTTGACGTCCGTTAACGCTGCCTACGGGCTTCAGCGTTTTTGCCGGTTGTGGGTGGAACAAATTGACAAGTGTATCATTATTGTATTAAAAAAAAAAATGATGGCATTACAAATAAACCAAAAAAGTAATCAATGCAGGGATACTGAAAAAAATATAGAAATAAATAACAAAAATAAAGAAATAAAGGAATGAGTATACAAAAAAAGAAAAATGAAAAGATACAAAAAACAAAACAAACCAACAAAAAAGCCCGAGGAGACTGTATTGTTCCTCTGTGGGGAAGCGTCTTCAGTCGACTTGGCGAAGGGTGGTCCTGTTGTTGGAGGGCGCCCCCTCTCCGGCAGCAGCTCCACAAAACATCCGGCCTCTTTTAATGCACAACACACATCTCCTGAAAGATCCACCATCTTCCCCAAAAACAGAACATTGTTTGTAGTTATAATGACGATGAGGATGATGATGATGACAATGATGACAACAGTGGTGGTTGTAATGGTGATGTGATAGTGATAATGATGATGAAAATAATGAGGATGACGATACTTACTACTACTAATAATAATAATAATAATCATAATCATAATCATAATCATAATCATAATCATAATCATAATCATAATCATAATCATAATAATACAGCAGTATTATAGTGATGATTATAGGGTATGAATTCGACAGTGATAGTAATGGCAGTCATCTATAGTGGTTAATTATAGAACATATGAATATATAATGAATATACAACTATATAGATTGAACCTTATGGCTTAACATAAAGAAAGTAATTAGGGGTGGGAGTCAATACGTTTTTACTTCTTCCCACTCCCTTTCGAGTGCACCATATTTTATTATTTATTATATGAATTGTATTATGTATATGTATATATAGATGTTTATTTGTGTTTATATATATCTGTATATGTATATATGTGTATGTGTATATAAACATGTTTTCTCTCATGCTCGAAATAAAGCAGCAAAACAAAACTTCTCAGTTCCAGCTGCACAGGAGTGAACCGTGTCCCTCAGAACATCAGAGAACTGAACACATACGATCTGTTCAGAACCATCTAAAAAACACATCAGAGACGTCAGCATTAGAGACACTAATTACCAACTGAGCCATGCTGCCACTTGTGTCTTCTGTCTTAAATCGAATGTTTAAATATTGTACGATAACTGTTGGCTTCTTACATAATGCCTGTATTATGCTTATCTGTACACTTTTATCAACAGTAGTTGTTTTATCTATTTTACTGCTCTTCTATATTTGTATTATTCAGTGTTTAATATTTTTTAGGGAGATAATTTTACCATCTGTCCAGGGACAATGGATGAAAAATTTGCAGCAGTGTTATTAATGTACACTGTCCCTGTCAAATAAACCAATAAATAAAATAAATAAATAAAAGTAAATGCGCAGATTAAATTTGTCGGTGTTCCCTTAATTAAGAGGTGTATTTAGACCCTAAAAACAATATTTAAAAGTGGAGTCCAATTCTCTAAAAACTGCTGTGTGGTTCTCTTTAAAGTGTATTGAATATTTTTTTTCTAATTTCAAAAAGATATAATGTCTCATCCATAGGACTGGATACATAGGTAAACCTCGAAACATAAGCTACGATACGATACACATGTCGATACAGTCACTTTCAATTTGATACGATATATTTCAAATCAATTTGTAACAAAATAATTTACTAAAGTACACCAAAAAATACTCTTGGCAATATATCGATAAAGCGGCCCACGATATCAATACTGTATCACACCTACTCATATAAGAAGCCTTAAATTAACATTACATATGGATGATGTCACACTCACTTTTATTATTTTATTCTTCTTCTTTTTTTTTTTTTTTGCTTTATTTTATCTAAATGTATCTGCTTACTGCCCGACATCGAGGTTACACCATCAGCTCCCTCCTTCGTGACGTCTTTTGTGTGGATATTTGGAGCAGAGACGGAGTTGGAGGTTTTTGTAATGAGACTCCTCAGACCGGAGCTGACAGCACCCAAGGGAGACGCGCCTTGTTAGGACATGGGGGGCTATAATTGCACTGTATGTCGAGGCGGACTTGAAGAGAAAGGGCATCTGTGACAGCAGCAGACGAATGATGACAGTATTTTTAGTGGAGGATGAATAATTTGATATGTGGGCAAATGTGAAAAGTTGTACGATTGTAAATGTGCAGGTCGTGTCGTATCCTCTGTGGGCAAGAGGCCACTGCTCCGTTCAGGACACTTAGAATGAACCAAGAGCCTGGCAAATACAGACTCATCTCGCTCTGTATTTTTATAAAGACTGATATCAGCCTGGTCCCCAAGCCCCCTGTCGTGTCTTAAACTCAATGAAATGTAATGTAAATGTGAAATGAAGGAGCTCATTGGTCACATAATCACTCACAAACTAAATCAACGCGTTCTCACCTCAGAGTTTAGTGCTTCTCTAATTGATTCTGTGTAAATCGGGCATGTTTTTCAGTCCTCTGTGATATTTTTTCTTTATTTTTTTCCTGATATGGAAGCACTATTCATGTCCCAGTCACACCCATTTGAACTCAAGGAGATTTACCGGTGACCAATCCAAAACCACCCACATCTTTGTAAAGTATTGGGAAAGTATGTGTTCTGGATACCAGGCAACCAAGAGGGTGACACAGCACAGTATATAATATAATAGAATGAATAGAATAGAATGCCTTTTATTGTCACTATACATGTACGATCCACACTATACACCTGCACCACGAGGTTAAAAGCAACTCATCCTCCAGTGCAAACAAGCACGTGGGACACTTACAATAAGGTACAAAAAACAAATAAATAAAAGACAAAGTAAATAAATAGGTGTGTAAGTACTAGTGCAAGACATAAAAAAGGCTGGGACAACCTAGACTACAAAACTCACTGGACTGTATGAAATATTGCACTAGATATTGCAGTGTATTAAATGTTGCACTCAATCAAAAATATTGCACTGTATTAGATATAGCACTCAATTAGAAATATTGCACTGTTTAAATATCGTACTAAGTTAAGATATTTCACTGTATTGAATATTGCACTCAATCAAAAATATTGAACTGTATTTAAATATTGCACTCAACCAAAAACACTGCATTGTACTTAAATATTGCACTGTGTTTAAATATTGTACTGTTTAAATATTGCACTCAGTTAAAATATTGCACTGTATTAGATATTGCACTCAATCAAAAGTATTGCATTGCATTGAAATATTGGACTGCATTTAAATATTGCACTCAGTTAAGATATTGCACTGTATTTGATATTGCACTCAGTTAAGATATTGCACTATATTAAATATTGCACTCAGTTAAGATATTGCACTATATTAAATATTGCACTCAGTTAAGATATTGCACTATATTAAATATTGCACTCAGTTAAGATATTGCACTATATTAAATATTGCACTCAGTTAAGATATTGCACTATATTAAATATTGCACTCAGTTAAGACATTGCAATGTATTACATGTTGCACTGTATTAAATACTGCACACAGGTGGGTGGAAGGGGATCAGGGATAGAGGGACAGGAGTGTGGGGTCAGTCAGTGCATGTGTGTGTTCAAAGTGGTTATGGCCCTTGGGAAAAACAGTTTTTGAGTCTGGTGGTTGTTGCTTTGATACACCTATAGCTCCTTCCTGAGGGCAGCAGGTCAAACAGCTCATATGATGTTAGTAGCTGGGATCAAACCTTTGTGTTGGCCTGTTGGTAATACATATTAGTGCTGTCTTTATTAACGTCTATGTTTTAATGTGTGTTTTGTTTACTGACAACAATTGTAATCCACATTGCCTTGTATAAAAGCGGTGTGTGTGTGAGTGTAGGTGGTGGTTGAAGGGGCCAATGGATGCAGATTGGCTGACTCGCTTTTGTCAGTCTGCCCCAGGGGAGCTGGAGCTACAATAGTATTTTACGCCACTGAATGTGGAGTGAATAAATAATGCTCTGTACAGCGTCTTTGAGTGTCCAGAAAAGCGCTGTATAAAACTGATGCATTATTATTCTTAATTCTGATTTATTCTTAATTACAAAAACATTGAACATGACGGACAAGTTGTTCCGTTACATGATCATTTCTCAAGATGTTTATCCAATCAGAAAGCAGAATCAGCAGCACATGAAACTCTCATTTGGGTTGCCAGTTTACAGTTGGTTTAAAGTTGGGCTGTCAACGTTAATGCGTTAATGCATGCGATTAATCACAAAAAAATATTGCACTAATGTTTTTTAACACAGATTAATCACATAGTTTATTTTGAGCACACAGGCTCCTCTATGGAAAGTGCAGATGGTGACCTGAAAGGCGCAGGTTATTAGGTCAGTGATCAGGTCTGTCCATACGCGGATGTGAAGATGACAGATGCTCAGCGGCAAATTTCTCTTCAAAAAAACTGCCCGTCTGGACTTTAGATCAAACTAAGGTAGTTTGCAGATATTGCAGTGATGAACTGTCTTTCCACAGAAGCACAACAAGTTTAACATACCATCTTAAAGCAAAACACGGGTTTGATTCAGCGGCAGCAACGATGCTACTTGTACCAACAAGTCAAGCAGCAAGAAATTGCATTTTTGTCAAAATATTTTGGTCCTTTTTTTTTGAAGAATAATTAACTGCGATTAAGTAAGTAAGTAAACTTTATTTCTATAGCACCTTTCACAGATAAAATCACAAAGTGCTTTACAGAGTGCAAGTAAAAATAGATGAAGTGCAAAACAACAATAATAAATGTTAAAACAGGTAAATAAGACAAAGAGCAGTGAATTAACTAAAAGCTTGTTTGAATAACAGTGTCTTTAGCTGCTTTTTAAAAGAATCAACAGATTCAGCCACACGAAGAGACAGAGGCAGGGCATTCCACAGTCTAGGGGCGACTGCCTGAAAGGACAGGTCTCCTCGAGTTTTAAATCGGGTCTTTGGGACCTTCAGGAGGTTTTGGCCTGAAGACCGGAGGGAGCGGCCAGAGGTGTGAGGGAACAACATTTCTGAAATGTATTCAGGGGCCTGTCCATTAAGAGCTCTAAAAGTCAAGACTAAAATTCATTTAATCGCGATTAAACAAAATTTTAAAGTGTGATTAATCTGATTTTTAAAAAATTAATCGTTTGACAGCACTAGTTTAAACCTAAAATGCCTTTCTCTGATCTGAATGGTCACAACTTACATCTGAGAACCTGCAGACAAGAGTCAAGATTCTTTATTTGTCATATGCAGATTCAACACAAGGTCAACAATGCAATAAAATGCTTAGGATAAGAAGAACCGTTTGACTCGCTAACATTCAAGAAGTACTAGTAGCATGCAATAAATAGTACTGGTAAAAAAGTGTAAATGTGCAAATACAAAATATAATAATAAGTATACAATATAGTAAAAAATTATAAAATACAGATACAATAAAATGTAATAAAATACAAGGTGCGGGCAGGATTAAATAAGGTGCAAGTAGAGTATTCCAGAGGTGGTAAAATTGTTTCAGATGAGTTCCGTATTGCACATAATACCGTATTGCACGTGGGTTGTGGAGCAGGTTATTGCACAGGTGATAGTAGCAGTGAGCCAGTGCTAGTGCAGCCTCTGCAGCTCAGGAAGGGAATTCTTTGCGTTCTGAGCTTTCACATGAGGCCTGAACATAAACTGAGAATGAGACAAACTGTTTTCTAACTGCAGGGTTAAGCTCTGGAGACACAGGTTCAGGTGTGATTGAGATTTTTAAACCACTTAGAGCACACGATACAGTTCCTTAACACAGTACTGTAAACTGGAAGTACTTTCTCCGAATAAGAAGGATTTACTAAAATAAGCAGTGAGGCATCCACATAAAACCTACGGCATTAAGAGCCCTCTTGCTGTTGTGAGGGCAGTGGACCTATGAACACAACTGGCCCTGCTGAGAAGTCTCCCACAGTGTCAGGAGCGCACCTGTCACACTCTAAGCTCAGTTCAAAGAAAGCACTTTACCGCCCACTGAGGATTAGACTCGGCTCCGGAAACTCATTTGAGGGCTTTAAGTGCACAAGTTGTTTCCGTGCTGAGAAATATGTCTTAATGCAAACAGACTTATACAGACTAATGACCATAATATTTGTATCTGGTCTCCTGCAGCTTTCCAATGGGCGTGATTGACAGCAGGGTTAACCAGTCAGAGAACAGCACGATCTGTTTAAACAAATATGGCGGCTTACAGTAAAAAAAAAAAAAAAAAAAAGAAACACAGAAAAACAGTAAAAATTTCTGCAGCAAAGCACCAAAAGCTGGACACCGTGAATACTGTCTTGCTCTTAAAGCGAAAACTTTCCATTCCTTTGGTTATAATCCTCCCAAATATGGCATAAAATGTGTCTATCTTCCTGGAGAATGTTCAGAAGTGTAGTTTTAACTTTCTATGTCTATGGAAACATTAAGGTAACATGACCTACTGTACCTATCATTGGCCTATACCTGTTTTCTTTCCATGTATTTGAACAAAATGTGTCTTTCCCCAGCAGCTTTTGATGTCAAAATAAGTCTGCTGTGCGCCTTCAGCATCTAATTAAACAGCGCTCTCTTTCTTGGTCCACTAGCCAGGAAGTGCACATTAGCATGCTAGTTGTTGTCAGCATTAACGTGATGACAAAACTCTGCTCTGGTCTCTGAAAGTTGTGAAAAGTGCTTATAAATGAATGGGCAGTGAATACTACTTCTAATATAGTTGTTTTTGTGTTTTAAAAAAATCAAGTATTGGGCTTTTAAGTACATTTTATGGGCCACGACATGAAGATTTTGGCAGTGGTTTTGTTAACTGGTACAAGGTGTTTATAGCGCTATTTATACTTTGCAGTGAAATCATGCTGGGGGTGTTCTAAATGTAGCTCTATTGGGGGAATGTTCAACAGTTACCATGGTGACACAGTGCACACATAAGCAAAAATGGACATAAAAGTTTTAATATCTTCCTGAGACCCGGCCCATTCATTTGTGTCCTTTATAGTGGACATTGAGTTAACCAGTCTAAGTGTTTTAAGATGGGGGGACTAGATGCCTGAGGGTTATAGGAGACTGTCATGTCCAGGATAAAAAATTACAATAGGAGTTGGTTTGATAAAAAATCAAGAAATTAAAAAGAAGTCTAAAAACTTTTTGAAGCTTGTCAGAGATGTTGGTCATAAGAAAAGTTGTTTTTGTTCCGTTGTTAACTTCACATGGATTTAACACCAAAATGTCCCCGGTGTCCATTACAGAGGACATGTCACAAATTATAAATAAAATTAACTAAATCTAAATGCTAAGGTGTTTATTTCTCTCAAAATAGATAGAAAATCACAAAAAAAAAAAATTGCAATACACTGTTTTTCTTCGGGTCCCAGGAGGATGTAGTCTGAAAGCTCAAGAAAAAATACAAAATGGACTTTAACAAAACGTTTTCTGGAGCATGTGATCAGTCCGAGCGTTCATGTCCTGTTTAGGAGTTTAATTTTCAACAAAAAGGTGAGAGTGACTGTCTGAATGTCCACGTTGTCTAGAGGTCACGACATTTTTAAGGGTGTCCGAATGACCAATTGGTGAAAAACAGATCTTGAAAAGTGGTGGGCATCGGCGGTCAATATAGACGACAGTGCATTGTGACAATCGGGAAAACAACGGTGTAAAACGACAGGTGTTTAACTGGACTCAACTCGACTGATTGAAAGCGGATAACAGATTCAACAGATGTATTTATTTGAGACGGGGACAGTGCATGATCTACATTAACCTTAACAGGAGGGATGCATTGTGAGAGGTTGTAGCACTAGAGCTCATTTAAACCTGTAGTCCGTGGTGCATGTTTTTAGGTTTGATGGGTGAAACCGGCGTGCCCGGAGGAAACCCACCCAGACACAGGATAAAAGGGCTGGTTTATGGCACTGCTGATCCCTGATTCTGAATAAAACACAACTAAATAAAGCGTTCTGGTACAAAGGTGCTAGTGTTGACCGCTGTCCTTAACTCCAGTTGTTAAAAGAGCCATAAACACTTGCATGCCAGTGTGATCTAATCATTATTTATGACAGAAATCAAGTTTTATTGGAGTTTAGCTGCCCTTTGTTCACCCAGAGACCAGATGCGAATGGAGTGCACTACATTCTCTCTTTGAATCGCTCTTAAGTGCACTCCATAGTGTGCTAATGAGTACGGGCCTGTAGTGAATGAGGTTTAGGGCAGGCTGACCAGACGTCCCTGTTTACCCGGGACAGTCCCAGTTTTGAGCCCTGTGTCCCCTGTCCCAGCAGATTTACCCAAAACCAGTGATTTGTCCCAGTTTTATACAAGAAATGTCCCAGGTGTCTCTTTTTTGACCAGTTTGATCCCTGCCAACAGTAAAAAGAGGCATAAATTGGGATTTGTTTAGGTAAAATACAGAAAAGCTGCTTAAAAATGACCAAAACACAAAGAAAATGTGACTATACTGGCTCACATGTTCGTCATGAATGAGCTGAGTGCAGAAGTTTTCCTTAATTATGCACAACTGTATTATTACCAACCACCACAAACCTGGGGTGTCCCTAACTTCTTAGGTTCTTTTTTAAGACAATGTAGTCAATGTAGCGTCCCAAGGTAAATACACTTGAGTACATTACCTTAAAAATTAAAAAAAAAGGTTGAAGTACATAAGAAGACATAATGAACATCTTTGGCGGGGGTGTCCCTAGTTTTCATTATTGACAATCTAGTTACCCTAGGCTAGGTACTTACCATATTTTTCGGACTATAAGTTGCACTTTTTTTCAGGGTTTGGGTGGTTCCTGTGACTTACACTCAGGTGCGACTTATATATTACATTTTTCACACTGACAGTCCATAGACCAAATATATGAATCCTATATATCAATCAAAAATTTAAAAACAAATCGTTATTCAATTTTTCTGTTTGGTTTTAGAGACAAATAACAAAGAAAAGAGTTTTTCTTTTTTCATTTTCTTATTTTTGGTTCTATATTGAAAAACAAATGAACTAATGATACACGGATTGTTCTCTATTGGGTTGTTTTTATTACTGTAACTTCTGTAACTTGTTTTTCCAAGATGAAATGTTGGTTCTTGGTCTCTGATTTTATAAAATAAATTTCCCCCCAAAACTGCAACTTATGTTTTTTTCTTCTTCATTGTGCATTTTTTGGCTGGTGCAACTTATAGTCAGAAAAATATGGTAAGTAAGAATTTAAGTATCCTCCATGTACATCTCTCAGTTTAACATTGACTCACAAAAGCTAAATTTACATGATCTTCTCTTGGCACCACTATCTAAATTGTGGCATATTTCTGTCTAACTGAAGTCTACTGACCTTCATAGTCTCTGCACACTCGCTTTATAAACCTCCTCCTTTGCTAGCAGAGTCAAGCGGCTTTAACACTCAAAGATCAGACTATGTTCGCTTTTGGAATCAGACTATCTTGTCTTTTTAAGTCCCTAAATAAACTTCTCCTGCTTAAGACGCCCCAATTGGTCTCCAGCCTTTTCCTTCCACCCTTTCTTGAACAAGCTGAAGACTTCTGCAGCCAGTGACAAACTGAAAAACCGATGGCTAATACGAGCCTGTGACTGCAATTTCATATGTGAGACTTGCAGTTCCATCCAAATCAACTTTCTCGTGTCAGATTGTGTTCAGATAAAGCTTTTATTAAAGTCTAACTCGAGTAAAAGCGCTTCAAACAGAGCAGTGCTTTCAATTAGCGTCACATCCTCAGGGAACGTTGACGACATCTGCTGCAAATTATCAATTCTTTGCACCTCTTTCTCTCCTCTTTATCCCGTGCGTATGTTTTTTCTGTCGCTGAATAAAATACTCCATAACATTTGTCTTGGGACCGTTCTAGCATCACATTATGGTTTTATCGTGTCCGCCCACCGCTAACACCAAACCCGATGTGGCTCGTACAGACCTGAGCACAAATTAGCCTTAGCGCGTGGCAGGTTTCGGCAGGAGTGGCGCCTGTCACTCTCTGATCTATTCTGGGCCTCACACGGGCGAGGGGGAGGAGGACGAGACGGGAGCAGAGACGAGAGACAATTACGACACAAAACTCGAGAAGAATACATAGGTGTGACACGGCTTGTTTCAGTTTTTAAAACGTGTTGGAGACTTCAGAAGGTGGATATGGAATGGAATCGAGGTTGTGGGTTTCTCATATTCTAAAGGTGCTTCCAAACCAACCAAAAAGCCTGAAATTGAAGCTGCACTATATAAGGAACTATATACGGTACCGTGCAAAGGTTTTAGGCGGGTGTAAACTTGGAATGCCTTCAAAAATGGAAGTATTGATCATTTATTTTCATCAATATACAACATGCAGTGAATGAGCAAAAGAGAAATCTAAATCAGATCAATATTTGGTGTGAGCTTTGCCTTCAGAAGAGCATCAGTTCTTCTAGGTTTACCTGCAGACAGTTTGTGAAGGAACTGGGCTGGTCGCTGTTCCAAACATGTTGAAGAACTAAGCACAGATCTTGTGTGGATGGAGCTTCCTCACATCCTTCTGTCTCTTCATGTTAATCCCAGACTCACTCCATGATGTTGAGGTCAGGGCTCTGTGGGGCCCGACCATCACTAACACAACTTCTGCTTCTTCTTTATGCTCAAGAGGGTTCTGAAGGACTCTGGCTTTTTCTTTTGTTCTCTTGCTTTGCATTTTGCAAATTGATAAAAACAATCATTATTTATATTTTTGAAAGCGTTCTTTGTTTACACCTTCGTTTTCACACCTTTCTAAAACTTTTGCACAGTACAGTACATCCTCCACTCTCACTGTTTTAAAAACTATCTACTACATTCACAACTGAAGCTGTGTCCCCAGAGACTTAACCTGCAGATAGAGATACATCCAAGTTTGTCTTATTCTCAGTATTTGGACAGGCTCATCCAGAACATCTTTGCCTGCAGGTGCTGGGGTTTGGGTCGTGTCGATTCAGATCAGAGAGAGGTATTTTCGGTTTAAAACAACTGGATTTCAGCGTTGAAAATGGCAACAAAAATGAGAGACTCATGTGAGGCTCATTCTGCTTTCTGATTGGATAAACATTGAGATCCAAAACACCAAATGATAACATAATGATGTTCCATACTGATGTTTGCAGTGCCATCATGCTGGGGGTGTTCTACATGAATGTGTACGGTGGAATGTTTCGAACAGAGGTGTCAAACTCATTTTGGTCCGGGGCCGTATGCAGCCTACTTTGATCCCAAAAGGGCCGGATCAGAAAACTCAGTTCTCTCTTCAAGTTATTGTATTTTTCTCCGTGTCTCGTAGTGGTGTTTAAGATTATATTCCTCGAGCAACGCCACTTGTTCCAAACACACTGAGCACAGATTTCCCATTCACCTCTGTCAACAAATAAGAATTAGACTATTTTTCTTGGGAAATCCTGAACTCAGCATCTGCTTTTCTCATTTTTTGACATTTTGCTGATGAGGGTCACGGTCGACAGTCAAAACGATCGTCTTTTAAGAGCGTTTGGAAAGAGGAAAGTCTTCATTTGTGCTGCTCTGGTGGGAGTCGCAACGTACAGAAACGCCGGAGACGCTGCTATGCTAAACGGTGCAGAAAATTAACAGAAAAATCTGAAAATTTTAAGTATTTTAATAGAAAAATCAGCCGAGGGCCAGATTAAAGGTCTTGGAGGGCCGGATCTGGCCCCGGGCCGCATGTTTGACACATGTGGGTTAGAAGATACCACGGTTACCAATGCACACATTAGCAACACTTGCCATGTTTACAGGAGCTTTAATTCTGAATAAAAATAATTCTGCTTTATATAAACCATGTAAACACTTAATTCCTACTGAAAATTATTATTCAGACTTAATTCTAATTCTGGGTGGTTTATTCTGATTTTAAAGACAATTTATTCTTCAATCATGTAAATGTTTCTTCTTTTTTTAAATAATTCAGGTCGTTAAGTGTATGCTCGTTGAGTTGTCCTTCTGAAGCAATGACACGCTGCAAAATGGTGAAAAAAGTTTGTATCATTTGTAAACCTCAATTCAAAATGATTATTTCCATGTAAACTTGAAGAATATATTGATTCCAAACTGTTTAATTCAGAACAATTAATATGGAATTAAAAACGTAATGTAAATGTGGCCCTTGTCACAACGTTTAAGATAACCTTTATTTGTCCCACAAATGGGGAAATTTCAGTGTTGCAAAGCACAGTTAAGAGAACAGCAAGAAAACAGTAGCAGCAATAGGAGAACAGAATTATTTAAAAATAGACAAAGTCTATAAAGATCTATGAAGATAAGGATTATAAAATTATGTATACAATAAATTGCTATTTTAGTGATCACAGTGCAGTTTCAGACTGAATACAGTGGCTACTGTTTGTACAGTGCTATAAATAACGTTATATCTTTAAAGTGGCTACAGTATCTTACAGTAAATAAATACATTTGTAATGGGTAAAGTGACTGCAGTACAATATATTCAACAGAACAACAGAAGTATGTTCATCACAACTTCAGTGGCCACAGTTTGCTCCAGTATATAAAGTGAACTATATTCCAGTGTGTAACAATAACTAAGCTGTACAGCAAAACACATTATGTACAATGTATGATTATACAAGCAGCATATGGACATCTTATGTATTGCACATGGTCACAATATTGCACATGGTCGCAATATTGCACAGGCAGCAGAGTTTTAAGATAGTGTTGCGGAAAACAGCCTTTTGCTCTCGTGTTTGTTAGTTTCTGCTTAGATAAAGAATAGATTTGAAACAGAAATAAAGAAAATGATTTACTTATTCAAATATTATAGAGCTATACTTGTACGAGGAGTCTGTGTCGACATTTCCATGCAGAGACTCTATACCGGGGGTCTCCAACCTGTAGCTCTCGAAGTACCAGAAGCTCTCCACCCACTTCACAGTAGCTCGCCAAGAGATTTCTGAATTCTATGTATTGTGCTGATGAAGTCAAATTTGATTAAATACCACTGTACATATATCATTTTGATGCCTAACTTTGTGCACTGGCATTTTTATTGTGTAAAAGTTGCTCACTGGAGGAAAAATGTTGGACACTCCTGCTCTATAGACCCTTTTAGAGCAGAAGTGATAAAAATTTTTTTTAAAAAGCTGCGCGCGCATTTTGGCAACAGAAGTGGCATTGTTCCCAATTCATTCTGATTCATTCAGACTGAACACGGACAGAAGGAGACGGAGATAAAAACATTTCCAGCGGCAAAATGTCTGGTTGTTGTGTGTGTTTGTCAGAATCGATATTCTACTGGTGGACTAAAGTTTGAAAGTTTTACTCACTGATCGCACAAGGACCTGACAGTCTGACACCGCTTGTCAAAGTTCAGCTTGTGGAGGAAATATTCTCGATCATTTGACGATAATCCTTTCACAGAGCTCGACAAGCTGCTGAGTTCTGCTGTACTTCTGTTGTCAAAATGCATGCGCAACCGAGCCTACGTCACCACTGTTTACTGACACTAAAAGGGTCTATACCTAACCCTAACTCATTTTGGTCCGGGGGCCGTATGCAGCCTACTTTGATCCCAAAAGGGCCGGATCAGAAAACTCAGTTCTCTCTTCAAGTTATTGTATTTTTCTCCGTGTCTCGTAGTGGTGTTTAAGATTATATTCCTCGAGCAACGCCACTTGTTCCAAACACACTGAGCACAGATTTCCCATTCACCTCTGTCAACAAATAAGAATTAGACTATTTTTCTTGGGAAATCCTGAACTCAGCATCTGCTTTTCTCATTTTTTGACATTTTGCTGATGAGGGTCACGGTCGACAGTCAAAACGAGCGTTTGGAAAGAGGAAAGTCTTCATTTGTGCTGCTCTGGTGGGAGTTGCAACGTACAGAAACGCCGGAGACGCTGCTATGCTAAACGGTGCAGAAAATTAACAGAAAAATCTGAAAATTTTAAGTATTTTAATAGAAAAATCAGCTGAGGGCCAGATTAAAGGTCTTGGAGGGCCGGATCTGGCCCCCGGCCGCATGTTTGACACATGTGGTCTATACAATGACTTTTATATGTAAACTATAGTGAATGGTTTAGACCTGGCACCTCTTCGTTGGTGCATGGATGAGCCAGGACTCTTGGCACGTTGGTACGTCCAACCAGACTCCATTCATGACATGATGCGTATCAGTATCTCATAACCTATTTTTTATTTGTTATTAGATAGATCGGCATATCCTGCATTTGTCTTCACATGACCTTGGAACAATAATGAACTATAGCAGTGGTTATGCAAAATTTATCCTAACAATAGAAAAAAAATGGTTTTAAAGAGCACATTTTCAGTCTGAGCATTCATAGTGCTGTTTAGGAGTTTGATTTTCAACAAAAAAAAAGGTGACAGTGACTTGTTTAACGCCACAAAATCAGCTCTCCTGTTGTAGTTCCAGCTAAATCAAGTCTTTCTGGTCGGATTGCATTAAATTAAAGCTCAGAATTAAGTCTAAATTGAGAGACAGAGCAATGCTTACAGATAGTGTCACGCCTCGGAGAAACGTCGATGACATCAGTTGCGGAGTATCGAGATTTTACTCCTGATGAGCTTTGTTTAACGCAATAATCATCTCATGAAATCCAAACTGCATTTCACCCATCCTGACCTTGTAGCATTTATTCACACCTACACTGTAAGCACAAGTTCTGCACCAACACTCATACCGCCCCTGTTCTAATTGGATGAGGCACATTATGTAGGCCCCTGGAGACGGTTGCTAGGAGACAGATGGAGTCACCGGGCGGGCATCTTCTCTCCCACTCGGGGTGAAGGTGCTCTGGCTCGGATTTGGTCAAATAAGGTCACACTTCCCGGGTCACTGTCCAATAAAGAGCCTTCTGGAGAGATAAAAAAAGGGGAAAACTGGCAAGAAAATACAGAATACTCACTGGAGGGCTCAGAAATTTTTTTTAAAGTGAAATAAAATAAATGTGTGTTTGACGTTTGGGGGTGTAACGCCTTTTTTCTGTCGTGTGGTCTGACAGGCCTTTGTTAGAAAATCCAAAATTTATTTCCAAATACAAATCAGTGGGCTTTATTCACGCTTATGTTTCAAAACCGGCAGACGTTTGGAAACATGTGGATGACAACTTTGGGTTCTGTTGGCGATAGTAACAAAATCTAGTGAGAAAAGTGACAAAATCTGGGGAAACTATGAAAATAGCCTGGTTTTCTTCATCTAGATGTCATCATATGTTTCTTTTTTCCTTTTATGAATTGCCTATTCATTTGTGTACTATAATTTGTCTAACTTAGAAAAACAGAAAATCGATGTAGCATGATATAATGTTTGGCAAAGTCTCGTCCCCCATGGAAAACTTTGGCAGGTTGTGAAGACATTGCTGCAGAATTCACGGTTTCATCACATGCCCAGTGTCGGTAACTACACCGGAAGTCGTCAGCCACATGTTTCCAAACGTCTTCTGGTAAACGTGAATAGAACCTGTTCTAAGGCACTTCTGAAGAAGCCTTTTTACAAACATCTCATCATCTTTTTGTCTAACTCGTTTAATTTGACACTTTTCCATATGTCCTGTCAAGGTTAATGTTTCCTGTCACCCTGCTGGGCACTCGCTACAAATTTGCCATGTCAAAAAATGTTAATAAATGACTTAACATGTCTATAGTGTTGGTTTCATAACTATGTGACTGTCCCATCTTAAATAATGTCTTTTTAACAATTAGAATAGTATATTAGGAAATACAGACGGCGGCGACTAAACCCAAGAACTCAAAGTATTACAATAAAAATCTGCACTTCGACAATATTCAATTGATTCTCCCTTCATCTGTATTGAAGGCCCTGCTTACACGTACAGTTTAAAAACTGAGACATTTCCCTTCAATCAATCAATCAAACTTTATTTATAGAGCTCTTTTCATACAAAAAATGCAACACAAAGCGCTTCCCTTCGTTTGTACCCATCTTTTACAAATGTCGAATTTGCCTCTGAAAATTCTTTCTAAAACGCCGGCTAGAGTGGAGATTCTGGAAAACTAGTTTCACATTTGCATGTAAAGTAAGATAAACTGAGTTTTAGGAGTTGACGCGCCAAAACGATTTTGCTCTGATGATCATGGAAGCATCAGAGCAGCATCATCGATATGATGGATCATATCGATGACCACAGACGAATTAGGGCTCGGCGGTCAGCAATTTTATCACGTCTCCCTCCGACATGAAAACCCAGTCGCTGTCAGTTTTGGGTCCAATCTGAGCAAACTGCTGTCTGGTGGAATAATTTTGAAAATGAAGTGGTTGTCCCGGTGCGAAGGAGTGAAGTGAAGATTTTAGGATGTCGTGCGTGTAAAAGATGGGCACAAACGAAGGGAAATATCTCCGTTTTTAAAAATACTCATGTACTTGAAAACTTTTTTGAAAATGATGCTCTGTGCACGATGTTATTTTGGAAAACGGAGGGAGAGAAATATTCGTTTCTCAACATACCCATAGCCTACGGAGCACTGTGCAACATTTCTGATGACCTACTTCTCTCCATGGAGATGTCCTTGCTTTCCCTGCAATGTTCCAATGTATGACTTTAAGCATGTATATCCATATATATATATATATATATATATATATATATATATATATATATATATATATATATATATATATATATATATATATATAATTTATTCATCACAGCTGTCTCTACAGTATTGCTCATAAACACAATAATTCCTTCTGTGAATAGGGACAACTCTCCACAGATCTGAACTGTAATGTAGCATAGTGTTGTAACCTGCTTGTCTCCCTTGTGATACATAGTTTTAAGCTATACTGTGGAACATTCTAGACAAACTAATAATATTTCCATGGGCACAAGAATTTACATTACAATTGTTGGCCAGTATTGGTATGATCCCATCTGAAACCTGGCAAGATTGTTACAGTTACACTAAAACTTAAAAAATATTAAACAAATGAATGTATTTAACCCATTTTTTGTGCATCTCTCCTGTGTACATGTTGTTTTCCTCTGTAGTAGTTATAGTATTAGTATTAGTAGCAGTAGTAGTAGAGATGCACAAACGTTCCCAAAAGTCTTCATTTGTTGGGCTGGAGCAGAGGGCAAATCAATAAAATCCAGCCCAGCCAGAGTGCTCTTGTCTGGGTTTGTGATGGAGCCAGGCTGACCTCACAGCAGCTCTCACACAATCAAGAGCACCCGGGCTGGGACCCTCCATATGGCTGCACTGGGCGGGCACCGGGGCACATATGCTGCCCAGAGAAGCTATGGTCAAAACAGGCAAGAAGAAGACGAGAAATACCCACAAAGACTGCAGCCATTTTCTCCTTGGCCCTATGCACATGTAGGAGTAAAAGTACGGTGCCTGAAAGCACTCTGAGAATTTTACAAGGTTACTCAAATAAATTAAACTGTCCCTTCTCCACCCTGGCTCCCCTTTAGTTCTCAAAATCCTGTCCTCTCTCTCTCCATTTCGTCCTCTAGACCTCTAACTCAATTCCCCTTTAGTCCTCCGGACCGACCCTCCTCCCCCTAAATCCCCGCATTAGCCCTCAGACCTTGTCCCTCCTCTCCCAGTCCCTTTTCATCCTTTAGACCACTCCCTCACTCTCCCCTTTAGTCCTTCCGGCCTGCACCTCCTCCCCTTTTGTCCTCCAGACCCCCAGAAATCCTTCCTTTCACTCTCCCCTTTAGTCCTCTAGACACCTCCTTCACTTTCCTCTTTATTCTTCTAGATCCCAATGCCGTTCTTTTTACCCCTTTTAGTCCTCCAGACCCTGTCCTCTCTCCCTTTCATCCTCTAGACCTCTCTCAATCCCCCCTTTAGTCCTCCAGACCAACCTTCCTCCCCCTCAACCCCCCCTTTACTCCTCAGACCCTGTCCCTCCTCCTCCCCTCCCTTTTCATCCTTTAGACCACTTCCTCACTTTCCCCTTTAGTGCTTCAGACCTGCATCTCCTCTCCATCACCTCCACCTTTAGTCCTCCAGATCCCCAGAAAATTTCCCTTTCACTCTCCCCTTTAGTCCTCTAGACCTCTCCTTCACTATCCTCTTTAGTCTTCCAGATCCCACCCCTGTTCTTTTTCCCCCTTTTCGTCTTCCAGATGTCACCCCCATTGTTTTCCCCCTTTTAGTCCTCCAGACCCTGTCCTCTCTCCCTTTAGTCCTTCCTCCCCCTTTTTCCTTTTCAATCAATCAAGCAATCAAACTTTATTTATTCAGTGCTTTTCATACAAAAAAATGCAACGCAAAGTGCACTTTTCATCCTTTAGACCACTTCCTTGCTCTCCCCTTTAGTCCTTTAGACCTGCACCTTCTCCGCTTCACTTTTCCCTTTAGTCCTCCTGACCCAGAGATCCTCCTTTTCACTCCCCCCTTAAGTCCTCTTGACACCTCCCTCCCTATCCTCTTTAATCCTCAAAACCCTTTAGACCTCCAGATCCCATCCCCATCTGCATTCTTTCTCTCCCTTAGTTCTCCAGACTCTGCCCTCTAACTGTCTTTCCCTTTCGTCCTCTAGACCTCTCCCTTAGACCATTTCCTTGCTCTTCCCTTTAGCCTTTCAGATCAACACCTCCTCCCCATCACTCTCTCCTTTAGTTCTCCAAACCCTCAGAAATCCTCACCTTTGGTCTAGAGGACTCCCCTTTAATCCCTTAGTCCTCTAGACACCTCTCTCACTATCCTCTTTCGTCCTCCAGATCCCACCCCCATTCTTTTTCCTCCTTTTAGCCCTCCAGATCCTATCCTCACTTTCTCTCACCCTTTGTCCTCTAGACCTCCCCCTCAGACTCCTCTTCCCCTTTGCTCTCCACTTTTAGTCCTTCAGACCCTGCCTCCCCCTCGCTGTCACTCCCCCTCCTCCGTCCTCCAGACCCTCCTCCGCCTCACTGCCCCTTTAGTCCTCCACAACCCACTCTCGCTCTTTCACTCCCCTTCAGTACTCCAGTCCATGTCCCTTCTCTCTCTTTTCACCCTTTTGTCCTCTAGACCTCTCCGTCAGTCTCTTGTTTAGTTCTCCAGCCCTGGCTTCCCTCCTCCCTGCTCCCTCTCCCCTTTAGTCCTCCTTTTTGACATTTTACACCCGTATGGAAGAGTGGAACAGAATCTGAAGTGGACGTGGATCTTCTCGTCCTTCAGTGACATCAGCAAACTAAATATACAACAGCTCATGACTTCAGTCTGACTGTGACTTCAGTTTACACCACCAGAACTTTAACCACCCGTCTGTGCTGGGGGTTGGCACTTTTTCACTCCCTCTCTCCTCTTCCTCTGTCTCTCTTTTTACTCTTTCTCTCCCTCTCTATTCTCTCCTCCCCTCTTTCTTTCTCTCTCCTCTCCATGTCCTCTTTGTCTTGTCTTCCTCTCCCCTTCGTTGCCCTTTCTATCTCCTCTCCCTCTCTCATTTCTGCTGTCTCTCATTCTTCTGTCCATCTCTTCTCCCTTTCCTCTCACTTCCCATCCTCTGCTCGCATCCTTGTTTCCTCTCCTTCTCCCTCCCCGTTCCTCTCCTCTCTTTCTCCTCTCTGTCCTTGCCTCTGCATTCTTCCTCTCCAGCTTCATCTCCTCTCCTTCTTCTCTTCTTCCTCTCCCTCTAGTCTTCCTTCTCTCTATCCTCACACTGCACTCCCTCCCTCCACCTCCTTCTTCTCTCCTTCCTCCCTTCTTCCTCTCCCTCTTGTCATCCCTTTCTCTATCCTCACACTCCTCTGCCTCTCTCCACTTCTTCCCCTCCTTTCTATCACTTCCTCTCCCTCTTGTCTCCCCTCTCTCCATCCTCACACTGCTCTCCCTTTCTCCACTCCTTCTATCTCTTTCCCCCTCTCCATCTCCTCTACTCGTACTCTCTCTATCCTCTATCTTCTCTTCTCTCCCTCCATCTTCTCTACGCTCCTCTTCCTCTCTTTGTCTTCACTCTCCCCTGTACCTCCATCTTCTCTACTTCCTGCTTTCTTCTCTTCTTCCTCTCTCTCTTCACCTCCATCTTCTCTCCCTCACTTCACTTTCTTTCCCCTCTCTCATCTTCCTCTCCTCTTCATCACCTCTCTTCTCCCTCTCTCATTTCTCCTCTCTCTCCTTCTTCTGTCCATCTCCTCTCCCCCCTCTCCTCTTCCTCTCTTCATCCTCTCTTCCCCTACTCTCTCCTCTCTCTATCCTCACACTCCTCTCCATCTCCCTCCTCTCCTCTCCCCTCTTCCTCTCCATTTTCACTCCCTGTTCCCTTATCTTTCTCTCCTCTCCTTATTTTGTCCATCTCCTATCCCTTCCTCTTTCCTCTCCTCCTCCTCCTCCTCACATCTCCCTCATTTCTTTGCCACTCTCCTCTTCCTCTCTCTACCCCTCCTCTCCTCCCCTTACCTCTCGTCTCCCTTTCATCCCTCTATCCTCACTCTCCTCTTCCTCTCTCCACCTCCTTCTCCTCTCCTTCTCATCTTCCTTTCCCTCTCTCATCTTATCTCCCTTGTCCCCTCCTCATCTCCTCTCTCTATGCTCTCTCCTCTCCCTGCCTCCTCCCCCTCTTCTCCTCCCCTTACCTCTCCTCTCTCTCTCTCTCGTCTAACCTCTCTTTTTCCTCCCTCTATCCTCACTCTCCTCTCCCTCTCTCCTCCCAACCTTCATCTTCTCTACTTCCTGTCTTCCACTCTTCTTCCTCTCTCTCATTTCTCCTGTCTCTCCTTCTCCTGTCTGTCTCCTCTCCCCTTCCTCTCTCCTCTCTTCTTCCTCCTCCTCACAATCTCCTGAAAAACCTCGTCTCGTTCTCAAACCTCCATGTCCGAAATAACCGTACATCTTCCTCGTTATTCGTGTTCATTTGCATACGGTCCTCCACGTTTAACACGTCTCACTACATTTTCAGCTTGGCCGCGAGCTCGAGTCTACGGCCGCCGAGATGGGGGGATAGTGATGGAAGAGGAAGAGGTGGAGAGAGAAAACGCTGGAGCCAATTAGCGTAGAACGGGGCAGGTGAAGGGTGACCTGGATTTGGGTGGCAGTAATGGCGAGGGTACGGAGCGGGCACGGGTGAAAATACAGTTTGACATCTTTGCTTCTGCGTGTTGTAAAAACGGAAAACATGATTCAAACACTTTCGCGTTTGAACACTTTGTCAACGTCACAGATAATTCTTACGTTAAAGGGCCCTTATGACATTATTTTCAGATCTGCTGTATGTTCTAATGTCGTTTCCTCGTCACAAACAGACCTGGAGTTGTGTTTCGCTTCATTCGCACATGTTTAAAGGGATAGTTTGGGTTTTTAGACATGAATCTGTACGTCCCCTTCAGCAGTGTCGTGCATCAACTCTGACTTACCTCCCGACAGCGTCCGGTGAGACGAGTTCTTCCCCGGTTTCGGTGCTGATGAAAGTGTCCGGCAAGTTGGCTGGAGTCACGAAAATAGAGTTTTTCTTCTCAAAACAATATGTGTTCAAAAGAGTGATACATTTGTGTCACAAAACATCAACCACGAAAAAGTCAGAGCTCATAATCGCTTGGTACTATTTTCTCTCCGCTCATATCACTCTGTTTCACTGTGTTTCCTGCTCGGAAAGTTCACAGCATGTGTGACTACGACACCGACGATGAAGACACGGCCTTTAGCACAGAGCCAAGGGGAGATCTTTATGAACCCGAATATACTGATGTCCAAATTCACCAGATGGAGTCAGAACAGCAGAGAGAGAGGAGGGACAGAGTGGGACAAGATGAAGCTGGATTTTGTTGTTCCAGCCTGGAGAATCACAACTCCACACGTTTTTTATACATATTCTTATTCTAATTATCACTGTCTCGTGTTGCGTCAGTCAAAAGTCTGAGCACGTAAACTCTGCCGAACTACTAAAAAAAGTGTTGGATTCTTGCGTGGCTTCACCTGGCGGCAGCAGTGATACGAGCGGAGAGAAAATAGTACCGACCGATTATGAGGTCTGACTTTTTCCCCGTTCATGTTTTGTGGCACAAATGTATCACTCTTTCGGACACATATTGTTTTGAGAAGAAAAGCACTTTATTTTCATGACCTCAGCCAACTTGCCGGACACTTTCATCAGCACCGAAACTGGGAAAGAACTCGGTTCACCGGACGCTGTCGGGAGGTAAGTCAGTGTTGATGCATGACTCGGGTGACCAGATTTTCAAAATTCTAAACTGGGACACACCCGGGTTGGGATGGTTGGCGTGAATAAAATAGTGAAAAGAGCCTGTAACATTGTGCATTCTGCTGCATTTTGTTGCTTTATGGTCATTTGCAAACACATTTTTCTGAAACAACTGACAATTTATGCTCCTCTTTAGTGTCGACAGAGCTTAGATTCATCAAAAATTGTGATAGTCCTGTTTTGGTCCTGGTTTAGACCTGATGTAGTCCTGGTTTGTCTTAGTTTAGTCCTGGTTTAGACCTGGTGTAGATCAAATTGGTCCAAAATAGAGACACCTGGGACATTTATTGTATAAAACTGGGACAAATCAGTGGTTTTGGATAAATCTGCTGGGACAGGGGGACACAGGGCTCAGAACTGGGACTGTCCCGGGGAAATAGGGACGCCAAGGTTGGTGTCAGACTGTTTCGCTTGTTGTTTAAATGGGCCCAAGTCGGTGGAGGGCTCAGTATGGCCAAAGACAATGACCTCAGTTTTTTTCTCGTTTAAATTTGTGGGCCGAACAGTCCTTAACATCACTAAGACAGTGAAGGAGAGGTGTCAGGGAGGCAGAAGCAAGTTTCCTGGCTCACTTCTTCATAGATCTGAACATTAACCTGTCTCCAGTGTGATCGTGGAGTTTATTTCCGTACCGCGAAATAATCAAGGCAAGAAATGAATTATAACAAAACTGTAACTTCTAAATTTAAGATTTTGATTTGATGAAATTCAATCCTGCCTACAAGCTGAATAAATAAGAAATAGAAATTCGATTTAACTCGATGTTTACTCTTTTTTTCCACTGTCTCACCACCACAAACTCACACCTCCTACATCATCTCTACAGAATAATACTATTTCTGACTGTAATCGCGCTCTCTTTCAGCTGTTTGACTGACACCTCCGCTCTAACCCGGCCCTTTTATATTCATAATTAACCTTCTCATTATGCGGCGAGTGGTATCTGCGCTCCTTGAGTGCCGTAGCTTCCTCAGATAAAAGAATAGGCCTCATCTGCACACGTCTCCTCTGATCTCTGCTCCAGCACCACGCTGATGTTCACTCAGAAGACATCCTGATCTTTGGAACCTCGTCTTCATCAGTGACATCACAGGGAATATCTTAATGCACGACGGAGCGCGCCCACTGGTTTCCTCCATAAATTAGCTCCAGAAGAAAGGCTGAAAGTAGTAGTGTAGTAGTAGTAGTTTTCTGATGTTATAATGTTGTTTCCTCATCACAAACAGACCTGTCGTTTCATTCACACATGTTTAACACACAAAAAATCGCCACATATTTAGGCTGAGTTCTTCTCTTAAACTGAAAAAAACAACAACTCTGTTCCACCTTGTGATGTCATGTCATACAGGAAGTGCCCCACTGTGTTTTTAATCTCCATTCACCTTCACTTTGGATAATTTCAGACCAGGAATTGCCGATCTCTATTACTAAAGGTAAAATGTAGACTTGAAAACTACCGCTTCATGACATCACAAGGTGGAACAGAGGATTTTGAGCTTTGGAGATGTAGCCAGACCGATAAGACTAACTGCTCAGACATGTGTGAAAGAAACAAAACACAACTTTTGGAACCTAAACGAGAAATAGATTGTATTGGAAAGTAGAGCTTGGCGATTTTCACCCTTCAAAAATCTTAGATTTTTTAAATAAAAAACTCTTGTCCACCCAATAAACTGGAGGCATTTCATATACACAGAAGGGACAGACGTTTGATTAAGTTCTTTTAACTCGATCGCTGGGAGAATTAACAATTGATTATCGATTTATCATTAACGTTTTGATATTAAAATTCTCATTATTACTATTACTAATTACCTTATTATTGCTATTACCTTATTATTCCTGTTACTAATCTGCATAAATAAACTCAACTTTACAACATATAAACCACATGTGTCAAACATGCGGCCCGGGGGCCAGATCCGGCCCTCCAAGACCTTTAATCTGGCCCTCGGCTGATTTTTCTATTAAAATACTTAAAATTTTCAGATTTTTCTGTTAATTTTCTGCACCGTTTAGCATAGCAGCGTCTCCGGCGTTTCTGTACGTTGCGACTCCCACCAGAGCAGCACAAATGAAGACTTTCCTCTTTCCAAACGCTCTTAAAGGACGATCGTTTTGACTGTCGACCGTGACCCTCATCAGCAAAATGTCAAAAAATGAGAAAAGCAGATGCTGAGTTCAGGATTTCCCAAGAAAAATAGTCTAATTCTTATTTGTTGACAGAGGTGAATGGGAAATCTGTGCTCAGTGTGTTTGGAACAAGTGGCGTTGCTGGAGGAATATAATCTTAAACACCACTACGAGACACGGAGAAAAATACAATAACTTGAAGAGAGAACTGAGTTTTCTGATCCGGCCCTTTTGGAATCAAAGTGGGTTGCATACGGCCCCTGGACCAAAATGAGTTTGACACCCCTGATGTAAACCATAATCACTGTAGAGCCACATCAGTGTGAGATCAGAATGTGTTTAATGCAGCTTTGGCACATTTGTTTACATCTTACAGAAACAAAACTTAAAACCCCACGGCTCATTTGCATCAATTGTAAACGCTGTAAAAAGCAGCTCTTTCCTTGTGCTGATGTGGTTCAGCTTCTGTCGGACTAAAGGACACGACTCAGTCTATTATATGAGTGTTCTCCCTGTGACAGAGATTTGTTATCAGGGGAAAGTGAGAGAGACGCACTGCAGGAAGTGACTACGGAAAGCCTATAGGAAGTCTTGGTGAATGCAAAATATACACGCTGTATTAAAAAAAATCTTAAATATCGATTTGCCGAAACACAAATTGACTTGACTTGCCAACTAAATTTTTATTTTAAATTGATTTTTTTGCTCAAGCCTACTGGAAAGTGTAAAAATGGGCACTGTACAAACCCAAGGCAAATTGACGGAATATATTAAAAGTCCTTTATTAATCGAGGGACCCCAATGTGGTTCAAGCTGCAAGATATTCTTCGTCAGGGCATAAGTGTGAGACAGGACCCACAGGTATCCTTAAGCACAATTATATCACATGACAACAGCACACAACTATGGAAAAAAAACAGAAAAGCTGGTCGAAAAGCATTGGCGTCGCTCGATGTAATAAAGAACTTTTAATATATTCAGACGGTGCGTCGGGTTTGTGCGTTATCCATTTTTACACTTTCCAAGCGCTATTTCTTGTTTAGATTTCACATTTCACTGATACTTTTGACTGTTTTATGACCCAGTTTCCTTTATGACAACTCCAGGTATGTTTTTGATGAGGAAACAACATTCTGACAGGGCTTAAAGCTCACACGAGTCAGTTTGCAATATATAAGACCTTGAAAGCAATTTACTGTATTCTCTTTTGCACGGTGGTTTCAAATTATTTGTGCTATTTATAGAAACTGTATGTAGCCTGCACCTTAACCGTCTTTAAGATACTACAGTGACAACTGAACCTGTGCTGCCAGTGTAATGTAGAGAAAAAAAATCTTACTTCCAGTTCCTTTAAAGCCATTTCACTGACATTTATTCTTACTGTGAGGGGGCTTGCATCTCTACAAACCTGACTCTTATTTGGCCTGGAGGAGGGCCTTCTCCTGCTTGTTGCCATGGAAACAAATTCCCCATCATGTCTTCTTTCAGCTGCCAACAATCGAGAATACATCAGTGGCCAAACCTCCTTGTCAGAGCCTGATCTCAGGAGCTCCGCAGGGCCGGGCCTGGTTAGTGCTTGGACGGGAGACCACAGCGGGGCGCCAGTGTCAAAAGTGTAGTTGTTTTAGAAGGATGTTGCCTCCTCAAAAACATACCTGGAGTTAGAGGACCTGGGCTTTTATCCTTTGTTCGGTAGACGTTGGCAATTCCAAGTCAGGGGTGGGCAATTATTTTTTTCCATGGGGCCACATGAGAAGCAGAAAATATTGTGGAGAAATTGTGGCCAAACTAACTCAATTAACTCAGTTCTGAATAATATTAATTGTATTTCTGTATAAAAAGCAGTAAATAGTATTGTTTAGGGATGTAACAATAACCAAAATCGTGGTATCGTATCGTCAAAGTTCTCACAATAATATCGTGGACCATCACAATATATTGAATCACAAGTCTCTTTGCTTAAATCACATGTGTCAAACATGCGGCCCGGGGGCCAGATCCGGCCCTCCAAGACCTTTAATCTGGCCCTCGGCTGATTTTTCTATTAAAATACTTAAAATTTTCAGATTTTTCTGTTAATTTTCTGCACCGTTTAGCATAGCAGCGTCTCCGGCGTTTCTGTACGTTGCGACTCCCACCAGAGCAGCACAAATGAAGACTTTCCTCTTTCCAAACGCTCTTAAAGGACGATCGTTTTGACTGTCGACCGTGACCCTCATCAGCAAAATGTCAAAAAATGAGAAAAGCAGATGCTGAGTTCAGGATTTCCCAAGAAAAATATATAATATATATATTATAATTCTTATTTGTTGACAGAGGTGAATGGGAAATCTGTGCTCAGTGTGTTTGGAACAAGTGGCGTTGCTCGAGGAATATAATCTTAAACACCACTACGAGACACGGAGAAAAATACGATAACTTGAAGAGAGAACTGAGTTTTCTGATCCGGCCCTTTTGGGATCAAAGTAGGCTGCATACGACCAAAATGAGTTTGACACCACTGGCTTAAATGAAGAGTTCTGATGCAGAAATAGCTAAAAAAAACAAATGAAAAATTAAATAAAAATGATCATTTTACTCAAACACATACATATAAGTAGTAAAATTAGAGAAACTGCATAATAATAAAACCATTTTGCAGTGGTCTCTTATTTTTTCCAGAGCTGGTATGTTTATTTTGTAATTCTAAATTAGCTCAAATGTTTTGGTCAGAGTCAACCAAAGGGACGTATGTGGTCTGATCTAAGTGATTTTACAGAAGATGTATGGAGCACTTCCTGAATTACCTGCATGACGTCACAAGGTGGAACAGAGTGTTTTCAGTCTGAGAGAAGAAACATGCAGGATTTGTGTGTTAAACGTGTGAATGAAACAAAATTAAATTCATTCCGGGTCTGTTTGTGATGAGGAAACAACATGAGAACATGGATCATAAAATCTCTTTATGTTACAATACTCGTCTTGTAAAAATAATTGACGGTTGGAGCAGTGGTCAGTCGATGCCTTCAGGTCCAGCGGGAAAAAGCAGCCTCTCGTCCACCTCTGGAACGACATCTGGACAGGACGGTTTTAATCAGCGCACGGCCGCAGACACGCCATGGGACATTAAATATGGATTATGGGTAATCGCTGGAGTGGGACGGGGCAGGTGGGTGAAGGCTCGGGCCATCTGATGCACACAGAACAACTGGGGACTTCAGACTGGAGAAATACTGTTCGAATGAGGCTTTGATAGTGACCTAAAATCCTGGTTTAGTCCTGGTTTTAGTTCTGGCCTGGTTTAGTTCAGGCCTGGTTTGTCCTGATTTAATTTTGATTTAGTCCTGGTTTAGTTCTGGTTCCGGTTCGTCTCCAGACTGGTGGTTTAATCCTGGTTTAGTCCTGGATTAGTCTTGGTTTAGTCCTGGTTCAATCCTGGTTCAGACCTGGATTAGTTTTGATTTAGTTGAGGCTCAGTCCTTGTTTAGACTTTCATGGTTCAGTCCTGGTTTAGTCCTGATTAAGTCGTAGTTTAGTCCTAGATTAGACCTTGTTTAATCCTTCTTTAATTTTTATTAAGTCTCGACTGACTCCTGATATATCTACAGCCTGTAAATCCTGGGTTAGTTTTAATAAAGTCCTGGTCTATCAGACCTGGTTCAGTCCTGGTTTAGTTCTTCATGGTTCAGTCCTGGTTTAGTCTTGGTTTAGTCCTGGTTCAGTCCTGGTTCAATCCTAGTTTAGATCTGGATTAGTTTTGATTTAGCTGAGGCTCAGTCCTGGTTCAGTCCTGGTTAAGTCCTGGTTTAGTTCTGGTTTAGTCCTCATTTAACCCTTCTTTCATTTTGATTTAGTCTTGACTGAGTCCTGACATATCTACAGCCCGTAAATCCTGGTTTAGTCTTGATTAAATCCTGGTTTAGACCTGGTTCAGTGCTGGTTTAGTTCTGACTTAGACCTGGTGCAGTTTGAATTAGCCCTGGTTTAGTCCTGGATTTTTCCTTGTTTAGTCCTGATACAGTCCTGGTTTAGTCCTTGTTTAGTCCTGGTTTAGTCCTTGTTTAGTCCTGGTACAGTCCTGGTTTAGTCCTTGTTTAGTCCTGGTTTAGACCTTGTTTAGTCCTGGTACAGTCCTGGTTTAGTCCTTGTTTAGTCCTGGTACAGCCCTGGTTTAGTCCTGGTTTAGTCCTGGTTTAGTCCTTGTTTAGTCCTGGTACAGTCCTGGTTTAGTCCTGGTTTAGTCCTGGTTTAGACCTTGTTTAGTCCTGGTACAGTCCTGGTTTAGTCCTTGTTTAGTCCTGGTTCAGTCCTGGTTTAGTCCTGGTACAGTCCTGGTTTAGTCCTTGTTTAGTCCTTGTTTAGTCCTAGTTTAGTCCTGGTTTAGTCCTGATACAGTCCTGGTTTATTCCTTGTTCAGTCCTGGTGTAATCCTAGTTTAATCCTAGTTTGGTCCTGGTTTAAATTAGATTTAGTCTTGGTTCAGTCCTGGTTTAGTCCTGGTTTAATCCTGGGTTATTCCTGGTTCAGTTCTGGTACAGTCCAGTCTCATCTGTCTCCTATTCAGGATCAGTCATGGTCCTGGTTTAGTCCTGGTTTAGTTCTTAGTCTTTTAGTCCGCTTTGTTCATCTCTGTTTGGTGACTGCTGTAGTGCAATGAGCCTTTCCAAAACCCTCTTCCTAAATAATCCGTTACCTTGTTTGTCTCCCTCATCAAACGTTCCTCCACACGTTTCATTTCCAGTCACAGAGGAGCCGCCATCGTCTCTGCGTTCGTCTTCAGTCTACAGTACGATTTGATCTCAGAGGTCTCACTTGGAGCTTCTTCTGTTGAGTTTTCGTCAGAGTAACGGGGGAGCGGAGCTAAAACAGACTCTCAAACTTTGTACAGAAGCCGAGCACCAGAGCCAAATCCTCGTCTCTCACAAAAGTGCTCAGAGCGAAGAGAAAGAGTCTTCAAGTGATTCGATCTACGTTACCATCGAGCAAGCACCACAGATAGACTTGCACGAGCACGGTGAAAATATTTTAAAGAATGTTATTTTGTGTTAAAGAAGATGTCCTTCCACTTTGTTCTACATGGTTTCTCTGTCAAATTTGCCACAAATAAAGCAAAATGATCTTGTGAGACTTTTTTGCCATGAATTTTCCTTTACCTTAGACAAAAAAGAGTTAAGAGTTGATGAGTTTTACAATTTGAGAAGCTCGTAGTTCCAAAAAGCATGAAGTACTACAATGACCATCAAAGTATTACCGTATTTTATGGACTATAAGTTGCACTTTTTTCATTGTTTGGGTGTTCTCCAAACCCGAGGCACCAACTGAATATATTCAAAGTCCTTTATTACATCGAGGGACGCGAACGTGTTTCCATCAGCGAGATCTGATTTCACATGTTGGTTATTTTCACCCTGAGGCCTCTAGGGGGCGCTCTTGGCTTGTGTACCAGTATCTGCTCCGCCTCAGGCTCTTCCTCCTGCACCACTGTCACTTCAATAACTGCAGCACCTCAGACCTGTTTGCTCGGTTAAATCCAGGTGGAGACTTTTTTTTGTCCAGTGAATAATCCTCTGAATCTTGTCTTTTAGTTGACAGAAGATCACTGCATCAGCACCAGCTGTTTTTATCACTATCTGCAAATGTGCCATGCGGCTTTCACAAAACTGCATTAAACACTCGGAGCACCGAAAACATCTGCAGAGCGGCAGTAGAGAGGACCAATCGAGAAGCAGAAAGAAAGTTTGGACTGAGCGAGAAACTCAAACTGCAACGAACAAAACAAAAAAAGCTCATCACAGGATAAAAGCTGGATTTAGCTGGAGTTGGTGGAGTTGCTCAGAAGTGACACAGAGGAAGAAGAATTCAGTGGATTTAGTGATTTTTAATTTTTTTTTAACCTTTATTTACCCAGGAAAGTCCCATTGAGATTACTAATCTCTTTTTCAAGGGAGTCCTGCCATGCACACATCACTTTCATACTAGACAATGTGGGTGAAGTGTCTTGCTTAAGGACACAACAACAGTTTTTTTTGCCACTGGCGCCCCCCTGTGGCACCTGGAATTCCCAGTGGTCTCTCATCCAAGTACTAACCAGGCCCGGCCCTGCTGAGCTTCTGAGATCTGACGGGATCAGGCTTTGACGAGCCGGTATGGCCACAATTTGGAGTGAGATGGAGAGTTTGTTCTGTTGTTTCTGCTCTAGTTTTGTGAATAACTGTTCATATGTGACGTGAACACACCAGACACATGTTCATCCTGTTCTTCTCTGTTCTGTTGTGATGACTGAACTTCCCTTTCAAGATGAAATGTCTGTTCCTGGAGTCTGATTTGATCAAATAACCACCTCCTGGTGCGACTTATAGTCCAGAAAATACGGTACGTAAAATAAATCAAAATAGTGAAGCCAAAATTGTGTAATGTATTACCCTGCGTATTTATTACAAATGATGTCAAAATCTTGTCCTGTCTCGTTCTCGTAGACCTCGTGATGCGTCAAGTACACTCGATGTTGCAATAAACTATTATCACAACGGCAGGAAGTGCAGCAATGTTGAGTCGAGCAACTTCTGGTCAAAGCTTTTCTACGGCAAAATACCTGTGGAAAAGTGTTGCATATTTTTCACCAGCTTCATAAATCTGCCCCAACACCAAATCTCCACTTCCTGCTGTTGTGATAATAGTCTATTTTGTGTATTTTTAAGGGACGGGACAAAATCTCATACCATATGATCTCGCAAGACAAAATCGCCAGAAGATTCTGCACACATGAGAGAAATGATCTTGTGAGATTTTTTTTTCTCAAGTATTTACATTTGGATTGGATGAAAAGGGTTAAGAATTGTTCAGTTATATGAGTTTTATAGTTACAAAACAAGTACTAGAATGGAAACAAAACTATGAAATCAAAGAAATAAAAAACTGTGAGGCCAGAATTGGAAATTCAATCGTGAGATATTAGGAACTGGAATGCTTCACCTGTCAGGAAAACAAGAAAACATAACTTTCAAATGAACAGTGTCATTGGTTTTCATTAAGAAAATCTCTGATTGGAATAACTAAATAGTCCTTGTTGACAAATAATAACCAAAAATGTGAATATTTAGTGTGTGCAGATAACAGCTGTGCTCTTGCTGCTTTGTTTTTATGTCGTTTTGCAAAGTTTCTTTTGTTATTGAGTTCCAAATAGTTTCAGCTGTTCTCAGAGACCTGCTGTGGATGAGACTTTGGGCTCATTTTTGGAAAACATTAAACTTGAAAATGTGTGGGGAGCAACGGTAGTTCTATTTGAGCATTAAAGATCTTGCATATACTGATGGATTGACCATTATAGAAACATAAAAAAGATATTTTGGGAAACAGAAATACTGTTAAATTATGTATGGCTGCAGGAAACACTTTACACTGCACTGGAAAAATCCCCCTCCTAAAAGTAGAAAAATCCACTTGTTTTAAGTTCAAATGTTCTAGAAACAAGTGAAATGATCTGGAAGTGCAGGAAGTGAATTTTACTTAGCAAGAAATCTTCAAATAAGAAAATATATCAAGGCCTAGAACAGAGGTGTCAAACTCATTTTGGTCCGGGGGCCGTATACAACCTACTTTGATCCCAAAGGGGCCGGATTGGAAAACTCCATTCTCTGTTCAAGTTATTGTATTTTTCGCCATGTTGTGTCTCATAGTGGCGTTTATATTCCTCCTTTATATTTATATTCCTTGAGCACCGCCACTTGTTGCAAACACACCAAGTGTACAGGTTTCCCATTCACCTCCGTGAAAAAGAAGAATTAGTAAATTTTTCTTGGAAAATCCTGCACTCAGCTCCACTTTTCTTATTTTTGACACTTTGCTGATGAGGGCGTCATGGTCACAGTCAAAACGATCGTCCTTTAAGAGCGTTTGGAAAGAGGCGAGTCTTCATTTGTGCTGCTCTGGTGGGAGGCGGCCGCACACAGAAGCACTGGAGACGCTGCTATGCTAAGCGGCGTAGAAAATTACCAGAAAAATCTGAAAATTTTACATATTTTAAGAGAAAATCAGCCGAGGGCCAGATTAAAGGTCTTGGAGGGCCGGATCTGGCCCCCGGGCCGCATGTTTGACACCTGTGGCCTAGAAGATAAAGTTTGTGATTGACTGTTCTTGATTTTAGTTCACGAATCTTAACAAAATTCTTTATTTCTTGGTCACATCTTGACAAATTGCAAATCGCTCTCCTAAAACTTTGAAATCTTTGAATCTTTGGTGCAATGTTCATGTCCATGTTCCAAACAGAAGGTACAGAGACGATACTGGACAGTTTCAGTCCAAGATCGACTCATTTACATCCATAAAAATGTCTTAAACTCCATCTGAACACATTTTTGGCTTGTTTTGTGCATTCTAACTAGTTTATAGACATAAAAAGAAACAAATAAGCTTCATAATCTTACATATTTAGCAGTCATTTAGTAAATATCCCTTAAAACAAGATCAATACAAATTTTTGTCTAGATTTAAGAGAATAAATCTTGGTTAGTTTTATGAAATTTGCAGTGTGGGTGGTGGTCTAATAAATTTAAGCTCCGTATACTAAAATTTAGTTTTGTGCTCGTGGACCCAGTCTCACATCTCGTCTCATCTTGTGGAAACTGTGCCTTGTCCCATCCTTAGTTTGTTTTTTTTATTACTAGTAGCATTTAATGTACAAAAGATAAAACCATGATCCAGCCTATGGAACCAGATAACACTGTAATATGACAGGGAAAGGCTTATCTTGGTTCTTTAAAATCCGAGAATGTTGCACCAGATCATTTCCACTGTTGACTAGACTCAAGAACTTGCAATATTTCTGCTTTATTTATTTATCGCTTGAAGAAAACTCATTTTTAAATTCCAAGTGACAGGCCAAAACAGCCCGAAAAACAAACAAAAAAACACAGAAATTCCAGTACCAAAACTCAGTGCGCTTTGTTACCTTGTGAGAGGAAAAATATGACATTATTATAACCTGGACACGTTTTAACTCAACTGTTTTATGTTTTCCAGAATCAGAATTTCGAACCCCGACTCGCGCTTCAGACATGCCTCTCGTCTCGCCGTCGATGGGCTCTTATCCAAACACATGTACCGCAGCGGCTAATCTCCCCCGACAGGCCGCATTACGGAGTCAAGCACCACTCGAGGCCGGCGCCTAGATTTCCCGCGCTGGAGTGGACATTAAAGTAGCCCGCGATAAGCCACTATTTCCTCCTAAACGCTTCATCTGACAGCGGAGAGGAGACGAGGAAGAGGAGGAGGAGGAGGAGGCCGTCTCATCTCTCGCTCCTCGTCTTTACCCGAGGTCTTTGAACGTCGACGACCTGAGGCGAGGCTGAGCGCAGGAGGTCAGCCGAGACAAGCGGGTGCTGAAGGAGTCGGTCTGGAGAGCGAAGAAAAATGGACTACACGTGTAATACTCAGGATTTTTTGGATTCTACAATGTAATCGTGTCATGCTCTCAGACGGAGGGCAAGAGGAAGGCACGTTTTCTGATTATCCGGCAATAAAAATCATGCTGGTCGTTAGTTTTACACTTGGAAAAGACAGTGATTGTTGCGTTATATAGCGAAATGCTATGCTATGCTATCAAATCTTTGTGGTATATTGTCCAGCACTTTTCATTATTTTAAAAACTACCGTATTTTTATGTGAAATACAAATCCCAAGATCAGGTTTATGATGTTTTGTTGGATTTTTTGTGTGTGTTTTTTTTTTTCAATGGTATTATGTTTGTGATCTGTGGGTGTTCGCAGCACTGACCTTGTCCAGTGGGCAAACAGACCTGACACAAAACTCAGATATCACTTTAAAACATTTGAGTGAAGATGAGGCTTTAAGTGTCAGAGGACGCTCTCTCCTCTCTCTTTCTATTCATCTTTCGTTTCTCTTCCTGTCTCTTTCCTCTCCTCTCTTTCCTCTTCTCTCTTTCCTCTTCTCTCTCTCTTTCCTCTCCTCTCTCCCTCTCCTTTCTCTTTTCTTTCCTTTCTCTCTCTCCTCTATCTTTCCTCACCTTTTTCCCTTCTCTTCTCTCTCCCTCTTCAGTCTCTTTCCTCTCCCTCTCCTCTCGCTTTTCATCTCCTCCCCCTCTTCTCTTTCTCCCTCTTCTCTGTCTTTCCTCTCCTCTCTCTTGTCCTCCGTTTATATAAAACTGCATATTTACTGTGAGCAGACTCCCTTCTTCACAGAACTGACCAGTAACTTGCCCTGGTAGTATCACCTGCTTGTCTCCATGGAGATAGCTACGTTAAATGCCACAATGTGGAACATTCTCAATCTATTTAATAAAATATTTAATTTTTAATTTGTATTTATTTGACAGGCAACAAGCCAGAGAGACGTACAGTGTCCTGCTTCTGTTTTAACCTCCATCTCTAGCTGCAGAGGGTAAAGTGTATTGCCCAGGGACACAGTGTCATGTGTGTTTACCTGAACGGCAATTGTCTTCCTAAGAAATTCAATCTGCTCATTTTTTATTTAAATTTAAATTATAAAGGTGCATCATGTAACTTTTCTGGTGGAGGGTTCATCCAACTCTTTTCTCCATGGGGATGTTATTGCTTTTCCTGGAATATTCCACAGTATTAAATTCTATCACCATGGAGACCAAACCAGACCAAGTTACAGGTCAGATCTGTGGAGAGGCGACCCCGCTCACAGTCAGAATGCCTGTTTTAGGGCATTTTTGAATTATAAAACCACCTGTAATTGAATAAATGTAATGTCACACTGTGGAACATTCCAGCAGAGCAATGAAATATCCATAGAAACAAACAGTTGACGGACTCCCAACCGAAAAGTTCCACAGTGCACCTTTCATTTGAATTCTAATGTTTTCCACAGTTGACCCCCATGGACTCCGTGGGTAAAGCAGGCTGTGATGTGCACTCGCCTTTGGGCTCGTCTGAACTTCAGGGGTCAAACACAGTGCCACCTCCAGTTAGCATCGCGCCGCTCTGAAGCCCCTCCCACCTCTCCACAGGTTTTCTGCCCGGCAACAGATACGCTTTCATAAACAATACATTGTCCTGACCTATTTTGTGATTCCAGAGCCTCTATGACCTAAACCAGTGCATTTAACCCTTATGTAAACTCGCAACTGCTAATCCAGGCCAACACGGGTCCAATGCGTGAAGAATGTTGATACAGCTGTAAGCACTGCTCTGTCTGAGGTTTTAAATGCACTATATTACACAAGAGTCTTGTGAGCTTCAAAAACAGACCTGGACTCGTGTTTTGTTTCATTGACACGTGTTTGAGGAACATTTTATTGTGTTTGTCTTTACATCTTCAAAGTTCCAGAGGTACTAGTTACTTTTCGTCCAGTAGAGATGGGAAATTCCAGGTCCACACTGCAAGATTTTAAAACGTATATCAGGTTATTCATCTTGTTTTCAGATTGATTATTGACTTACTAGTTCTGAGGCTGCTTCATTCTAATCTAGAGGTTGTTTATTTTAAGAGAACTTGTCAAGTAAAATGATCTTGCTGCATGGATTTGCGCAATTTAACAATTTTTAAGTCATTTTCTGATAGATTTACGTGTTTATATCTTCAATTTTGGCCAAGCTTTTTTGCAAATGATTCTATTGAAGGTGTATGCAGTTTAAAAACACAATGGAGCACTTCCTGTATCACTAGGGATGTAACGATATCAAAATCCCGAAACGATATTTTCACGATATGCATCTCATGGTTCCATATTTATTGCAATATTTTGTGAAAAGCTTACACAATTGTTATTATGCTCCTTTTAAAAGCCTTGAAAAGCCTTTGGTTCTGTTATAATACCATAAAATACCAAATAACGCCGGGTACAGGTGTAGATTTTGATAAATAACCGTCGGTTCCAAGGGCGAGTCTAATGTACGTGCTGAAGACAGGATTCGTGCTGCAACAACAGGACGCAGGACTGATGCTCGCGTCGTCTCTACACCAACCAGACTTAAAACGACATGGCTCAATTGCATAAACTATAAGCGCTGAAAAAAACAGCTCGCTCCTTGTGCCCTGATGCGGTGGATGAACGTTCTCACTCTGCTGCTCCACACTCGCTGCGTCTGCCATTTGTTTTAACTCGCTAAAGAAATATCTGCATGTTGTGGGAGGGTTTGAATGACTTTCTGTAATTCAGGAGTCGCTTTCACATGTGGGAAACTCTCCGCTCCATAGATATTTTGTTGTAACATTTCAAATGAACTCGCCTACGTCTGTATAGAAAGTCGCCTAAATTCTAGTCATACGGGTGAAAAGAATTTGAGCACCAATTTGAGTAAGATTTTTGTGAGGAAGGAATGAATCGCCCCAAATTGTTGCCTGGTCTCAAATAAAAGCCTGGTCTGTTAAGTGATTGAAACAAATAAACGCCCCGGCTCTTGTTTGGTATTTCACGGTATGAAGAATTAAGTTTTAAAAGTGCTTTATAGCAGCTGTTTCTTCATGTAGTCTGCTGCACCATGGCGAGACAAGGCACGTTTATTTGTAAAGATAAGATAAAGAAAGACATTAAATTCCACAAAAAATTCACCATATCTATTCACCATAACTATTCAAGCAAAGAGACTTGTATTTTGATATATTGCGCAGGCCCAAGATCTTACTGAGAGGCTTTCGACGATACGAAATCACGTTCAAGAGAAGAACTCAGCCTAAATCTGCAGGGTTTGTGTGTTACACTTGTCTGAATGAAGCAAAACGCAACTCCAGGTATGTTTGCAATGAGGAAACAACATCAGAACATTAGAAAATAGTGTAAATATGGATCCCTAACGTTGATCCCTTATGCCAAACTGTAGTTCTATGTGATTTTCTGTTATTCAGTTCTGTTTTTGAGCATGACAGTGACCATGACAGCTCCACACACTGCCCCCTCCTCAGGCTGGACAGGGGGCTCCGCCGTGGGCATGACAGCTCCACATAATGGCCTCTCCTCGCACGAACAAGACACAGAGTCACCACGTTTACATGCATGCCAGGAGAACCGGGTAACTGACCGAGTCCAGGTTAAAGCAGATCTATGGTCCAAAATCCACTTTCCAGAGTTTTTAACCATATTCGAGTTGTTTTGCCTCATTATTTACTAGGGATGTAATGATAACCAAATCTCACGGTACGATATTTATTGCGATATTGCGGGAAAGCTCACGATATGGTGGGGAGGCTCACAATATTACGTATGACATTCTAAAATGCTTTGACCAGTCCATCCATCCATCCATCCATCCATCTTCTCCCGCTTAATCCGGCTGGTCGCGGGGGCAGCGTGCTGCCCAATACTCATAGCACCTGACCCCTATGAACCCCTCTGCAGGTGGTGAGCCCACAGGAGGGTGGACAACATGGTCCTTGATGTTAGTTCATAGGGGCTTTGACCAGTCATTTGGTACAAATACATCTCACCGTACCATATTTATTGCAATATTTTGTGGGGAATATGCTACTTTTTCCTCTAAAAACGCCTTCACAAGACTTAATCTAAAGAATGAAGATTTCTGAAATGGAGCAAAGGATCATGGTCTATGTAGTTCCCTCTGTTTTTTTTAGCTATTTCTGCATCAGAACTATTCATTTAAGCAAAGAGAATTGTGATTCGATATATTGTGATGGTCCACGATATTATTGTGAGACCTTTGACGATACGATATCACCATATTTCCATTATTGTTACATCCTTACTGTTTACTCACCTAAAGTTGTATTTGGAGTGATTTGTGCTTGTTTGACCAATCTTTAATCGCTCATTTTGAAGTTCTTAAGTCTTATTTCCTTAATTGGCAATACATGTCAGATTCAGCAACGCTGTGTAGTCATTTTGGTCCAAAAAAAAAAAAAAGTTACTCGCTTGTGTTATCTGCCTCTATCCATTGGAGGTGCTGAAAGCTACACAGCGCTTTATTGGGTTGACGTTTACAGCAATGTCAGCTTTCAATTGGCACCAGAGTTTTGTCACATGAAAGTCAGCAAATTAGATTGTATTTTATTACATTGTTTTAGATGCACAATAGCTCTTCTTTAAACAGTTTTTTTCTAAATACGCATAAACCTGGGAACTGCAACTGAGGTGTCATGAATCGAATCTCAAGAATCCCAGTAACACATCCGGAGAAGGTGACACAGACTCAGACACCTGCTGCATGTAACAGAGCAGCGTGTGACAATAAACATTTTGAATCTTGATTATAATAGTGGTTAATGCAGCTTTGCGCATATTTGGTTACATTTTACATAAACAAAACTTAAAAACGCTTGGCTCATTTGCATACAGTATAAGTGCTGATGTGTTCAGCTTCTGTTGGACTAAAGGACACGACTCAGTGGAATATGAGTGTTCTCTCTGTGACAGAGGGTGTGCTGCTGATGGTGAGTCTGTTCTGTGCGTATGTCCCGTTGGAGATGGTTCATGTTAAACTTTTCAGAGATCGTCCGAGTGCAGCAGCTCTTTCACTGATGTCGCTACAGTCACTTTATTTATGTTGCTCTGGTTTCTCATAACCGGGACACTGGCTTATTCGCAATTCTGCAACTGGGACACTGCAGAATGTGCCGTGTAATAGTGGTATCTGTGCGTGGTATCAGCGAATGTTTAACAAGTATATTATGGAAGTATCAGGCCAATACCAGCATTGGTATAGTCTGCTTCGATTCATAACACCTCAATCATGTATTTTGTGAGATTAAATGCCTTTTTAAAAAATCTGTTCTGTCTAAATCAGGACTAAAGCAGGACAAAACCAGGACTCAACTAGGTCTTAATGAGGATCAAACCAGAGCTTAAGAGCTTGATGTTTGCACATACTGGGTTATAGAGAGACAGGAGCGGTTTTTGACATGTTTTTGGGCAAAGATGACTCAATTGGTTCAGCTTCAGCATACAGTATATGGAGTTCAGTCTTCATGTAAATGCAGAACATGCAGCACTGCCCCTGTGTGTGCTGTGGGCACTGCAGTCCCACATAACAGCCTCCCCTCTCAGTAACAGGACACGGTGGGACATGTGGCTGGTCCTGGGGCATCCGCACTGGGACATAATGACACAGACTGCACTGGAGCTCGCCCGGGATGTCTTATATAATATGAACTCGAATTCCATTTGCTCTAGCTGGAGGTGTGAAGCAGCTTGGGGAATGAATGCAGGAGAATAGTATTTTCATCTCCCTACTTCCTATTCCCCAGCCCCCCAGCCAATCAGAGCCAGCGACGGTCAGCCAATCAGAGCCTCGCAGCTAATCACAGATAAATGATTTGATTGACTCAGACGTGCTATTGTCACGGTACTAAAAATTCAACTTAATTTTGAATAGACTGTATAAAGAAGTGGATTAGTGTGACGCCACCCACAGCGTTCAGCTCCACTCAAATGAAGCTCACAATGTGAACGGTTTCAGGGGCGAAATTGGAGCCAGGGTCTATGTTATGAAAAGGATTTTTTGACGGACAAAATAGCAACACCAGAATCATGTAGAGAGGGTTAATATGAAAAATTTTAAGACAAAAATGGCAAGGCTCACAGCAGCAGTTACAGAGAGAGGGGCCACAATATTCCAATGTAAGTCAATGGGAGCCAGGGTCAGGAGGAGCTGGAAGAGCTGCATGCTAACTTCCTAGTTGGAACACGGTGGTTAGAGCATTAGCTCTGTCCCTTTATATCTACAGTCTATGTTTTGGACTCTAAGGTTTGATACTCGCGGCTGGATACTGTGGTCACAGTTAAAGCCTGATCTCAGCACCTTGCAGAAGCTGAGCAGAGTTGGACAAAAGGACTTGGTTTGTGCCTGGATGGGAGACTGTGGGGAATACCAGAGGCAAAACGGCCATTTCCGTGTCCTTAGACAAGGCACTTCACCCACATTGCCTAGTATGACTGTGGTGTGTGTTGGTGGTGAGAGGTGATGCACATCAGCAGCCTCTCTTGTGTCAGTCTTTCTGTTGTGACTACAACAGTAGCTAAACGTCCACTGAGAGCAGAGTGAATGAATAATGCAATTCAAAGTGCTTTGGGTGCATTATGATAATGATTTCAAGAGCGCAATTACAATAAAATGACTGATCAAAGACATAGTGAGACTATACAAAAGCTCCCACTTTGCACTGTCAGGGAGGGCATCTGGCCTTTGCCACTGGAGAAATGAGCAATGAATTATATTCTGTTTATGATCATTGACCTTATAAAACTGCAAATTGTGACTGATCAGAGTGACAAGTTGTGTCAGTGAGTTTGTGAAGTTAGACACTTCACAGCCAGGTACATGTTTATAGACGTACAGTCCTGTGCAAAAGTTTTAAGCAGCTGTGGAAAAAATCCTGTAAATTAAAGTGTTCAACATTTATTTTCATCAATCAACAAAATGCAGTGAATGAACAAAAGAGAAATCTAAATCAGATCAATATTTGGTGTGAGCTTTGCCTTCAGAAGAGCATCAGTTCTTCTAGGTTTACCTGCAGACAGTTTGTGAAGGAACTGGGCTGGTCGCTGTTCCAAACATGTTGAAGAACTAAGCTCAGATCTTGTGTGGATGGAGCTTCCTCACATCCTTCTGTCTCTTCATGAATCCCAGACACACTCCATGATGTTGAGGTCAGGGCTCTGTGGGGCCCGACCATCACCAACACAACTTCTGACTCTTCTTTACGCTCAAGAGAGTTCTGAAGGACTTTGGCCTTTTCTTTTGTTCGCTCACTGCCATTTGTAAACAATTATTTATATTTTTGAAAGCATTCTTTGTTTACATAATTTTTCCGCACCTGCCTAAAACTTTTGCACTGTACTGTATATATTCTGTTTTTAAGGTTTAAGGGCGAAAATCTCCATGGAGAATATAACGTTTTAGACCACACATCACATAAATGAACGTATACCCCTCATTTTAAAGTGAAACTAAACTAAACTACAACTGTTTTTGCTACTAAACTGTGTATACGGTGCTTATAGTACGGTCTACTGTTTCTAGTCATTTTTGGGTCATTCCAAGTACTACGTGACATCACACAGGACTGTATTTCTGATACAAACACCTGGCTGCAGGGGCGGAGTTTGAAGTCACTATTTGAAATGTGCATGTGGGCAGAGTTTAGGTGTTTCGTCCCACTTTAAAACCCAAAAGTCTTCCAGGAAAGAGCTGTCAAATGCGTTCTGTATGTCTGTATAGCGTCCGTTCCGTATATAAAAGTCAACACAGCCGACCCGCAGAGAATCCACTCTCAAAATACTCTCCTCCTGCTCCAGACGTGTTCCTTTAAATATGTGCTGAGTATATTGGACATGTGTGCGTGCATGGGCCCAGGTGGAGGCGGCGGCAGTCATATCAGGCGTGTTTCCATGGCGACGGGTCACTGCGGCTCAGATCTGGGTCGGCGGTGGGGGTGGGAGGGGTATGGTTGTGACTGACAGCTGTAATGCCTGTGTAATCCCTCTTTCTCTCTTTCTAGAAACACAGGGAGAAGACAGGGCATCAGGTGTTTCCGGTGTGTGCGTTAGAGGTACAGTATGGAACTTTCTGAATGTGTTACCAGCATTATTCCATGGAAAATGAAAGTTAAAACCATAAACTGTATAAAGAAGTGGACTAGGGGAGTGCGACGTCAACCATAGCATCCAGTCAAATGAAGCTCATCGAGGCTTGTGATTACAGGGGCAAATTTGGAGACGAGTTCCTTATTAACAAAAGGAATTTATTTATGGACAAAATAGCAAAATGATGGGTTAATACAAACATTTTAAGACCAAAATGAGCCGCTATAGGGAGAGGGGCGACTATATTTCTTACAGATCAGATCTAAGTGGAGGTAATAGCCCTACTGCTTATTATTTCTTAGTTTTCTATCGGCCATATGGAGCTCCTGATATAGACGTGATTAAACGCAGAGAAGAATATAACTATGACCATATAAGGCAGCCAGTGAAGTAAGGAGAAAATAATGAGGTGTAAACAGTGGGTTTAATGAAGCATGTTTTGGTGAGTGAAAGAAAGAACGAACAGATAAGAAAAGGTTTGTGAAAGTTTGTCTTGACACCAATGGGTTTAATGAAACATTTGTATGTGTGTGAGTGAATGAATGAATGAATGAATAAAGGAATGAATGAATGAATGAATCAATGAATGGTTTGTGAGCAAAGTTTGTTTTGCCACTGATGGGTTTAATGAAGCATGTTTGTGTGCATGAATGAATGAATAAATGAAGGAATGAAAGAATAAATGAATAAAAGGTTTTGGGGCAAAATTTGTCTGGCCAATAATGCATCGAATGAAGCCTGTATGTGAATTAATGAATAAATGGAGGAAAAAATGAATGGCTGAAAGAAAGAATGAATACATAAAAGTTTTTTGAACAAAGTTTGTCTTGCCACAAATGGGTTTAATGAAGCATTTTTGTGTTCGTGAATGAATGAATAAATTAATGAATAAATGAAAGAAAGAATGAATGAATAAAAGGTTTGTCAGCAGTCTGTCTTCCCACGAATGGGTTTAAAGAAGTATGTTTGTGTGGCTGTGTAAATGAATGAATGAATAAAAGGTTTATGAGCAAAGTTTGTCTTGCCACCGATGGGTTTAATGGTTATCTGCTGCTTTTCTGACATGACATTCATTGTTGGAGTAGCGGCACTTTACTGTTTTTCGAACATTCCACTTTTCCGACATGATTAATATGAATGTGAGAGCCTATTATACTTTGCCCTCCCATAAATCATAAGATGCTCGGGCTGGTACAATGCTCTTGATTAGAGAATACTTCGGCCACGAGGATATCAAACGGTGGGAAAATGTCCCAACTGATCGCTGTGGGCAAACAGCCATGCATTTTTAAAAAGAGCGGAGAACACAATATCGCCTAAATAAATAACCAGTCAAGTTCATAGCGCCAGCTCAATGAAAAGACTTTATTACTCGCCCAACATCTCACCCACATTATCCCTAGAATTTGTCCTCTGCAAATAATGACATCCATCGATCCATCTCCTGCATTCAGCACCATGGACAGCGAGAGATGTAAAATATGACGAAAAATCGGCATGTCTAAATAGAGGTATGTCGTAATATTGTCATAAAACCAGGTTAAATGAAGCATGTTTGTGTATGTGAATGAGTGAATAAATGAATGAATGAATAAATAAAAACTTTTTGAGCAAAGTCTGTTTTGCCCCAGTACAGTTAAATTACATAAGCAGGTCTTGAGGTCTGCTGCCTGCTGTGTATCTTGGTCAGAGAATCAGGAAGTGCACTGCTTTACTCACCGCAAAACTCCGCTCTGCTCTCTGAAAGTTGTGAAAAGAGGCTGTAGCGAACCTTTAAACTCATCCAACAGCAGAAGCAGTTTGAGAAAAGACTTTAATATGAACTCAAACTGCAGTCGTCCCATAACTATAGCGTTCACATTTTATCGTTTCAGCATTTCAAATATTTCCCATCTTCTGTTCTTTGTTTTATCTCCTACCCATTGGCTCCGTGAGGTTTCGACTCTGCTGTCCACCTTTACCCTCTTTTATTGCAGGATTCTATAAAGGACTCGTTCTTCTACGCTGAGTCTGGCCTGCCCTCCAGCTAAGGCTTTTATGTGCACACAAGAAAATCACCGGACTGCAGTCGTGGAAGAAGTACTCAGTTTTGTTACTTAAAAGTGGATTGTGTAACTTTTTCATCTGCTCGTCTCCATGGAGATATTCTTGCCTTGTCTAGGATGGTCCACATTATAGATTAAACCTACGTATCACAAGGGAGACAAGCAGGTTACAGCACATGGAACATTCCGGGGAATACAATGACATCAAGCAGGTAGCGGACCAGAAAGTTGTGCAATACACATTTAGGTAAAAGTACAGATACATGAGAAAGTATCACATGATCGCGCTCTGTGCATTTCATCTGTAGAAAGAGCCACTGTCTTGTCTGGTATGTCAGTCCTGTCTTGTCTGGTATCATGTCCGTCGATCACACCATTACCTCTGTACCACTGAAAATTAAAAATTTAAACAAACTTAAAAACACAATAGCAACGACTGAACACAAATGCCCCCCAAAAGAAAATCATATTTTGCAGATTACAAGCTGCAAGGAAGGAAATGTGCAGCTGAAAACAGTAATCAAGCAGCAGAAAGAAGGACTGGAGTGAGAAACTTATGAGGGACTGGGGAAAGGCGGGGATGGAGAACCCAGCTTCACGGCAACCGGGAGAGTGCGCCATGCAACTTTCCTGGAAATCATTGGATGGATCGACAAAGCATGGACTTCACTGACAACTGAAACCATCCTGTTGGGATTCAGAAAGGCTGGAATAATTCTAACTGGAACTGATGCAGAGTCTGATGATAGCTACAGAGAAGAGGAAACGGCGCTCTGTTTACATCCGGAGGTCACGAAGTCGCTCAGAAGTGTCACCGAGGATGAAGAATTCAGTGGATTTAGTGATTTGGAGTGAGAAGGAGAGTTTGGTAAACTTGTTCTGTTGTTTCTGCTCTAGTTTTCTGAATAACTGTTCATATGTGACGTGAACAAACCAGACACATGTTCAGCCTGTTCTTCTCTGTTCTGTTGTTATTACTATAACTCACCTTTAAGATGAAATGTCTGTTCTTGGTCTCTGATGTTATAAAATAAATTTCCCCAAAAAACTGACCTATACATGTTTTTTTCTTCATTGTGCATTTTTTGGCTGGTGCGACTTATACTCCAGAGCGACTTATAGTCTGGAAAATATAGTACTTAAGGGTGTATTGTGTAACTTTTCTGGTGGAAGGTCTGTCAAATGCTTTTCTCTGTGGAGATGTTATTTTTTTGTCTGGAATGTTCCACAGTATGGCATTAATCCTTTCTATCTTCATGGAGACCAAACCAGACCAAGTTACAGGTCAGATCTGTGGAGAGGAGACCCCGCTCACAGTCAGAATTAATGTTTTTCGAAGTATTTTTGAGCTATAAAACCACCTGTAATTGAATAAATGTAAGGTAGAGCTGTTTAATGTCATACTGTAGAAAATTCAAGAGGAGCAATGACATATCCATAGAAACAAGTTGCATAGTGCAGCTTATACAAAAAAATACGTAAAAGTATCACATATCACATGTTTCGAGATCTAATAAAGCTTCAAATATATGTGATTCTGATCAAGAGTTTTGGTGAATTTTGTTCAACAGAAACAACTAAATCGATCATTTTTGTCTGTTCTTATTTGTATACTTTTGTTTAGTCAAACTAACACACAGAATTTAAACTTCTGAGATGTGGACAGCCCAATAATGCAGGATTACTGAAACATGCGAATGAAACAAAACCACTCCAGGTCTGTTTTTGAGGAGGTAAGAACATTATAACATGACTTAAAGCTCAGAAGAGTCCATTTCGAGTAATATAAGATCTTTGATGACCAAGTGAAACATAAAAGAAACAACACTGTGGACTGTGTAAAATGAAAACCAGTTCCTCAGTCCCAGCTCTTGTGAAGAAGCACCAGGGTACGTGTGTGTTTGCTTCGTTATTAGCTGTGGTTCAGATAGCACGAGGCTCCGCCCACATGTCTCAGTGTGGAGCTTCACAGCAGTCTCCTGCTGTGTCTCCAGACGACTCTCCTCTTCACAGACGAGAGCTGGACACGAGCTCAAAGAGGATGGATTATACAAGATGGAGCTTCCTATCACGTCCAAATGTTCTCCTAGACTGTGTAAAGAAGTGGGTAAAAAACGCTTTTCTAACTGAGTTCCATGTTAGGGATTCCGACCGTGAATATCATAGCAACCAAAGAGCCAATCCAACACTGTCAATTCAACCTGTTGCTGACACTTGCTGGAGCGACCTTGGGGGCAGAAGGTGACTCATTGGTCTGTTATTAATGTTCATAACTTGACGGACAAAATAGAGAAATAAAAACACCAGGATCACATCCATCTATCTTCTTCTGCTTTATCCGGCTGGGATGCGTGGCCAGAAATTCACTGTCCAGTCCTCTATGCACCCCTGTGAACCTCTCTGCGGGTGGTGAGACGTCATGGTCCTTGAGTTCGTGCGGTTCGTAGCATGCTAGCGTGTTTTGGGTTGATGGGGGAAACCGGAGTGCCCAGAGGAAACCCGTCCAGACACAGAGAGAACATGCAAACTCCACACGGAAAGGGGTGACCTGGGGGATCAAACCCGGAAGGCTTGCGGTCTGTAGCCATTCAGCCACCTTGCCGCCCACATTTTAAAACCAAAATGACGAGTCTGACAGTAGCAGATATAGAGAGAGGTGTGAGGCTTAAAAAAATGTATCTATGCATGTTTGAGTAATTTAGTGATCTCTCCTGGGGCCCTATTTTTTTGTGAGCAGCACAAAATTCCTGGTGGTGCACATCAGTGGGTTAGGGTTAGGGCCCTGCTACTTCCTGCAGAAACATAAGTGGGCAAATGCCTCAGCACCATCATGAGCACGTTCTACAGAGGATCCACTGAGGGCACCACCTGCCTCACCCACATATACACCACCCGCCTCAATATATACACCACCCGCTTCAGCACCCATCATGAGCACATTCTACAGAGGAACCACTGAGAGCATCCTTTCCAGCTGCATCACTGTGTGGGGCGGAAGCTGCACCACTCCCCTCCCTGCAAGACATATACACCACCCGTCTCACCATATACGCCACCCAGCTCACCGTATACACTGCCCGCTTCACTGTATACACCACCTGCCTCACCATAAACACTACGGCCTCAACGTATACACCACCCGCCTCGCCATATACACCACTCGGCTCACCATAAACATCACCCGCCTCACCATATACACCGCCTGCCTCACTATATACACCACCTGCCTCACCATTTGCACAACCTGCCTCACCGTATACACCGGCCACCTCACCATATACATCACCCATCTCACCATATACACCGCCCGCCTCACAGTGTACACCACCTGGCTCACCATTTGCACAACCTGCCTCACCATTTACATCACTTGCCCCGTCGTATACACCACCCGCCTCGTCGTATACACCACCCACCTCGTCGTATACACCACCTGTCTCGTTGTATACACCACCCGCTTTGTCGTATACACCACCCGCCTCATCGTATACACCACCTGCCTCATTGTATAAACCACTCGCCTCAGTGTATACACCACCCGCCTCAGTGTATACACCACACTCCTCATCATATATACCACCTGCCTTACCGTATACACCACCCGCCTCACCATATACACCACCTGCCTCACCATATATACCACCTGCCTCATCATATACACCACCCGCCTCACCATATACACCACCCGCCTCACCATAAACATCACCGCCTCACCATATACACCACCCACCTCTTCATATACCCCACACCTCACCATATACACCACCCGCCTCACCCACAAAGCCATCACCACTGTGAGCGATTCAAGTCGCCCCGCTCACAATCTGTTCAGCCTGCTGCCCTCCAGGAGGAAGCACAGAAGGTTCCTGCACCGCCAGACTCACTAACAGCTTCATCCACCAGGCCGTTAGAAGAAGAACTTTGGACTTTTCCTTTTATTTTATTATTATTTAACTTAGAAGATTGAGAGTGAGAACATCATTTCAGTTTGTTATATGTACAGATGGAAATTTGACAATAAACTTTTTTAACTGAATTGAAAACCCTCTTATAGTTAGAGTACTACACCCTCTTATATTTAGAGTATTACACCCTCTTACAGTTCGAGTACTACACCCTCTTTAAGGACGAGAAAAAACTGTGATGTTATTTTGGACAGTTTTCTCAAAACTGATGTAAAATGGTGGCCGGAAATCATAAAAAAGCTATTACTGAGTTACAAATTAAATACGGTTTGATTCCTGCTACTGGGTTGGCATTAGGTTGTGTCCTTGTGCAAAACACTTATAATAAATGTATTATTTTTATGTAGGCTTGATGGAATACTGTTCTAATTTGCATCCAGGTCAAATGAGGCTCTGTTGTTAAAGAGTATTTGTTAATCTAAGGATTCAGATGTTAAAGTTGACCATAAAAGACAGCAGGAGCCTTCAGCGTGTGCCTGCAGTAACAGCTGGGGTCACTGTGAGAGTGCCACTTCACATCCGCCTGACCTCATCACTATCACAGTGTATAAGGGTCATTTCTTTTCACTGTAGTTTTCATACAGGAAAAGTTGCATACATTTGGTTCAAGCCTGACTCCGTTAAAAAGAAGCAGATTTTTGTAGCAACAGACAGAAACAAAGACACAAGTGCAGCCTGTGCTTTTTGAAGAAGACATTGTACTTGTATCTGCTCTATAGTTATAATCTACGACACCCGTGGACCATTATGTTATAATTTGGACATTTTAAATCGCTATATTCATCTAAAATTACATAATAAAAGAAACAACTTTGCTGACTTTGCGTTAGAAAATTGTGGCGCCCACTGGGAGCTGACGCCGCTGTAAACATCATCACAACAAAGAGTCAGCACAGGGTGACCAGAATTTCAAAATAAAAATTTGGAACATCCCCAATTTTTGGTGGTTGCTAATAATAAAATTGTGAAACAAATGTATAATTAATAGGGTTGTAACAATAACCGAAATATTGGGATATTGTATTGTCTCGTATGGTCTCACAATAATATCGTGGACCGTCACGATATATCGAATCCCAAGTCTCTTTGCTTAAATGAATAGTCCTGATGCAGAAATAGCTAAAAAAAAAACAGAGGGAACTACATAGACCATGATCCTTTGATCCGTTTCAGTGCAGACGACATGAAGAAATAACTGTTCTAAGCACTTTGAAATCTTCATTCTTTGGATTAAAAAGAAGGCATTTTTAGTGGAAAAAGTAGCAGATTCACAGTTTTGTGAGACTTTTGAGAGAAATATTGCAATAAATATTGTACTGATAGATGTACAGTGGTCCCTCGTTTATCGCGGGGGTTACGTTCTAAAAATAACCTACAATAGGTGAAGTCCGTGAAGTAGTCAGCTTTATGTGTTACAATTAATATGTTATGAGGCTATAAAACTCCTCTGCGATCTAATCGGGGAACAGGGAGGGGGATCGCTCCACGCAAATCGGCCGCGATCTAACCTGAGGAGCGGGGGCTGAAAAAAATAGTTATGGGGAGTTGTTGGCGCTGTTTTTTATTCTTATACATAGACATGCCACCTTCGATTACACAGAACACAATGCGCAGGTTTTCCCTCAGCCAATCAGAATGCAGAACACAATGCGCGTTCATACACTGTAAAAAAAAAAAAGTATTCAAAATTGCACCAAAAAAGGTGAACCATGTTATAGTGAAGGATGACTGTATATGGTGAAAATCTGGTACAGAGAGATTTGGATTTTGTTCCATCCCTAATGACAATAAATGTTGTACCAAATGACTGGTCAAATAATTTTAGAATGTCAGGCTTGTTATTATGTAGAATATCGTAATATTGTGAGCCTCCACCATATCATGAGCTTTCACACAATATCTCAATAAATATCGTATCGTGAAGTTCATACCATGACAATATGGTATCGTGTATTGGATATGGTTACACCCCTAGTAAATAAGGAAAAATGTAAAGCAGCGACCATTCATGACTAACATGTGAGTCAGTATAGTCACATTTTCTTTGTGTTTTGGTCATTTTTAAGCAGCTTTTCTGTATTTTACAGAAACAAATGACAATTTATGCCTCTCTTCACTGATCAGATTGGTAAAAAAAAAAAAAAAATAGGGACATTTCTTGTATAAATGTGGGACAAATCAATAGTTGGATAAATCTGCTGGGCCAGGGGGACACAGGGCTCAAAACTGGGACTGTCCCGGGTAAATATGGGCGTCTGGTCACCCTAAGTCAGCACCTCAGACGGATAGCTGCAGATCACACTGACAAACAGTGGATTATTTTTCATCTGTACCAAAATGATTATGTGACACTGCTGAATCCTACGTGTATCAGTGACTAAGACGATTGGAGAGCTAAGTACTCCACGGCGGGTGTGTGCCGGTGGCGGTGGAAACTGGCATTGATCAGCAAAACACCGTCTTAAAAATAAGTGCTTAAAGTTTGCAACGTCGAACAGAAATCCAACTTCAGAGGGTAAATGAGAAGGGGAAACAGCATGGTTAAAAGCTCTGAAAAGTGGATTTTTTTTTGCAGAAAAGGTCAAAAACGAAAACAATCTATGAGTGTTTTTGTCCTCTTTCAGGTTTGACATTATTTAGAACCACTATTGTAGCCTCAGTTGCTCCTGGTTTAGATCTGGCGGTACTCGGAAAGCCAGATACGGCGTTAATTTGAGAAGCGCAGGTCTGTTGCTATTGCGAACATGATTATGAAATATTCATCACAGCAGAAGACCCCCTGTTGCTTTTGCCAATTACAGCGTCTCTCAAGACACCACATAATGAAGGCTACGGTGAGAAAACTCCAACAACCCGGCTGATATAGGCTTCAGATTATGGATATAGTTTTGATTTTTTTTATTTCCATTACTGCATAGGCGATTAATTCTTACAGGTGTCTATTTTGATAAGGATTAGTTACACTTTTATACACAAAAACATTTACAAAAACATTTCACCACCAATGAGCATAACAAGTGCGGTGACCAAACCTCTAACCTACAATGTACAACCTCAAATTTATGGTCATTTTATAACTAAGGCTGCATCCTGAAGTGACCCAAATCTGATTTTTTGGCCCCTATGCGACCTGTATCTGATCAGTCTGAATGACACAGATCAGATTTTTTCAAATGTGAACCAGGACACTTGGATATGTGCTCCTAAAACCGATACATATCTGATCTTTTGTCAGTCTGAACGGTGAAGTCGCATTCATCTGACCTACATCTGACCTATACGTCATCAACAAGCGAGAGTTTGGCTATTGTGCTGTAACAAGCTCCTGTTGTGAGCCAATACAGCCCAACGCCCATGGATTTGCTCACTAAAATAATCCTCCTGCGAGATTTTCACCATATGCATCTCACTGTACCAGATTTATTGCAATATTTTGTGGAGGCACAAAACTGTGAATCTGCTCCTTTTTCCTCTAAAAACGCCTTCACAAGACTTAATCCAAAGAATGAAGATTTCAAAGTGCTTAGAACAGTTATTTCTTCATGTCGTCTGCACTGAAACGGAGCAAAGGATCATGGTCTATGTAGTTCCCTCTGTTTTTTTAGCTATTTCTGCATCAGAACTGTTCATTTAAGCAAAGAGACTTGGGATTCAATATATTGTGATGGTCCACGATATTATTGTGAGACCTTTGATGATACGATATCACCTTATTTCGGTTATTGTCGCATCCGTACTATTTACTCAGCTGAGGTTGTATTTGGAGTGATTCGTGCAGGTTTGACCGATCTTTAATCACTCATTTCCACTGGTCCAGCATGTGCCCACTGTGACGTACACACTTCATTTTCTAGTTTTATTTTCTTAATCGACGATGCATGTCGGATTCAGCAACGTCGTGTCGTCATTTTGGTACAAGTGAAAAAAATTAAATAAAAATGTTACTCTTTAGTGTTATCTGCAGCTATCCATCGGAGGTGCTGAAAGCTACACTGCGCTTTAAGGGGATGACGTTTATGGCGACATCAGCTCCCACTGGGCACTAGACTTTTGTAACGCGGAAGTCAGCGAATTTGTTTCTTTTATTACGTTGTTTTAGATGCACAATAGCTCTTCTTTAAACATCCATCCATCTTCTCCCGCTTAATCCGGCTGGGTCGCGGGGGCAGCTTGTTGCCCAATCCTCATAGCACCTGACCCCCCCCTATGAACCCCTCTGCAGGTGGTGAGCCCACAGGAGGGTGGACAACATGGTCCTTGATGTTAGTTCATAGGGGTGCTGCATGTTTTGGGTTGATGGGGGAAAACGGAGCACCCGGAGGAAACCCATTCAGACACGGGGAGAACATGCAAACTCCACACAGAAAGGCCCTCGAACCCGCAACCTTCTTGCTGTGAGGCCTGAATGTTGCCACTCAGCCACCGTGCCGCCAACTCTTTAAACAGGTTTTTCTAAATACAGGTAAACCTGGGAACTGCGACTGAGGTGTCATGAATTGAATCCCTCTGTTGTTTATTTTTAGCTAATTATGCATCAGAACTATTCATTTAAGCAAAGAGACTTGGGATTCGATATATTGTGATGGTCCATGATATTGTGAGACCTTTGACGATACGATATCACCATATTTCAGTTATTCCTTATTGTTACATCCCTGATATTTATATATAGCTGTACACTGTGTCTATACAGCATAAGACGGGGCACAGTTTGAAGGGAAATCTCCAGATTTAGACTCTGGCTGTAATAATACATTTGATTTATTAGGCGCCTTTTTGGACACCCAAAGTCGCCTTACAACAACATAAACAAATTAAATATCATTAAAACATACAGTTAAAGCCTACAGTTAAAGTGGGACAGTATTTAATTGATTGGTTGTATTTAGTGTTGTATTTTATTAATATTTAGTAATATATTTAGACAGTATTTGAATTGATTGATTTAATTTGATTTGATTTAATTGACTTACAATTTACACACAGAAAGCATCCATCTCCGTCTTTGTTAAACCACTTCTTGAGCCAAGTTAGTGAAACACACTGTGAACAATAATCTCATTCTATTCATTTCAGACTTGACCTGCTACAGCGAAAGTGCAAAATGTTCTGTTCAGTAAAATGACACAAACTCCAGCTGCAGCCCTGACAGTGAACAGTGCTCTGTTTCTAAGAGATAAACTTTCGATGTTCCGGGATCTTCCCAGGCTCAGCTAATGAGTAACATTTATAATAAATCTGTGTTTTTCCCAGACTTATGTATCAGCTAAACGATAACATTTATAATTAGAATATACAAAGGTTTTGTTTGACAGCTGGAACCTCAGACTCGCCCAGACATCAGAAACCTCAGTAGATTCTGGAGACTCTCTGTTTGTCCCTAATGCCTTGAATCCTGCTGTAACATCATTAAAGGTTCTGTAAGGACGATCTCCGTGCCTCTGCACTGTTTTTTCATTATTGCTAAGATTTAACAGCAGTCAACAACACCCATTTTACTCATCAAAACAGTGAGTATGTCAAATGTGTCAAATGTGTAAACGAGTGTTCTTCCTCTGAACATAACAATAATAATAATAATAATAATAATAATAATAATAATAATTAAGAATAATAATAATAGTATTTATTTGGCGCCTTTCTGGACACCCAAGATCACCTTACAACACATGTGTCAAACATGCGGCCCGGGGGCCAGATCCGGCCCTCCAAGACCCTTAATCTGACCCTCGGCTGATTTTTCTATTAAAATACTTAAAATTTTCAGATTTTTCTGTTAATTTTCTGCACCGTTTAGCATAGCAGCGTCTCCGGCGTTTCTGTACGTTGCGACTCCCACCAGAGCAGCACAAATGAAGACTTTCCTCTTTCCAAACGCTCTTAAAGGACGATCGTTTTGACTGTCGACCGTGACCCTCATCAGCAAAATGTCAAAAAATGAGAAAAGCAGATGCTGAGTTCAGGATTTCCCAAGAAAAATAGTCTAATTCTTATTTGTTGACAGAGGTGAATGGGAAATCTGTGCTCAGTGTGTTTGGAACAAGTGGCGTTGCTCGAGGAATATAATCTTAAACACCACTACGAGACACGGAGAAAAATACAATAACTTGAAGAGAGAACTGAGTTTTCTGATCCGGCCCTTTTGGGATCAAAGTAGGTTGCATACGGCCCCCGGACCAAAATGAGTTTGACACCCCTGCCTTACAACAACAGGTATAGCGCTTTTCACAGACACATGTCCTCAAAGACGCTTTGCAGAGTGTTATTAACAGAGCATTGTTCATTCACTCCAGACCCGATGGTAGTAAGTACCACTAACACTCACACACACACCACTTTCACACCTGCTTGTTTTTTGGGTTGAAAAAGCAACAAAACTGTAGAGCTGTAACAAAATTTAGTCAAAATATACCAAAAAAATACTCTAAGAAGAACTTTAAGAAGTCTAAATATGCAGAGTTTGTGTGTTGAACATGTGTGAATGAAACAAAACACAACTCCAGGTCTGTTTGTGACGAGGAAACATTCTAACAGATCAGAAAACAGCGTAAATATGGGCCCTTTAACATGCACCATAAATAATCCCAGATACTGTTGCCTGGTGTGTGTTGTCATGTGTGTGTGTGCGTTGTCGTGTGTGTGTGTGTGCGTTAGCCTGAGGGGCGGGGCCAGGGTCACGCGTGTCATGATGAATTACCACAGCCTCCTTCAGCCTGTTCTTTAATGAGCCTCTTAAGGGCACGGGCTGTACACAAGCCCCGGGCCGCAGACATATTCTCATCTCCACTCGGCTCACCGCAGAGACCGCCACGTAATTATGGTCTTTAGCAATTAGCCACAGAGCGCCGGAGCTAATGAGGAGGGATATGAGAATGTGGCTGAGAGGGAGTGGTCGGCGAGTATCAAACGGCGTGTGTGTTCCTGCAGAAAACGGGCTATTTAAAGCTCCTGTGTCACGTAAGATGGACCTTTTTTACCGTGTGATAATGTGACGTCATCAAAAACAGACCCGGAGTCGTGTTTTGTTTCATTCACACATGTTTGAGGAATCGGTTTTTTTTACTAGTTTGTTTCCAACTTGAGGCTTGAGGTAGCTCTCCACCTCCATCAAGCAGCTCGCCAAAAAATTTCTGAATTAGAAGTTTTGTGCTGAATAAAATTAGATGAATAAATGACTATTAAAATCGTAAATGCATAATTTTCATGCCCAACTTTAGTTTCTGCACTAATAACTGGATAATGATGTTTGTTTTATGGTATCTAGCTGTTCCTATCTAAGGCTGTGGCTCGTGTAGTTACTTAATTTCTGGCGACTGCTAAAATAAGTAGCTCTGTGGCATTTCCGTTCGACAACAAAGGCAGCTCACCAGAGGAAAAAAAGGTTGGTGACCTGTGATGTACAAGGCCGGGAGCCAGGTCCACTCCTCGAGGTGTTTTTTGTTACCTTTATTTTCACTATTATTTCCCTGTTATCTAAAGGCCACTACACACTCGAGGATTTTAGAGGTCTTAAACGATTTTCAAACGTGCGACAAAAAGCGCAAACACCGCAGACACGAGGATAATCTGATGAGACTAAAAATCTCCGATAGCAAAGACGACAGCGGGATCTGTGTGTGGAGCACAGGATATAAAGCTGTGAGTGCTGTGATGGCGTCAGCTGTTTCCTGTCTACAGTAAAACCACTCGCTCTGAGACTCTGAAGTGTTGGTGTGGAACAATACTTTAGATGCAGGATTTTTAAAGCAGAAAAGAGGAGATAATGTCCACAGGAAGTAGAGTCACTGTCGCTAATCTGCAGCTTTACGCTCTGTGGACATAAACAAACATGTGAGGAATAACTTTTGCCTTTTTTCTTTTAAAGAACGTTTCAAATGGATTAATAGCGCGGTTTTGTGGACTGGAGTCATTATTTGCGGAGGACAATTTCTATGGATAATGTGGGTGAGACGCTGCACTTTACATTAGGTGAGTAATAAAGTCTTTATTTTCGTCCGTCGCTCCTCTGCCCCTGACGCTCTGTTTTATCGGCTGTTACCGTCGCGTTGTTGATGTTCGGTGGTTCTGATCTGACACTGACTCCACACATGAGGAGCAGCGGCTTCAAAATCGCACACGGAGACAAAAAGTCGGGTCACACTTCCTGAACTCAAGGAGAAGAAATCACAGGCAAAATTGGGCAAATTCTCCTGTAGAGTGTGGCAGACTTTACATCTTATATCTCACAAGTTGATATGGTCCACCCCCAACTCAGCCCCGTTTGAGGGGTATAAAAAATAAAACTGAGAGGTTGTCTTAAATAAAAGAGTCTGATTTATCACAACCTGACTGTCCCTAACACAGCGTCTCTCCCTGTCTCTGGGTTTACAGTAACCATCCATAGTATATATACCACCCCAAGAGATCCACAGAAGCTTAGTTCTCAAACAGCGTCAAGGACAAGTGAGACACAACACTGGATCATTAGAAGTCCAAGTAACATATGGAAGCAAGTTGAATTCATGGAAAGACATGGAAAGACATAATTGAAGGAGATATATTATGACTCAGTGGTCTGTGGTATTTTGAAAGTCCTCAAGCAAACCCTCAGTTATGACTGTGTAAAGATTTCCTTAACGCACCCTTTTTAGGAAAAGCTATTGGCAAAATTATGTAACTGTAAATATTAAGGTGCTGCAACTGCATAAATGGCCAAATAACCTTAACATTTTGCATGGTGTATCCTGACACATAGGGAAAACTAACAGAAAAAATATTCTGGAGCTTTCTGCCGTTCTACTGTCAAATATCACCCTCACCATACCCCAAAACACAAAAACAGTCTGTCCGCCTGACAAACTGTCATCAAAGTGATCAAAAGTGACCTGGCTCCCGACCATCAAGCTCAGAATGCTCAGTTCTACCTTGTTTTTATGTGAACAGCTTCTTTTACCTTTAGTCCAGTAGAGATCTACGGCTGAAATCGTAAAAATGATTCTCGTGAAGGTGTGTGAAGTTTAAAAACAGTGAAGCACTTGTCGCGTTACACATGACATCACAAGGTGCAATGGAGTGTTTTCTGTTTGAGAGAAGAACTCAGCCGAAATATTTATAATATCCAATCCACTTTATTTCGATAGTACATTTCAGTTTCCAAAATGCTGCACAAATACAGAGTAACAATAAATAAATGCTCAGATTTAATCACACTAGTTCTAAAACAATAAAACCAGTCAAATAAGAGAAAAGCAAAACCATAGAATAATATAATATTGGTTTGTGTCTTAAATGTTTGTGAACGAAACGAAACACAACTTGTGACAAGGAAACAACGTTATACCATAGATCAGAAAACTGCGTGAAACAAACACAGTGGTTTAACAGTGGAAAAAAGTAGGAAAATCAACCCCATCAAATGCAAACCTACAAAAACTATGTCAATTATTTGTGCTTCGTTTGTGCTGCAGAATTTTGTTTGTGTGATTCTGGTTTTTAAGATATCAGCAGTTTTATTTTTGGTCGGTGACGTCGTCCAGCCCCTCAAAATGTGAAACAGCCTCAAAACAGGCAGAAAATTATACGAAACGTTTGTGTTTTGTTTGTACTGTTTTGTGCTGTGACAGTTTTCATTTGTGCGAGTTTATTTCTAAAATTATTCAACCCAAAACATGCTACAGGTCTCCAGGGAGAGTAGCTGATAACTAATTGTAAGTCAATTAAATACAATCAAGTCAAATACTGCTTAATACATTACTAAATACTAATAAAATACAACACTAAATACAATCAATCAATTAAATACTGTCCCACTTTAACCTCTTGAGACCCTGTGGCCTCATACGAGGACATTACATTTTTGCCTCTTAGCACCATGATTTTCAATTATTTTAAACTTTCACCTGTAATCAACTAAAAACCTCTACAGCAGCTCCCGAAAGTAAAAAAAAACTGCATGGTAAAGTTTAGATGCAAAATGTATGAATAAAACCAATGTATTTATGTACAATAATGTCTCTTCATGTATCTTAATGTTTCTTCATTTGGCATTAAAATTTGACCCATTTTATTGCCCACAGCAGACGAGAGCCTCAGGAAATGTCATGTCCTCGTTTGAAGACATTGGGACTGTGTTATATTATTGATTGTACATGTTGTTAGGTAAACTTGGGAATATTTAGATGAGTTTACAGTTATAAATTGCTGGACGTTTCTGCTGCTATAGGGAAACTGCTGCCTGTCTCCACTTTTGCACCTCTACTTTTTTTGTAACGATTGAAAACCAGAAAAAATTAAAACTGTGGACCACATTTTCAGGCCTTTTTGTGTGTTTTTAACCTCACTCACTGAAGCCCAACCCGCTCACGGTCGACCTGCGTCACATTTGGCAGGTTTAGGGCTTGAAATAAACAGCTAATTGCATTTTATTTATACATTTTAATGTTTTTACATTTTTTAACCAATGGTGTCATACAGAAGACTTACTTAGTAGGTCCTACTTATCCCAAATAGCAAGAAGAAATGAAAAATGCACAGCAGACAAAAGCTCGGGTCTCAGGAGGTTAACTGTGGCTTTTAACTGTATGTTTTAATCGTACTTAATCTGTTTATGTTGTTGTAAGGTGACCTTGGGTGTCCAGAAAGACGCCTAATAAATAAAATTTATTATTATTTTTGCGGTAATTATAGGACGTCATTTCAGCTCAGCTGACGGCGGCAAACTCTGCAAAACTTGTGAAAATAAACGATCTGAGGCTGTGGAAAAGCCTGTATTATTATATAAAATATGAATCAAACGCAAATTACTAAAGACTGATACAGACTTCACGAGTTTTGTGGCGTTTTGCTAAAGTCGCCACCGTCAGCTGAGTGGAAATGACGTCATTTAATTGCTGCAGAAATAATAATTAATAATCTTAGAAATATATTCGCACAAATGAAAACAGTCACAGCACAAACAAACTACAAACGTTTGTATCATTTTCTGCCCTTGTTGAGGCTATTTCACATTTTGACTGGCCAAAAATAAAACTGAATATCTTTGCAGCACAAAACAGCACTAACGATTGACACAATTTTGGGCGTTTTAGAGCATTTCTGAGCTTCCTGAGGGGCTGCGTGACCCCAATTTGACCTATAAAAGAATTGTTCATTTCTCCAAAAATAAGGCAGCAGAAACAAAACTTTTCGCAGCACAAAACAGCACAAACGATTGACATAGTTTTTGTGTAGGTTTGAGTTTGGTGGGAGCCAACTTCACTCAGGTAAATCAACCTCTGTGTGATTCTGTACAGGTAACACTGTGGTAAACAGCGACTGAACTGGCACCAGCATGAGTTTTGTATTAAATTACTCTGACACTTTCGTATAGAGCAGGTAAACAAATGAAACCCTTAGGCCCCGTGAATGCTATGTGAATAATAGAGACAATTTGACCACAGAATGAGTCTAGTGACGACTTACAGGCTTTAAAACTCTACAGAAAACGTCCGAAGTTTTATCTGCGACGCAACAATTCGAGCAAAATGCAAGCAGAGCATTTTCGAGTTCTCCAAAAAGTCTAAAGCAGCTTGAACGAAACAAAATCCGACGCAATTCAGGCAAAAGTGAGTCCTGTCGCAGTCGCTGTTGCATGATTCTTTTGGTAAACACAAAATTGCTTTCTTTTACAGCTTAGCGTAACATTTTTCAACTCTTTAATCTTTACTGAACGTGTTATACTCTGGGGGATGGATCAAAACGACAGTCAAAGCTGTATCTTTATCATTTCAGTTTTATGTAAACAGAACTTCGAACCATCGCTTTGCACTCTGGTTCTTCGTTTAGCGCGTGATCGTGAAGTCGTGTCTCGGCTGTGAGCTAAAAGTGGAAGAGGTGTGAAGAAAGAGAAACAGCTCAAACAGCAGAAAACGAGAAAAGAGGACTGATCTGATGAGCACAAAAGCACACACTCAGAAGATTTTACTGTAACTAGAGGAACTGCTCTGTCTGAAGCTCCGTTACTCAAGTTCGACGTTCATCTGAGTTTTATTTGAACGTAATGTGACCATGGCAGTTACGCGTTACAGTGTTTCACTTTCACCTCTCGTTTTGGTTCAAAATCGAACTCCAAAACAGCACCACGAACCCTCGGACAGCTCACAGACTCCTGAAAATGTGTTCTTTAAATCAATTTTATATTTTTATAAAAGGTTTTTTGCTTATAATTGGGGTTGTCCTCATACCGATACTGGTGTCGGCAAAAACTCTGATATATAAATATATTTTATACATTTATATATATATTTTATTTTACTGTATGCTCTTAATTATATGTTTTAAGTTACATTTTTCAATTGGACAAAAGTTTATTTGGTCAAATGCATTTCGCAGCTCATCATCAAGATTTAAGGCAGTGTTCTGCAGCGTTCTGACCAGAACTGAAGAAGCAGCTCGGATAGTGGCAAAATTGTATTTGACCAAATAAACTTTTGCCCAGTTGACAAAGTGAATTTGCCTTTCAGTGCAATTCAAAAATGTAGTGGAATAGAAAGTACAGATATCTGCTCTCAAATGTATTGAAGTAAAAAAATAACAAGAGCTCCGCCAGCGGGGCAAAATACGCCCGTGCCAGAGCTGATTACAACTAGTACAGATATACAAGGGTCCCTCAGAGACTTTGTTGTGGAACCTAGTAATCCAACCAGCTGTAGAAGACGGCTTGGACTGGTGTCTTTGTTTCATTCTTGATGGTGTTTCCCTTTGTGTCTCTTTCTCTCTGTACCCTTCATCAAGTCTAGCTCTCTTTCTAGTGGTTGTCTCTCTGCCTTTCTCCTCTCTGTATTCTTTCTCACTTCTCTTCCTCTTTGAGCTTTGACACAAAAAGCTTTGAAGTGTCCACAGACGGACGGACAGACGGACGGACAGACGGACGGACAGACGGACGGACAGACGGACGGACAGACGGACGGACAAACGGACAGACGGATGGACGGACGGACGGACAGCGCCATACCATAATACGTCCCGTCTTACAACGGGCGTATAAAAATGGTAAATAAAAGTAGTATTATACCCAAGTAATGTACAGTAATGTAATGTACTTACAGTAATGTACTTAAAAAGCTGCATTGTGTAACTTTTCTGGTGAAGGGTCCATCAAATGCTTTTCTCCATGGAGATGTTTTTTGCTTTGTCTGGAATGTTCCACAGTACACAGCAAAAAGTGGAATGTTAAAATTGACTCTTACACAATCAATTTTAACCATTTCTCAGAGTTTATATGAGTCCAATTTGTTATTTTAAGTTAGTTAATTTAAATTTTTTTTTTGGAAATGTTAATGAAGTAACACGGGACCAAAGTTCCTATTTAAGTCTGAAAATTATATTAATGTTTTCGGAGTAAACGGATAACACTTTGTAGGGTTGATTTATGGTTTATTTCGAGCATAGTACATGAAATAATCTGTACAGACAAACTCCAAATACAAGAAACAAAAAGAAAGAAGAGAAAAAATAATAATAATACAAATTTTAAAAATCAATCACGATCAAATTTGTTTACATGCATAACAAGGGTTCTCCTGATTTAACTAAACAACACACATAGGTGTTTTATTTTTACACTTTATTTGAGTTAATTTGAGATGAAATTATGAACAAAACTGGGTCAAACTGGTCTTTTCTCGCAGGAGTTTGAAGTGGTGGGTGGGAGGTGCCAAAATGAACACTAAAGGAAGTTGTATTAACACTAGGAGAAGTTGAATTAACAGTCAGGGAAGTTGAATTAACACTAAGGGAAGCTGAATGAAGACAAGTGGAAGCTGAATTAACTTCAACCATATCAACCCAAGTAATAACAAATAACCCCAACTCAAACCCACATTTAACTTTCAAATAATTAAAATAACACTTTTTGGGGTTAAAAACATCTCTGAAATATTTTACCCTGAAATTTTAGCTCTTGACTTTTTGCTGTCTGTCTTTAAAACGGTTTGTCTATCTTCATGGAGACCAAACGGACCATGTTACAGGTCAGATCTGCAGAGAGGCGACTCCACTCACAGCCAAAATGTTTGTTTTTCTCAGTATTTCTGAGCTATAAAACCAGCTGTAACTGAACAAATGTAAGAAACAAGCACCTGCCAGACCTCCAACCAAAAAGTTACACATGTCGCACCTTTAACTACAGTATTTTTACTATGTTGACTTTGTTGTATTCCACCGCTGGTTATTGCCTTGGCTAATAACCCGTAACATTGGAATACAGGGCAGAGCAGTGCACAGAGGAGCAGCCCGGGCTAATGTAAGAACAAGATCGATGGTACGAGAGGGAGCGGAGCCAGTTCGACTTACGCCAGTTTGAAGCAGAGAAGTGGATGACATTCAATAAAACATGTTTACTCAAACGAGCTTCTACCCCGCGTGAACTCTAAACACCGGACTTCGGCAGGAAATAAGCTCCAAACACACCGTCAAATCCGAGCGCAGTCTGGGGAATATATGTTACGCAAGTGATTTATGAGACGCTTCGTGGGTTTTCAAGAGTGGAGGTGGTAGAGTGGATAAAAATTGTAAGAGTAAGAGTGTAGTGGCTATTTGTGAATGAAATGTAACAAACAAAAGCAGGGATCAAGTTCAGAACTAAACATAACTCACATAGTCACTTTGGGCACCGGGGGGATGTGGTTTACGCGGGGAAGGAAAAACGAAATCCGTGTCCATGTTCAGAGCTTCATTTCCCAGATTTATTCCAGTTTACAGGAAAACAACAAGGAAAGTAAATGTCCAAAGCCTCTGCGTTGCCCCTCCTGTCGACTATTACTACTACTAAAAACCGTAGGCCCACCCAGGTGCACTCTGGTCCACCTGTGCCACCCCTTTTATACCCGAGGTGACTTCATGGATTAAACCAAACCAGAAAAGGTGCTTAAGGTTATTACGAGCAAACTAGACTAAACTAATTAGCAAATATAATATACCTACCAAAAATCCTCAAGTAGAAGTACAAAGCAGTGGTTCGAGAAGTTTCTCAGATGCCCAGACATATTAAAAGGTTCATATTACGCCATTTTCTGATCTCTGTTTGAATGTCGTTTCCTCATCACAAACAGACCTGGACACACAAATCTGCATATTTAGTAGGGATGTCCCGATCCGATATTCAGTATCGGCTTCCCATCCATCTCTTTTATGAGTATTGGACAGTATTGGATTCAGTCACATGATTAGTTGATGCAGTTTCACATGTTTTTGCAGCAGCGACGTGCTTTACGGCAGCCGTAAATCAAAACTCGCTGTGTGGGACTTTTCTCTACAGTGGTCCCTTGTTTATCGCTGGAGTTATGTTTTAAAAATAACCCGCGATAAGCGAAATCTGCTAAGTAGAAAAACCCTGTAAAAACTGTAAAACCGTGATATGAGCAGGGAGGGGGAGCGGGGAGGAAGGGCGCTCCGCACAAATCGGCCATGATGAGGAGCGCAGGGGCTGAAAAATAGAGTTATGGGGAGTTGTTTGTGCTGTTTTTTATTCTTATAAACCACATGTGTCAAACATGCGGCCCGGGGGCCAGATCCTCCAAGACCTTTAATCTGGCCCTCGGCTGATTTTTCTATTAAAATACTTAAAATTTTCAGATTTTTCTGTTAATTTTCTGCACCGTTTAGCATAGCAGCGTCTCCGGTGTTTCTGTACGTTGCAACTCCCACCAGAGCAGCACAAATGAAGACTTTCCTCTTTCCAAACGCTCTTAAAGGACGATCGTTTTGACTGTCGACCGTGACCCTCATCAGCAAAATGTCAAAAAATAAGAAAAGCAGATGCTGAGTTCAGGATTTCCCAAGAAAAATAGTCTAATTCTTATTTGTTGACAGAGGTGAATGGGAAATCTGTGCTCAGTGTGTTTGGAACAAGTGGCGTTGCTCGAGGAATATAATCTTAAACACCACTACGAGACACGGAGAAAAATACAATAACTTGAAGAGAGAACTGAGTTTTCTGATCCGGCCCTTTTGGGATCAAAGTAGGCTGCATACGGCCCCCGGACCAAAATGAGTTTGACACCCCTGTTATAAACAGATATGCCATCTTCGATTACACAGAACACAATGCACGGATTCTCCCTTAGCCAATCAGAACGCAGAAAACAATGAAAACAACAAAATTGCACTAAAAACAATCTGCTAAAGGTGAACCGCCTTATAGTGAGGGACGACTGTGCAGCAAAACGAGAGTCAAACAGTGACACAATCGCTGCAAACGATTGGTGGAGGAACCGGCAGAGCCACTTTAACACAACCAATTTGATTTGTCACTTACAAAAGAATCATCCAGACAAGTTTGAGATTTACAAGCACAAGACGGCAAAGCCACAGCAGCAAACACTGGCGGAGGTACTGAATCGTATCGGAAAGAGCACTCCTTAAAAAAATCAGATTGGAAGCCAAAAAATCTTGATCGGGTCGTCTCTAATATTTAGGCTCAGTTTGTGTCTTAAACGGAAAACACTAGATGTCATAATGTAATAAATCAAGTGCTCCACTGTGTTTTTAAACTCCACACACCTTCACTAGAATCTTCAGCTCTGGATCTGACCATTTCAACTAAACTAAAAAGGTAAATGGGAGCTGTTAACCTGAAAACTGCTACTTTATGACATCACATCTAGTAAAAAAAAAAACACACATTTTAAACAGGTAGAAACAAAGATCATTACAAATCAATGTTTGTTTTAATTGTCTTTTAACATAGTCCAGAGAGGAAATCGATTGAGAGTCTGGGCCATTATTCCAGAGCGTAGATCCTCTGAACATAAGTGTTCTTTCATTTGTGTGAATGAAACAAAACACAACTCCAGGTCTGTTTCTGAGGAGGTAACAACATTCTAACATGGCTAAAATCTCACAAGAGTCCAATTTGTGCAGTATAGGACCTTTACGTTTGTGCATGTAGACTTTTAACAAGGGAATTGTGATGTTAAATTGTATTGAATTCTATTGTATTGTTGTATATGCTTCTTAAAAATAGTGTATGCATATTTGAATGATTCCATGTGTGGCCATATTGTGATATTATTGTGTTGTGAGTCCAGCCCGGGGCACTCTCCGCCTCCTCTAACCCGCACTGTCATCCCCCATCAGCCCATCTGTGCCCTCCCCCTCCCCCTGCAACTCCACCAGGAAACAGAAACAAACAAACAAATGAACAGAGAGAGGAAGAGGAAAACATCTACAAATAAACAAAAGTATGGGCACAGAAACACTGGAGCTAAGATGAGAAAGAGAAGTGCAGACTAATGGATTATAAGGACGTGTTGTGCTTTAAGGACCCAGCTGAACCTGTGTCTCTAGAGCTTTAATCTGCAGATGGAGGACGCACACAAGTTTGTCTCATTCTTAGTTTATGGACAGGGCCTTATGTGAAAGCTCAGAACCTCTAGAATTCCCTCCCTGAGATATAGAGGCTGCACTAGCACCGGTTCATGACTGGCTGGAGGTGCTGGAGTTTAGGGAGTGGCCGTTTAGGTCGGAGAGAGACATTTTAGGTTTAAACATATTATATGTCAGTATCAACTCATGTGAGGCTCTATAGCAGGGGTGTCAAACTCATTTTGGTCCGGGGGCCGTATGCAACCTACTTTGATCCCAAAAGGGCCGGATCAGAAAACTCAGTTCTCTCTTCAAGTTATTGTATTTTTCTCCATGTCTCGTAGTGGTGTTTAAGATTATATTCCTCGAGCAACGCCACTTGTTCCAAACACACTGAGCACAGATTTCCCATTCACCTCTGTCAACAAATAAGAATTAGACTATTTTTCTTGGGAAATCCTGAACTCAGCATCTGCTTTTCTCATTTTTTGACATTTTGCTGATGAGGGTCACGGTCGACAGTCAAAACGATCGTCCTTTAAGAGCGTTTGGAAAGAGGAAAGTCTTCATTTGTGCTGCTCTGGTGGGAGTCGCAACGTACAGAAACGCCGGAGACGCTGCTATGCTAAACGGTGCAGAAAATTAACAGAAAAATCTGAAAATTTTAAGTATTTTAATAGAAAAATCAGCCGAGGGCCAGATTAAAGGTCTTGGAGGGCCGGATCTGGCCCCCGGGCCGCATGTTTGACACATGTGCTCTATAGCATAAACGACTTGTCTATCATGTCCAATGCTTTTGTAATTAAGAATAAATCAGCTTTAAATTTGTTATCAATAAAAGCTACATTTGATTCGAGTCCGTCTCCGTGTTTCGTGCTAAAACTGCATAACACATGGATCTTCATTCTTTACTGTTTTTCTCAATCGCTTTGAGACTAAGGCCTAAATTTCCGTGCAAATTCCAAAACTTGCCACTTAAGAAGAAAATAGCCTACTACTTAGGTTAGGAGGTCAGGTTCGGAAACTGGACTCCCCAGAGGAAACCCCACGGTAGCCGACCACAGCCAAACGCACTGCAACAGCCCAATGCGTCTTAGAGAAAACAGCTTTGAGTACAGAAACGATGCAAAGTCACAAACTCAAACACAAGTTTAAACGAGGCACAAACAAAGAACGTGGTGCAAATGAAAAAGAAAAAAACAAGCTACAAGAAACAAAGACAAATGTGTCATCGTCAAATGTGCCGCAAATACGACGCAAAGAACAAAACGATGAAAATCAAGAAAACATCTGCAAAGAAAAAACGCTGCATAAAGAGTCACCACAAACCTGCAGGGGGCGCTCTCAGGGTAAAAGGTCAATATAGAGACTCACCGGATGGAGAGAGAGAAAAGCTCTGCCTATGAGAGAGACAGAAAATGGCCGACTGACGATAAACTACAGCAGGAACAAATTATTGTTACGGTTATGCAAATGTCGCCTTGTAAAGTCTGGAGTGAAATACAGACCCATAAACGGCATGTGAGCTACTGCATTCTACAGCCATATTTATATTACTCATGAACACAGTATATGAATATAATCAAATAAAATCCACATTACTGGAACAAATATTGAGCTGCTACACTGAGAGCGCCCCCTGCAGGTTTGTGGTGACTGTTTATGCAGCATTTTTCTGTGTTTTCTTGGTTTTCACCATTTTGTGCTTTTGTCATTTCTCTATTTGCAGCACATTTGATGATGCATTTGTCTATTTTTTTTAAGTTAACAGCTATATTTTACTTTCCAGTAGAGATTCAGTTCAGATCCTCCTCCTCGCCTTATTCGTATTCCTTCTCTTCCTTCTCTTCTTCCTTTGCATTGTTTCTCTATTTGCAGCACATTTGATGATGACACATTTGTCTTTGTTTCTTGCAGCTCGTTTTTTGTTTTTTTTTGCACCATGTTCTTTGTTTGTACCTCATTTAAATTTATGTTTGAGTTTGTACTGTCAAACGATTAATTTTTTAAAATCAGATTAATCACACTTTAGAATGTTGATCAATCACGATTAATCACAGTTAATTATTCTTCAAAAAACAAAAATATTTTGCCAAAAATGCAATTTATTATCAAAAAGTTATATTATTGACATTTTTTACATGCTGTGGCTCCATTTTGTAAAGGCGTTGGTCACTTATCGCTGGTAGTTTTGTTGACAACATTGCGGCGGGTGCACTCCGCCAACATTGTCGTGCTCGGCTTATTGTTGATGTACGAGTAGCGTCGTTGCTGCCGCTGAATCAAACCCATGTTTTGCTTTAAGATGGTATTTTAAACTTGTGCTTCTGTGGAAAGAGAGTTCATCGCTGCAATATCTGCAAACTACCTTAGATTATCTAAAGTCCCGTGGGGCAGTTTTTTGAAGAGAAATTTGCCGCTGAGTCAGTCACAGTCTCATCTGTCGTCTTCACATCTGTGAATCGACAGACCTGATCACTGACCTGATAACCTGCGCCGCCTTTCAGGACCATCCGCACTTTCCATAGAGGAGCGTTCAAAATAAACTGTGATTAATCTGTGTAAAAAAAAAAACATTAGTGAGATATGTTTTTGTGATTAATTGCATGTGTTAACGCGTTAACGTTGACAGCCCTGGTTTGAGTTTGTAAATTTGCATCTTTTCTGTACTCTGTACTGTAACTGAGATGCACTGGGCCTTTTGCCATGTGTTTGGTCCCCGTCGTCCACTGTAAAAACCCACCCAGAAACACGGAGAACATGCAAACTCCGCACAAAGAAGCAGCGAGGGTGTCCGTTTTAAATAAATCTTGAGTGATGCAAATCCTTGACGTTAAATGTACCTGTATGGTTTATATTAGGATTAATCTTTAGACCCGCCTCTTCTGTTCTGAAAATCCCTGCGTTAGATCAGACGTGGACGGTGTGGGAGTGACGGACGCCGCAGCTCGTTTGAACGTTGGCGTAATCGTGGTCTCCGAGTGAGCGTTAATAGCGGCGATGATTTCCGGGAAGCAGAAGAGAGAGGCCTTGCACCATCTGTTTCTGTCTGTTTGAGAGGAGCAGGTACGAGGCTTTATCAGGACCTGTTCGCTGAGAGACGCGTTTCATTGTTTGTAAATCGCTGAAAGTGATGCAAAGCGACAAATGGAACAGGCTCATTGGGGAAACACGGAGAGATAATAAAAATGTCAACAAATCAAACTGGCTGTAGGTGTCTGTACATATTAACTCTAAAGTCTGAAGCACTCCAGTCTTGTCATGGAAATAGTTTATGTTCTACTTTAAAGGTACAATGCAGATTAGAGCTCTCAAAAGTATCGAAAATCTGATCATAATCGATACTAAAACTAATATCAAAACTAGATCCTCATTTGAGCAGGTGTTGATACTAAAAATGTTGAATTCACAGGACAGAAATGAAGCTTTCCTCAATAGTTTTAGAATGATCTTGAGCTGAATCAGAACGAGTATAAGAGCATATAGACTAGTATACACCCATGCATCACTATGGAACCTACCTGGACCACTGAGGGATTACAGTGATACTGTACAAAGCCACATGGGAATAGAAAAGGATTTACTACCATTTAATGTTGAAGTGATTTTTTGGAATTTGCCATTTTTACAACAAAACTCCGCATGAAAACTGCTAAGACCCTGCTGCACTGTACCGTAGACTGTATAAAGAAGTGGACTAAGGGACTGTGACGTCAACCAGAACATTCGGCTTCAGTCAAATGAAGCTCACGGAGGCCTGCGGTTATAGGAGCGAATTTAGAGCAGAGATTCATACTGCACTGTAAACTCAAAAAAAAATTAGGCAATCAATTACCTCAATTATTTTAAGTTGATGAACGTAAAAGTCACAATCTTCCAGAACTTAAAGTTGAACTCCGGCAGGTTTGAAGCTAAAGTCCGTTGCTAGAGGTGGTGGAATTCTGTTAGAAGCCAAAAAACGGCACAGATCAGTGTTTCCTCGGCGGAGATCTCACTGTGGCAGTGAGTCTGTCAAGGCAACAAACTGGCGTAATGAATTGGGCAAGTTCTTAACTTCCACGAAAAACGCCAATTTGCTTCACACTGAAGAAGCTTAACACCACTTTAACCCATCTTACAACAGCCACGAGTCTGACAAACAAACCGCACTGCCTGGTTCACTCATTAGTGTCTGGAAATGTTAGAAAACAACTTTATAAGCACCTTACACTTCCCTCTGCTGATTTCCCACTGCACAGGCCAAACCCCAAAAGACTCGATCGACGATGTCATTTCTAATCTCGTTTATTTACAAATTAATTATATTTTTTTGAAAAACATTAAAAAGTACATTCCTGAACCATTTTCTTTCAACAACTTTCAGTTTCTCTTCTTCACCGTCAGTAGTCGATCTTCACTTGTTGCTTCTGGCGGCTCGAGCCTCTCGACGCTGCTGGAGTCGACAATCGAGTCTTTTGGGCTTTGGCCTGTGCAGTGGGAAATCAGCAGAGGGAAGTGTAAGGCTGCTTATAAAGTTGTTTTCTAACGTTTCCAGACACTAATGAATGAGCCAGGCAGAGCGTATATTTTGTTAGACTCGTGGCTGTTGTCAGATGGGTTAAAGTGGTGTTAAGCTTCTTCAGTGTGAAGTAAATTGGTGTTTTACGTGGAAGTTCAGAACTTGCCCCCATCACTACACTAGTTTGTTGCCTTGACAGACTCACTGCCACAGTGAGATCTCCACCGAGGAAACACTGATCTGTGCCATTTTTTGGCTTCTGACAGAATTCCACCACCTGTAGCAACGGACTTTAGCTTCAAACGTGCCGGAGTTCAACTTTAAGCTAGTAGGACTATTTCTAAAACTTTGAGTGTACACAAGGTCAACTATTTCATTACTTTGAACGTTCAGGTTTATAGTGTAGGGAGAGGAACTGATTTACAGACAAAATTAAATATGGACAAAAAACAAAATAAAAACCCCAGGATGATGCAGGGCGGGTTAATACCAACATTTTAAGACCAACATGAGGAGCCTGACAGCAGCAGTTACGGAGAATTGAAGTGAATTGGAGCTGGAAGTGCGCCCATGCTCACTTCCTATTTGGAACGAGCTGGATCCATTTATAACGATGTCAATGATGACAACAAGATGAAGTGCTTGTTTAATTCTAATGTTTATAAGTTGGCTTCGTTTCTGTGTAAAGCCTGTAGGAGGAAGCAGACATGTTTGTTTCAGTGAATCTGTTGTAACACACATCTGTATTTTGTTTGTTGTGTCTTGGGAAGATTTGTATGTCAGACATGATAATAAAAAATAATTCATGCATTCATATACAGTCCATGAGCTCTACATATATGAACTGCTAAAAATAAATCAAAGAAACACATTGAAAACACATATTTGTATGGATATTTAGCATATTTTTTTTCATATTGAGATCTGATGTGTTTTCAAAGTGTTCCTTAAATTTTTAGAGCAGTATATTTCTATTGCATTACATTTGCAAAGCGACAGCATCTATACGAGGAGGCTGACAATATGTGTAACATTTTTACATAACTTTTATTTACCCCAAATAAACATTTCACAGCTGCAGTACATCAAGAATAGAGTCCTGCACAGGCCTGATTTTTACAAACCGCACTCGCCCGTATCCATCATACCTCAATCCACACCTGATCCATTTTCTGACAGACTTGAAATAAAATTCTGCACCCGATCTGACCCGCTATAAATACAGACCGACACCCGAACCACACCCGAATGAAAATTAGTCCCGGAGCCAAAAAAGATAACGGCATTTTTGCATTCCACTAAACTACAGCCCTGTTTTTTGATCGAACATGAAACCGCAGATTAGACCCACGCTCACCTGCGTCTGACCCGAACCCACATCTGACACAGCACAACATTTTTCACCTGCTTTATTCAAATTTACGGCTCACCTGTCGGGTATCTGTGGGGACCCAAACCCATGCAGAACTCTGATCCAGAACGCTGCGGCTCGGGTCCTGACTCGAACCAGGAAGTACGAGCACATGCATCCTGGTCTCAGGTCTCTGCACTGCCCCCTGTGGCTCAGAGACTTTAAAGCAGCTCTGCAAGTCTCTCCATGGCTGAGCACCAAAGTCCATCTGTGACATGTTAGTGCCACATGAACCATCTGAGCATCTGAGGAGCTCAGGGACCGGCCTCCTGCTGGTCCCAGAGTCAGGACTAAACTCGGGGACTCAGAGTTTCAGACTCATGCATAAAAAAAACCTGGAACAGTCTGAACATGTGACACAGACTCTACTTTGGCTCTGTTAAATCCAGACTCAAAACAGTTCTGTTCAGCTGCGACTGACTGAAAAGTTTTTATTCTGTGCTCTTCTTTCATTTAATTTCTCTCTTTCTGATGATTATTTATGTTTTCATTTGTTCGCATTGTGATTTTAATGTATTTCTTATTCTGTAAAACACTTTGAACGGCTTTATGTCCAAATTGCACTGTACAAATAAACTCTCCTTGCCCCTCACCAGCCCATGCGCTCGCTTAGCCAGCATTACCACGCCATTCGTCTCCAACCCAAACACACGCTTTCCCAGTGAGCGCAGATCCCGCAGATATAGGTCAGGCTATACTGGGTTATGCAAGTCAATAACACAACTGCAGTAATCTCCTAATGCATCTCCTAATAGCCCAGATACAGCGGACTGCATACGTAAGAACAACACGCAGAGGCTCTATTATGAATGATGAGAGGATGAGAGTGGAAGAACGCAAAGAAAATCAGGTTAAACACAGAGACACACAACGCCCGCACACTGACACGTCTGAATTTCCACACATCATAATTCATCCGCCACCGTATGGATAAATATTCACTCGGGTTTTCCATTGCGAGAGGCGTACATTATGAAGGTGCCACGCTGCATAATTTAAATACAATATGAAATGATTTAAAGAAGGGGCTATTGTGCCAAATCGACATTTTGGAGCTTTCTGCCATGTCATAACGTTGTTCCCTCTTCTAAAACATGCCCGAAGAGGGATTTTAAAGGTCCTATATTACACAAACTTAACTCTTATGAGCATTAAACCATGTTATAATGTTGTTACCGTCTCAAAAACAGACCAGAGTTGTGCTTTCATTTACACGTTTGAGTAAAACTTTATTATTCGTCTGTCTACATCTCCGGTCCATGTATCATTTGTTCTTTTGAATTTCGATCAAGATCAAAAAACAAGAAAATAGGAAAACAGTTTGTTATTTCATGATTTTGTTTCAGTGTAAAACAAAAAACAGATTTTGACCTCTATTCCCAATGTTTAATTTAAAGTTTATTTCAAATATCATGTCATTGTGCCTATTTTAATTCTGATATTTTATTTTCTCTCTTTATTTGTCCTGGAAGTTCTGCTGATTGAAGAACTTACCTGAAAAATCGCAATTTTAGACGTCGTCTTCTTTTATATCGACGCATTTAGTTTTGCGTCTTAAGGCCACCGCACACTACAGGAGAATTTGCCCGATTTTGGCTGTGATTTCTTCTTCCCGAGAGCAATTTTGAAGCCGCTGCTCCTCATGTGTGGAGTCAGTGTCAGATCGTAACCACCAAACATCAACAACGCGACGATAACAGCCGATAAAACAGAGCGTCAGGGGCAGAGAAGCGACGGACACAGAGACGCAAGATATAAACTCGGGATATAGCGAAAATAAAGACTTTACTACCTCCCGTAAAGTGGAACATTTAAAGTGCAGCATCTGATCCATATTATCAATAGAAATTGTTATCCACAAATAATGACATCCAGTCCACAAAACTGCACTATTAAACCAGTTTGAAGTGTTCTTTGAAAGTAAAAAGGTGAAAGTTGTTCCTCGCATGTGTTTGCTTACGTCCACAGAGGGGAAAGCTGCAGATCAGCGATAGTGACTCTACTTCCTGTGGACTTTATCTCCAATCATTTATCCTTTAAAAACACTGTATCTGAAGTACTGCACCACTTTTCACAAATAATAATAACAGTTTTGACTTGTGTCTAAACTGGAAGTGCAGAGCTCTGATCTTTGAACACTTCAGAGTCTCAGAGTGAGTGGTTTTACTGTAGACAGGAAACAGTTGACGTGATCGCGCTCACAGCTTTGCAGCCTGTTTTACACACACAGATCCTGCTGCAGACTTTGCAGTCGGAGATTTTAAGTCTCATAAGGTTCTCCTCATGTCTGTGGTGTGCGCATTTTGTCGCATGTTTAAAAATCGTTTAAGACCAAAAAATCCTGTAGTGTGTAGCGGCCTTTAGAAAGCAACTGTTGAACTCCATGACGAGAAACAGGAAGCAGAGATACACTCTCCTTTGTTCAGTTGACTCCACAGGAGTATAATAAAGATAGTTTAATTATAGATCCACGGTTCACACTGAATTCACACACAGCGTGCTCAGCAGCAGAACGTCCGGAGCAAATAAATTAGAGAGAATAAAATATCAAAATTAAAATGGGCACCAAGGCTGTTTTTTCTTTTTTATTTGAAATAATAAATAAATAAACTTTAAATAAAATATTGGAAATAGAGGTTGAAATCTGTTTTCGGAATAATGAAATAAACTGTTTTCCCATTTTACTGTTTTTCATTCTTAATTGAAATTCAAAAGATCGAACGGCACATGGACCATCTCCAAACCTCCAATGCTCTGTTCCACCTTGTGATGTCATGAAGTGGTATAGTTTTCAAGTTAACAGCTATATTTTACCTTTAGTTCAGTAGAGATGGGCAATTCCGGGGCTGAAATGATCCAAATGATTCTAGTGAAGGTGTGTAGAGTTTAAAAACACAGTGTATCTTCATGTATTAGCACATGACATCACAAGGTGGAAGAGAGTGTTGAAAAGTAGCATCTTTGAGACAGTGTTGTATTTAGTTTAGGCGTTTTGCCCGCTGTTAAAACAAGTGTCGAAAAAAAAAAAAAGGCTGTGCTAATTCAAACTAAGCCACAGACACACGGCGGCTGCAGGAAGTATTTAAAGCAAACATTTAACACTGTGCCAGAGTCCTGCTGGAGTGTTAGACATGTGAGGGAGAGCTTCAAACGTGCGCTGTGGAACTTTCCGGTTGCTTCTTTCTATGGATACGTCATTGCTCTGCTTTGAATGTTCCACAGTGTAACGTTAAACTGCTTTATTTTACATTTATTCAATTCCAGGTGGTTTTATAGCTCAAAATTACCGAGAAAAACAGACATTCTGACTGAGATCTGATCTGTAACTTGGTCTGGTTTAGTCTCCAAGAAGTTAGAAAGGTAATGCCATACTGTGCAACATTCCCGACAAGGCAATAGCATCGCAGCATCGCCTCAGAGAAGAGTATTTGATGGACCCTCCATCAGAAGTTACGCAATGCAGCTTTAAAGAACACACATTAGGCATTACTTATGATTAATGGCATCTACAGGGTCCATATTACGTTCTTCTCTCAAATTCAAAACACTCAGCTCCACTTTGTGATGTCATGTGGTCATACAGGAAGTGCTCCAGTCTGTTTTTAATCTCCACACACCTTCACGAGAATCACTTGGATGATTTCAGCCCTGGAATTGCCGTTCTCTACCGAACTAAAGGTAAAAAAGGAGGTTGGTTACAGGTGTGGTTAAAGATGGACAGGTACAGGGACAGACACACAGGAGGACACATGGAGACGGGTGGATATTGTTCAGCTGCTCCTGTCACATTGAACCGTGAGACTTATTCAGGTAAATTCCAAAGCAGAGACACAGACAGACGATAAATGGTCACATTTTTATAGAGCTTTTTACATCTTTTCTACCTTCAAGGCACTCAAAACGTGTTACAATATTGAACCGCTCATCCATTCACATTCAGACAGTGGGGGTGAGGTGGGGTAAGTGTTTTGCCCAAGGACACAACGATAGTATTCATCTGGAGCTGGAAACACATCCCCAACAGTGCCCAGTGGATCTGACCACTCAAGGATGACCAATAATGTTGTTTTTTTGTTTGTTTTGTTTTTATGTTCAAACCGTCAACCTTCAGATCAGTGGACAAATGCTTTACCCACTGAGCTACTGTCACCCACTATGAGGACAGGCAGGTGCAGAGACACACTGAAAAAATAGCCCAAGCGGGGTTGCTCAAATTGCAAACACAAATTTGACAACAATAACATGACTTTTTATGGTTTTCTATCCATCGTGTTTAAATCTTACAAAGGTCACCTGATTGTGGTCGATGTTAGACCTGCGTATTTGAGTCACCCTGAGTAAACATGTTTGTTTTCATTTCTGGTGAAGCTTCTCCCTCTGGAAAATTCAAAAGTAGTAGGACACAGGACATTTACAGGAGCCTCTACAGCAGGGTTGTCCAAACTTTTTTTTTTTTTATCAAGGGTCAAATCAAAACACAGATGAAGTGGAGAGCTGATTGAGGGCCATAGACTGGTGACCAGTAAAGACAATAATTCATAGCTGGAATGAGCCACAAGGCTTTTATTCATGCTTAGATCTTCACACAATTTGGTATTTTTGCTTTACCATGATAGATTTTCACAAATGTGGTTAAAAAATGTAGTTAAACAGATTAATTTAGGTTCAGGAGCAGGACCACGCTTCAACCGCCCTCACTCTTTCCAGAGAATCTCAGCTCACTTCTACCACACCTCAATTTCCCAGAAGCCTATTTATAGCAGCTTATCACAGAAACCCAGTTCGTCCCGAATATCTCGGCCCCACCCTCCCATTCCCGATCTGTTGACTTCCAGACATAAGACGCCTACGAGGAGGGTCCCGTTCCTGCTGGGCCATGTGAAGATTGAGACTGAACCCCCACCCTGAGTCTCATCCTAGCCGAACCCGCCTCGTCTCCATATAATAAAATCGTTTTGCTTCGTACATGTGTTGCTGGTGTGGTCCTTGCTAGTGAAGTACTGCTTAATATAATACAGGCCAATTCATCTGGAAGGGTCACGTTTGGGCCCCGGGCCGATGTTTGGACATAGCCTACCTGCTCTACAGTGTCGAGCAGGACGACCGTGAGAGCTGATCTGGAGGTAAGACTTTTTAACCTCCTGAGACCCTGTGGCCTCATACGAGGACATTGCTTTTTGCCTCTTAGCACCATGATTTTCAATTATTTTAAACTTTCACCTGTAATCAACTAAAAACCTCTACAGCAGCTCCAGAAAGTAAAAAAAAAACTGCATGGTAAAGTTTAGATGCAAAATTTATGAATAAAACCAATGTATTTATGTACAATAATGTCTCTTCATGTATCTTAATGTCTCTTCATTTGGCATTAAAATTTGACACATTTTATTGACCACAGCAGACGAGAGCATCAGGAAATGTCATGTCCTCGTTTGAAGACATTGGGACTATGTTATATTATTGATTGTACATGTTGTTCGGTAAACTTGGGAATATTTAGATGAGTTTACAGTTATAAATTGCTGGACGTTTCTGCTGCTATAGGGAAACTGCTGCCTGTCTCCACTTTTTGCACCTCTACTTTTTTTTGTAACGATTGAAAACCAGAAAAAATTAAAACTGTGGACCACATTTTCAGGCCTTTTTGTGTGTTTTTAACCTCACTCACTGAACCCCAACCCGCTCACGGTCGACCTACGTCACATTTGGCAGGTTTAGGGCTCGAAATAAACAGCTAATTGCTGTTTTTTTTTTTTTTGTAATTTATTTATAAATTTTAAAGTTTTTACATTTTTTAACCAATGGTGTCATACAGAAGACTTACTTAGTAGGTCCTACTTATCCCAAATAGCAAGAAGAAATGAAAAATGGACACCAGACAAAAGCTCGGGTCTCAGGAGGTTAAAGATTTTATACACTTCCTCTAGCCTAGAATGTCACTGTGAACATATTTTACAGATTTTGTGTTGTTTTACTTCAGATTAGGGTTAGTGTAAGGCTTGTTTCCATGAAGCAAATTGTTGCATCATTGCCCAGCTACAAGAGTGTGACATTTGTACTAAGATCTGAATGTGTTGCGTCCAGTCTTATACAAAGAGTGATATCCAGAGTAGAAAGTTCATGATTGTTATAGTTGATGTTAGTCATCTTTTTGCACCATTCTGAAAGTGAAGTTATCAGTTAAATAAAAATCTCTGTATCTTTCAGAAAACAGGAAAATGTTTGAGGACCAACAAAACACAAACTACAGATGAAGAAAGTAAACCAACTAAAATGATTTGAACAGAATTATATTTTTCCAACATAAACTTCCTAGTGAACCTTTATCGTGTTTTTCTACAGGGTGTAGTGGCAGGAGGACTTTATATCAGACCTGCTACTGAGCAGAACATGGAGTGTTTTGTTTATGATTATTTACAATTCTAATGTTCTGGTCCATTATCTTATAAGAGAAGTACTTCAGCTATAATTAAACATGCACAACGCAAAGTACTTCATCATAATGGAAAAGTTTTCAGCTCCAAACTGAGCTCTCTGTGTTTGATTCTGTTTAAGACAATACAGAACTGTGGAAAACTGAAAACTGCTTTTGTATTATTTCACTTTAAAACACTTTAAGGACATTTAATGTTGCATGTTAAAGTAACTGTGTCAACACAATTTAATTATATTTAAAAGGTAAAACCATAAAATTAATCTATGTTCATGTTCCGGGAAAATTATGTGCAGAAGGGACTGAATAAGTTTTGAAGTCTAAACAAAATTTTATTGCTTTTTTTTTCCAGTGCAGCGAGACAGGTGCAAGGACAGAGAGACAGGACACAATTGAGGACAGACAGGTGCAGGGACAGAGAGACAGGACACAATTGAGGACAGACAGGTGCAGGGACAAACAGGGACAGGTGGTTATTGTTAAGCTGCTGTGAGGCTTTTTCAGGTAAATGTCAGCGTGGTCTCTAATGCCACCACTCCTCTCATCTGCTGCAGACTCAGAGCAGAATGTCCCTGAAAAGGCCACGGCGGCTTTAACTGGAGCACAAATGTAGAGACGGCAAGAAGTAAAGGGGCTGGACACATTTTTTTAGTATAAAGTAAAGTAAAAGAAAGTAAAACTTGCTCCAATACAGATACATTGTAAAAGCAGCTCTAAAATGAAATGCGACTGTGGCACGATATCTGTTAATGATTATCAAGCCATTTTATTCACTGCAAACAAGGATGTAAGGCTGGTGCACTGTTAGCATGCTAGTTGTTGTTGTTGATAGTATTGCAGTGATGACAAACTTCACACTGGCCTCTGAAAGTGCTTATCATAAACTCTAACCAGGCTCACTTCAGATTGATATGTGTCGTTGTGAATGGAGTTCCGCACAGGATCGGTCTGGAACGACTCTCGCTGAAAGAGATGGAGAAAAGTCAAAGCGACATGATGAATATTTGAATCTGATTGGTCGAAGCTTCACTACAGAAGAACAAGCTGAAAATCAAACTTTTGTTAAATCCAGTTGAGAGAAAGGTACAGACACCTTCCCTCTCCACAAATGCACAAAGCTCTTTCTCTGAGTCTGCACAAAGTGACTACAAACGACCACCCTGACTCCAGCATGTGGCCAAACCTTCTGTCAAAGCCTGATCCTGTCAGATCTGAGAAGCTCAGCAGAGCCGGGCCTGGTTAGTACTTGGAAGGGAGAACAATGGGAAAATCAGGTGTCAGAGCGAGGCGCTGGTCACAAAAACTGTCGTTGTGTCCTTTGGCAAGACAATTCTCCCACATTGCCTAGTATGAAAGGGGTGTGACTTAGACTTTAGACTTTATTGTCCCCAAGGGGAAGTTCATTTTCACGTACACAGAGCTCATTTGACACACACAGTGACAACACAACAGACACATTACAATAAGCATTACAGTGCACTCATCGGGGTCCGTTCAAAAACGTAATGGCCGAGGGGATCAATAATAATAATAATAATAGAGCAAATAAAATAAAAACAGAGCAAACAGACAAAAAATACAATTAAACACAAATGAAAAGTTAGCTATAAGCTTTCTTAAAAAAAAGCATCCAGCGTCTGTGGAGCCCTGAGATTGGTCGGGTAGGGCCTGATCCACAGCCGGGGAGGCTGTGGATCAGGCTTCTGCCAAAGCACCCTCCTGCACCTGAATACCCTGTACCTTCCTGAGGGCGGAGGGGTGAGGTGATCCTGTAGTGCAGGGGTGTCAAACTCACTTTGGTCCGGGGGCCGTATGCAACCTACTTTGATCCCAAAAGGGCCGGATCAGAAAACTCAGTTCTCTCTTCAAGTTACCGTATTTTTCTCCGTGTCTCGTAGTGGTGTTTAAGATTATATTCCTCGAGCAACGCCACTTGTTCCAAACACACTGAGCACAGATTTCCCATTCACTTCTGTCAACAAATAAGAATTAGACTATTTTTCTTGGGAAATCCTGAACTCAGCATCTGCTTTTCTCATTTTTTGACATTTTGCTGATGAGGGTCACGGTCGACAGTCAAAACGATCATCCTTTCAGAGTAAAGTCTTCATTTGTGCTGCTCTGGTGGGAGTCGCAACGTACAGAAACGCCGGAGACGCTGCTATGCTAAACGGTGCAGAAAATTAACAGAAAAATCAGAAAATGTTAAGTATTTTAATAGAAAAATCAGCCGAGGGCCAGATTAAAGGTCTTGGAGGGCCGGATCTGGCCCCCAGGCCGCATGTTTGACACATGTGCTGTAGTGGGTGTGTGTTGGTGGTGGTTGGAGGCACTGATGGTGCAGATCAGTCTGCCCCAGGGCTGCTGTGGCTACAATAGTATCTTACCACCACTGCGTGTGGAGTGAATGAATAATGCTCTGTACAGCATCTTTGAGTGTCCAGAAAACCACTGTATAAAACTGATGCATTATTATTATTATAAACCTCAGTGCTGCTCTGTGATTAGGCCACCCACTGAACCCCACAGCGGGAGTCTCTCAGGATGGATTCTCGAGAGTTTGTGAACTCACAAATATCTTAAGAATCCATCTTAAGGCTGCCACATAATAGAGGATTTTTCGACCAGACCACAGGATATAAAGCTGTGAGCGCGATGGCCTCAGCTGTTTCCTGTCTACAGTAAAACCACTCGCTCTGAGACTCTGAAGTGTTCAAAGATCAGAGCTCTGCACTTCTAGTTTAGACACAAGTCAAAACTGTATTATTAATTGTGAAATGTGGTGCAATACTTCAGATACAGGATTTGAATCCACAGAAGGCTGGAGATAAAGTCCACAGGAAGTAGAGTCACTGTCACTAATCTGCAGCCTCACCTCGATCTATGTGCTGTGTGGATGGAAACAGACACACGTGAGGAACTATCTCACCTTTTTACTTTTAAAGAACACTTCAAACTGGATCACTAGTGCTGTTTTGTGGACAGAAAGGTGAGTTCTTATTACTTTCGCTATTCCCTGAGTTTGTATGTTGCGCCTCAGTGTCTGACACTCTGTTTTATGACCAGACCATCAGACAAAGCAGCTCAGGGTCACATTGACTCCACACATGAAGAAGGCAAAATCTCACACAAAGACACAGCAAATCACAGCCTAAATCAGGGAAATCTGTGTGGCGGCCTTTAATGTGAGAGGTTATAGATTAACTCAAGCTTCACTCATCAGAGTGGATGTTCACAAAATGAGAATACACTTGTTACACTGGTAAACTGTGCCTGGTTTGTCAAGATAAAACTCTGTGTTCCTGTTAATGAGCCATTTGTGTGTGTTATCTATAATGTCAGATTTAAAGGCACACTGTGTAACTTTTCTGGACATAGTGATGTTACAGCTTTACCTTAGATTTGACTGTTTATGGCGGCGTCAGCTCCCACTGGACCAAAGGTTTCTGTTATTGTTTGTTGTTTATGGAGTACGAAAGCTTTCAGAAATATCTGTGTGGATAGGAACATAATATTAATATAATTAATATTAATATATATTAATATTAACATAAATATTCGTTAAGTCTGGAATGAGTCCAGTTGTACATAAAATGTCTTGTGTGTATTTTATCCATCAGAATACAAAAAGCTAACTGACTGAAACTGAAAAGTTACGACATCAAGAATTATAATCATGAAAAAATTAAAAGTTATGATTATGCTTTCTTCAGTACAAATATGAAATCAGAGACGCAACTCGACTGTCAGAAATACGTCATCACTTCACATAGATTAATACCGCCGCCATCTTGGTACAGGCTTCCATGGTCTAAAGTCGTCTCTGGTCACTGATCAGTCTGGTTTTAGTCCTGGTTTAGTCCTGGTTTTGTCTGTATGGGAAGGTGAGTTTATTTGTACAGCACAATTCATACACAAAGTCATTCATAGTGCTTTACAGAATAAGAAATACTTTAAAATCACAATACAAACAAATCAAAACATAAAGAATCATCATAAAATTAAAGAGAGAGAGAGACATTAAATTAGAGAAGAGTGCAGAATGAAAAATGAAAAAATTTCAGTCAAACGCAGCTAAACAGAACTGTTCTGAGCCTGGATTTAAACAGTCAAAGTAGAGTCTGTCTCACATGTTCAGGAAGACTGTTTGACTGTATATGATGCAAAAGTCCGGCATCTTTGCTCGCTAATACTGTGAAAAAGCTTTGCTCAGTGACACTTTAGACCAGGGAAGCCTGTACCAAGATGGCGACGGTATTAATGAGACTGAACACGAGATCTACTGTTCTATATCTATGTGAAGCAATGACATATTTTTGACAGTCGAGTTGCGGATGTGAATTCGTATTCATATTAGGCTTGGGCAAAAAATCAATTTGATAAAAAAATCGAGCTGGCATGTCAAATTGATTCGTTTTTTCGGCTCAGCTCTAATTCGTACTAAAGAAAGTGTGATCGTTTTGTGATTGTAATTCTTGATGTCATAACTTTTCAATTCATATTCTGATGGATTAAATACACACAAGACACTTTATCTACGACTGGACTCATTCAGGAGTTTATTTATTTTATGCTCAACTACAGCCAAATATACACAGACTTCTCTCCTATGCACATGAATACTTCTGAAAGCTTTCGTACTCCACAGTTGTTGTTGGTTTAGATCGGTCCTGCAACTGAAAATATCTAAAATATAACAGAATGATCCACTTGTTTCAGAGTTCATAACTATATAGAAGCATGTCTTCTTTAATGCCATACTGTGGAACATTCTGGGCAAAGCAATAACATCTCTACTGAAAAAAGAAAATGACAGCGCGCGTCTTCAGTCATGGAGTTTAACTATGTCGTATTCGAAGCCCATTGTAATTAACATGACCCTTTAAGAACTTCAGCCCTCAAGTACTTCCGATTTGTAAGAATAATCTGAACTGTTGTGACTCGAGACATATGATGCCAAGGTAACAGTGCTGTGTGAAATTTGCATGTTGATAGAGCAATCATGCATAATTAGCCCTAAAGCTAATTCCTACAAAAAAAAACACCCACGTTTTCCGAATCGTTTAAACCGACAAAAATTAATTAACATGCCTAAATATTTTTCCTGCGTCGGAGTGTTTTGAAGTGAGTGGAGGAGTTGTTCCCGCGGGTCGGGCACGGCCTCTGGTTCTGGGCTAATGGGGGTCATGAGAGGTTGCCATGTAATGAACTGTAAAACAGTCTCCAAGGGGACTGGTATTGTGAAGGATCAGGAGGAAAAATACACAGATCTGGCGGTTTTCTTGTGTAGGATGCTGAGGCGGGACAATCTGGCAATTAAAAGTGTTTATAGGCCTTATTGTTGATAGGCTAATTGCGGTGTTATGTATTAATAATAGGGATGTAAAAATGGAAAAAAAGATGTAAAAACACAAAACATGACTTTATTTCTTTTCTATCTTTTTTTCTATCTTGTTGTTGTTAAAAAGTGACATACTGTAGTTCTAAAGGAATAGTTTGGGTTTTTTGACATGAATTTGTATGTCCCCTTCAGCAGTGTCGTGCATCAACGCTGACTTACAGTCGTGTGAAAAAGTTTGGGCACCCCTGAAATCATTGGTTGTTCGGATCAGCAATTTCAGTTAAATATATCATATAGCAGAAAAACACAGTGATATTTCAGAAGTGAAATGAACTTTATAGGATTTACAGAAAGTGTGCAATAATTACTTAAACAAAAGTAGGCATGTGCATAAATTAGGGCACCCTTGTTTTATTGATTTAGCACTAATTATTGGAACATAAAATTAGTTTGGTGAGCTCATTGACCCTTGGCCTACAGACACAGGTGAAGCTGATCGAGAGAAAGGGGATTTAAGGGGCCAGATGCAAGTTGTTCTCCTCTTTGCATCTTCTCTGAAGAGTGGCAACACGGGAGCCTCAAAACAACTATCAAATGACCTGAAAACAAATATTGTTCAACATCATGGTTTAGGGGAAGGATTCAAAAAACTATCTCAGAAATTTCAGCTGTCAGTTTCCACTGTGAGGAACATAGTGAGGAAAAGGAAGACCACAGGCACAGTTCTAGTTCAGGCCAAGAAAAATCTCACATAAGCAGAGGTGAAGGATGGTGAGAACAGTCAAACTTAACCCACAGACCAGCTCCACACACGTACAACATGATCCTGCTGCAGATGGTGTCACTGTGTATCGATGAACTATTCAGCACTTTGCACAAGGAGATGCTGTATGGGAGAGTAATGTGACGGAGCCTTTTCTGCACACATGCTGCAAACAGAGTCGCTTGAGCTCTGCTAAAGCACATTTGGACAAGCCAGCTTCATTTTGGAATAAGGTGCTGTGGACTGATGAAACTAAAATTGAGTTATTTGGACATAACAAGGGGCGGTATGCAGAGCAAAAGAAGAGCACAGCATTCCAAGACAAACACTTGTTACCCACAGTAAAATGTGGTGGTGGTTCCATCAGGCTGTGGGCCTGTGGCCAGTGCAGGGACTGGAAATCTTGTTAAAGTTGAAGGTCGCATGGATTCCAGTCAGTATCAGCAGATTCTTGCGAACAATGTTCAAGAATCAGTGACAAAGTTGAAGTTGCACCAGGGCTGGATACTTCAAAAAGACAATAACCCTAAACACTGCTCAAATTCTACTAAGGCAGTTCATGCAGAGGAACAAGTGCAATGTTCTGGAATGGCCATCTCAGTCCCCAGACCTGAATATTATTGAAAATCTGTGGTGCGATTTAAAGCAGGCTGTCCATGCTCGGGCACCATCAAACTTGACTGAACTGGAGATGTTTTGTAAAGAAGAATGGTCAAAAATACCTTCAACCAGAATCCAGACCCTCATTGGAAGCTATAGGAAGCGTTTAGATGCTGTTATTTCTGCAAAAGGAGGATCTACTAAATATTGATGTAATTTTTCTGTTGGGGTGTCCAAATTTATGCACATGCCTACTTTTGTTTAAGTAATTATTGCACACTTTCTGTAAATCCTATAAAGGTCATTTCACTTCTCAAATATCACTGTGTTTTTCTGCTATATAATATATTTAACTGAAATTGCTGATCCGAACAACCAATGATTTATAAAGGAAAATCTTGAAAATGATCAGGGGTGTCCAAACTTTTTCACATGACTGTACCTCCCAACAGCGTCCAGTGAGCCCAGTTCTTTCCCAGTTTTGGTGCTGATGAAAGTGTCCGGTAAGTTGGCTGGAGTCATGAAAATAAAGTGTTTTTCTTCTCCAAACAATATGTGTTCAAAAGAGTGACACATTTGCATCACAAAACGTGAACCACGAAAAAGTTAGACCTCATAATCGCTTGGTACGAATCGCACAAATCCAACACTTTTCAGTAGTTTATGTGCTCAGACCGATCACATTGCGACATGAAAGAGCAAATGTGAGAGCTACAGCCATAAGTATATGAGCTTGTACTGTATAAGCTATAGAAGAATATATATAAAAATGGTGCGGACTTGGGATTCTCCAGGCTGGAACATAGACCGTATATGTAAGTGGACATACGTTAGCCGCCGCGTGCCAAACAGGAAGTGCTCCAGGAGGCTCTTCCGGCTCCTTCTCTCCCTTTTTCCCATTGACTCACATTGAGATCTTATTGTCTCTCTCTCTGTAACTCCTGCACTGAGCCTCGTCATTTTGGTCTTAAAATGTTCATATGAACCCGCAACACATGATCTTGAATTTTTTTATTTATTTTTTTGCTATTTTGTCCATCAAAAAAGTCCTATTCATAACATAGAGTCTGGCTCCAGATTCACTCCTCTAACCGTGGCATTGCGAACCTCATATGAGCAGCACTAAATGCTATGGGTGACGTCACACTCCCTTAGACCACTCATATATACACTCTATGGGCTAGAACAACCAAAGTCCAGCTTCATCCTGTCCCACTCTGTCCCTCCTCTCTCTCTCTGCTGTTTTGACTGCATCTGGTGAATTTGGGCATCAGTATATTCGGGTTCATAAAGGCAAAGTCTTTATCGTCTGTGTCGTAGTCACACATGTTGTCGTGAACTTTCCAAGCAGGAAACACAGTGAAACAGGCGCAGCTTCCCCTGGAGGCAGTGCAGTGATACGACCGGAGAGAAAATAGTACCAAGAGTTTATGAGGTCTCACTTTTTCATGGTTCACATTTTGTGATGCAAATGCATCACTCTTTTGAACACATATTGTTTTGAGAAGAAAAACTCTTTATTTTCATGACCCCAGACAACTTGCTGGACACTTTCATCAGCACCAAACCAGGGAAGAACTGGGCTCACCAGACGCTGTCGGGAGGTAAGTCAGTTTTGATGCACAACACTGTTGACAGGGACAAACAGATTCATGTCAAAACACACAAACGATCCCTTTAATATAACGCAATAGATCCTAAACAAGACCATGAATTCTCATATCAACAAGCTCCTGAAAATGTTTTCTTGAGTTTTCAAATGATCTTAAAACATTTTCGACAGTCTTTGCTGTGTGCATTGTGTCTCCATGGTAACTGCTGAACATTCCACCACAGAGGTACAGTACACGTAGAACACCCCCAGCGGGATCACGTCTTCTGTACTTTCATTTATTGATACTTTGCAGCTGATGTCGTCAGTATTGCAATGCTGACTGTAGCCTCTGCTCTGCCTGAGGCTTTATTAGACTTTAATCTGAGCTTTATTTAACACAATTTGACCATAAGGACCCGACTAAGCTGGAACTACAACAGGTCACCAACAGTTTTTCAGTGCAAACATGCCCACAGATTAAAAATAAGTAACACGTTCTCTCATCTGTGTCTACCTGCATGTTCTTTGGATTTGCACAGCAGCTGCCCAGAGCATGAAGCTCTAAAATGCCTCCGATAACTCCCGAAGACTCACATGGAGAATCACATCTGGGACCAGGCGTGCTCCAGCCTGTGTGCAATCAACAAGAGCGAGGCAGGGCGAGCCTCTGGGAACCGACACCAGCACAAGTTTGTCCAAAAGTCTATTTAAAACTGCAAGTCATGACATGAGCTCAACTGAATCCTTTTTTTTCTATAGAAACTTTTCTGTGAACAAACTTTTTCCATCAGTTTTTCCTATTTTGGTTGTTTCTGGAGTTAAAGATCCTATGTTACGCAAAACTGACTAACCGTTAAGCCGCCGCATAATGTTACCTCATCCAACATATGGAGTTGAGTTTAGTTTCATTTACCCATGTTTGAGTAGTGATCATGTTCAAGTTAACAGCTCCTTTTACCTTTTGTTCAGTAGAGATTGGCAATTCCAAGGCTACATTTATAAGTGAATAAGTGAATTTATTGAGTATGTCACAGAGTCAATATACAGTACATAATACCTTACACATGTACGTGTGGACATGATAATATAATTTCCTTTACAATGGACACGAGGAAGAGTTTTTCTATATCAGTCTCTGGGTGAAAATATGGAACAGCTTGAGTGACGAACTTAAACACTGTTCAAACATTAAGTATCTTAAAAAATTCTACAAATCTAGTATTCTGAGTCATTATAGTGGGGTCATTCCACGCCAAGTGCCCAGGACATCACAGATTTGACTGAAAAGAATCCAGGAGGTTCACACACTTTCCAATAGGAAAAGTCCCACATTTTAGCTCCCAACTCCTTATAGTTTTGTCATAAAAAGATATTTTTGTCAACTAACCCCTGACCTGTTGTGAGTTTTTTGAGGAGCCACTTTCAGATCGCTGTGTCTAAAACACTATTTAAGGCAGGTCCTTTAAAATTTCAGGGGTTAAAATTTGGCAAATGTACTTGTAAAATCTGGACTTTTACACATGTGCTTTTGGTTTATCGCACACTTCTGGGGGCTTGAATTTGCTCGAAAATTCTACTCTTCAATTTGAGGGCATCTTTGAAGGACTGTGGAAAGTGCAATTTCAAAGACAGGTTTGATATTGAACACACACATTCCCAGTGATGCAATGATGTCATGGTTAGTATAGTAAATGAGTGTAAATGGCTTTTTCTGTAGACATTGTAAACACAAGTTGTACAGGATGTAAAACCAGATAAATGTGACGGTTGGTTCAGAGGAAACTGGACATCATTAATAATGCTTAAGTATAGGTAAGTGGTGGGATTCAAAACTGTATGTACTGTATATTGACTCTGTGACATACTCAATAAATTCACTAATTATCCAAATGAGGGAGTTTAAAAACATATGGAACACTACCTGCATTAAGAGTTTGAGAGACAACGCCATTGTGTTTCAACCATCATGTCCATTGTTTTTTTTGTCATTTCTGATGGAGGGTCTGTCACCAGCGGCACGGTGGCTGAGTGGCAACACTCAGGCCTCACAGCAAGAAGGTTGCGGGTTCGGTCACCTGGGCCTTTCTGTGTGGAGTTTGCATGTTCTCCCCATCAACTCAAAACATGCAGCTCCCCTATGAACTAACATCAAGGACCATGACGTCCACCCTCCATTGGGCTCCACTCACAGAGGGCTTCATAGGGGGTCAGGTGCTATGAAGATTGGGCAACAAACTGCCCCCGTGACCCAGCTGGATTAAGCGGGAGAAGATGGATGGATGGATGGGTCTGTCACCTGGTTGTATCTATGGAGGTGTAACTGCTCTGCCAGGAATATTCCACAGTATGACATTAATAAGCTCTACTCTACATTTATTCTGTTCCAGGTGGTGTTATACAGTCCTTTGCAAAAGTTTTAGGTAGATGTGAAAAAATGGGTTCCTAGTTTACAGCATTTTTTCCACACCTAAACTTTGCACAGTACTGGAGCTCAAACATACGTAGAGAAACAGGCATTCTGACTGTGAGTGGGGTCGCCTCTCCACAGATCTGACCTGTAACTTGGTCTGGTTTGGTCTCCGTGAGGATAGAAAGGGTTAATGCCATACTGTGAAACATTCCAGACAAAGCAATAATCTCCATGGATAAAAGCATTTGATGGATCCTCCACCAGAGCAGTTACACAAAATCAGAAAATCAGGATCTTACATACAACTCTATCCTCTTAACATTATGTCTATAAAATGTCATATCCATTAAATTCCCATAGTGTAGGTCCGTTCTTCATGTATTTGTCTTAATGTGTTGTTCGTAGGCAGGAGTCGGTGAGTCTAGTGAATTGGACAGAAACGGGCGAATGGCCAGTCGCAGCAATTTATCTGCAATTAGCCCAGATAAGCTTTGGAGCATTGATTTCCGCTCTGTGCTGGATTTAAGACATTGTTTTTTTCTCGGCTGTCGAAACACGAATACATTTGAGAGGTCTCTAACTTAAAGGTCACACTCGGCTCGTTTGTCTTTTGGAGTTTTGGAGCGTGCCGTGTGGTTTTCGCAGCGCAACATAAATCTACAGTTGTGCTCAGTTTGATCCGTGTATTTGTGAGTAATACTGCAGACTCTCCGCAGTTTAAAATGCTCTGTTCCATCTTGTGATTAGAGATGGACTGATATGCTTTTTTTTGTTTTGTTTTTTTACTCATACTGAATACTATGGAAGCCCATTTCTATTTTACTTAACCTTTATTTAACCAGGAAATTCCCATTGAGATTACTAATCTATTTTTCAAGGGAGTCCTGGCCACACACTCCACTTTCATACTAGACAATGTGGGTGAAGTGTCTTTCCTAAGGACACAACAACAGTTTTTGTGGCACCTGGAAATCTCCGCGGTCTCCCATCCAAATACTACCCAGGCCCGGCCTTGTTTTGCTTCTGAGATCTGATGGAATCAGGCTTTGATAAGCTGGTATGGCCACAAATTTCTGGCAGTAAATAAAAAATAAAAGCCTCACAGGAAGTCATAATTACAAGTTTTAAACTAATAATTATGAGTTTAAAAGTCATAATTACGAGTTTAAACTAATCATTACGAGTTTCAAAGTCATAATTACGAGTTTTGAACTAATTATTATGACTTTTAAACTGATAATTATGACTTTAAAACTTGTAATTATAACTTCCTCTGAGGCTTTTATTTGAGCTTCCATAGAATACATAGCAACCAATGTTCGATAAGCTCTGCCGATATTTTTTGGGGAGCGGGGGGCATATCTTTGGTCAGATTTTGATTATTTTCCCCAGACATTGTGCATTAAAAGTGCATGTGTGTAACTTTTCCAGTGGAGGGTCCGTTAAATACTTTTCTCCATGGAGATGTTATTGCTTTATCCGGAAAGTTTCACAGTATGCAGGGGCGGTCCTGGGCACGGGCCGACAGGGCATTTCGTGGGGGACGGCATGAGTGCTAGGAAAAAAATTAATAAATAAATCGCATTTTGGGGGGCCCATCGTGGGCACACAACCGCCGGTCTCATTTTTCTTCCCGTAAATCAGTGTAGAACCTAAACCTTTCTATCTTCATGGAGACCGAACCAGACCAAGTTACAGGTCGGATCTGTGGAGTAGAAATGTAAGGTAGAGCTGTTTAATGCCAAACTGTGGAACATTCCAGACAAAGCAATGACATATCCATAGAAACAATCAGGTTACAGACCAACAACCAAAAAGTTACAGGCTCCTGACTACAGTCGCCATGAAGCTTCGACAGTTTGGAGCAGGAAGTCTTTCAGAGGTGTTCGAGTGCATGAGGTGGAGATCTGTGCATGTTTGATTGTAGTTGAGGGGGATCGGTAAACTCTCGAATGAGTGAGCCCCGTGTGCACGAAAAGACAGGACAGTCCTGGTTCAGTTCCAGTTTAGACCTGGTATAGTCCCGGTTTAGTCCTGGTTTAGTCCCGGTTTGGACCTGGTTTAGATCTGGTTTAGTCCTGATTTAGTTTCACTTTAGACCCGGTTTAGACCTGGTTCACTCCCGGTTTAGCCCTTGTTTGGACGTGGTTTATTCCTGGTTTAGTCCCGGTTTGGACCTGGTTTAGTCCTGGTTTAGTCCTGGTTTAGCCCTGGTTGAGACCTGGTTTAGTCATGGTTTAGTCCTGGCTTAGTCCATGTTTAGTTCAGGTTTAGTCTCGGTTAAGACCTGGTTTAGTTCTGTTGGATGGGTATCCGTAAACTCTCGAATGAGTGAGCCCCGTGTGTGCGAAAGGACAGAACAGTCCTGGTTCAGTTCTGGTTTAGACCTGGTATAGACTTGGTTTAGTCCTGGTTTAGTCCCGGTTTAGTCCTGGTTTGGACCTGGTTTAGACCTGGTTTAGTCCTGATTTAGTCCCGCTTTAGACCTGGTTTAGCCCCGGTTTAGCCCTTGTTTGGACCTGGTTTAGTCCTGCTTTAGTCCAGGTTTAGTCCTTGTTTAGTCCAGGTTTAGTCTCGGTTAAGACCTGGTTTAGTTCTGTTGTAGTCCTGGAAAATGCTGCAGTAATCATAACTTTTCAATTTGTATTCTAATGGATGAAATACACACAACACATTTTATGTACGACTGGACTCATTTGAGAGTTTGTGGATGTTTGTTTTGTGCTCGGCTGCAACCAAATACGCACTGATTTCCCAAATATGCACGGATTTCCCAAATATGAACGGATTTCCTGAATACGCACGGATTTCTGGCCTATGCGTGTGAGTGTTTTTGTGCTCTATGCGACAGTCCATCAAGCGGTGCGGCTTCGTATCTTACAAAAGTACTAAAACATTTTTGAGCGCCATGTACCACATAAAATTGGTTCGAGGTTGGTAAGCACAGCCAGAATTAATCCATACATAAAGCGCACAGTCTTATAAGGCGCACTGACAATTTTAACTGCACCTTATGGTCAGAAAAATACGGTATACTTTGCATTACTGTTCTGAAAATTTGCTATCTGCCTTAGACCCGTCCTTCAACAAACCTGGGTCCACCTCCAGATCTTGAGCTAGTCTTGGTCAGGACTTCCTTAGCTGGAGGATTTTACCTAATGTGTATGTTAACAGTTTATGTGGGACCTCCTTGCTGTGAGATGAGAGTGCTTTCCGGGCCCTCACCCCACCCCCACGCCACCTCCTCCCTCCGTCGTGACCTTGGCGCTGTCCTTTGTTCATAGACCCATCACTCTCCCGTACGCCCCTCTGCACCGGTCGAGGTAATGGCAGGTTATGGTCGGAGCGCCTGTCGGACCGGAGCTGACAGGCGCTGACAGGGGCATCCTTCACTGCTGCAGACGGGTGGAGAAGAATGGCTTCCTCTAACAATAAGCTGTCAGCAGTACGGGGCACGCTGGGCTGCAGAGGGGACAGCGGGGAGAGTCAAGGGCCGTTAGCTACAGTCTCCACAAGGACTTACACAAACTGGAATGTAAAGTGGCCCTCGCTCATGACGAGAAGGCGTTTTTAAAGAGGCACTGTGGAACTTTTTGGTTGGGTTGGGGATAAAGAAACCATTCACTGAGGAACAGACCCTTCCCCAGATCCAGTTGAGACTTCACACATTTTCTTATCAGACCCTGGACTGAGCAAATGGCCCTGGTGAAAGACAAAAGAATGAGCAATTACTCGGACTAGTGCTAATTTCATTACCGACCATGGACAGACTCAGTGTTTACGACCCCTCTGGCCAAAACCACAGACAAAATGGTGCTAAGTACCCTCAGGATTCTCTGGGCTGGTTCTCTCACTAAAACGGATAAACAATAAAAAACTGCAAACTGTATTTCTGTATTGTTTTCATGTATTGTCAAGACGATGTTAAAAATTGATATCATGTCTACTTTTGTACTCTGAAGAGGAAGCGTATTGCTGCTTCACATTTCTCTTCCAGGTATACTACCGACCCAGCCACAGTGTGTTACTTTTATTATGGACTTGGAAATGCTGTAGGCTTTTGACAAATGAAATGAGGCCGTACAATTCTAGAAAATAATATGTGATAAAGTTTGATTCTGATTTTAAAAGTTAAAATCCAGTTAAAGTCCAGCAGAGGTGGTTCCTTTGATTTGCATTTGGCAACGCCCGTCCCATGCCCGAAAGAAAACGCTCTCCCATGTGGTTCCAGCCAGTCTTCCAAGAGTTCGTCCAGGAAGCTGGGACAGACCGGAGCTCCACCGCAGGACCACCTTTCCGAGGGAAGAGCGGACCACGGAGACCGCCTTGGCTCACTGCTGAACCTGTCCGCACCCCGGCTCGCTGCCCGCTGTGCCATTCCCGGTCACCCGCTGGACCCACCGCCATGCCCTGCGCTCACACTGCTCGCTCTGGTGATCCATCCATCAGAGTCCGATCATCTTTAAGGAAAACGCCAAAGCAGTAAGATCTAATCCATGCAGTGTTGTTACGCAGAGGTTGGCATTTTGGTCCTTAAATTTGCATCCCGTTACCTCCCAGTCAAGCGTAGTAAAGTAACCCAAAAAGAGAGCACTTCAGCTGGGCTTAAGATAAGATAAACCCCGATTAAACTTCTTCACTGTGGTAGAATCGGTGCCTCATAGTTGTGACCTGAACCAGTTGTTGAAAGTGACTGTTTTGATTTTATTTGTTTGCTAAAAATAAACCACACAAAGTAATTTTGGCCTCGGTGTTTGTTAAGAGTTGTGTTAAGATCCCTGATCGTTAGAACTCCAGTCCTTCAGATTTAGAGAATAGTGTAAATTGAACAGTGTAACTTTTATTGTGATTCATGAATCTGGTGCCCCAATAGTATAAAATTAGTCTGTCTTAATATGAAAGCTGTTATACCTGTACACACAACCCATTTACACCATCCACGTAGCATTTCCTACAGTATATATATGTAATATGTATATATAAGTACATTTATATAGACATATTTAAGTATTTGAATATCCATCCATCCATCCATCTTCTCAAGCTTAATCCGGCTGGGTCGCGGGGCAGTTTGCTGCCCAATACTCATAGCACCTGACCCCCCTATGAACCCCTCTGCGGGTGGTGAGCCCACAGGAGGGTGGACAACATGGTCCTTGATGTTAGTTCATAGGGGTGCGGGCATAAAGTATTTGAATATATTAAAGTTTATTGTCTCCATTGCTTTGTCTAGAATGTTCCACAGTATACAGTAGATTCATCTCTCTCAAGGGAGACAACTATAGGCTACATTACAGGTCAGATCTGTGGAGAGTCGCCCCTATTCACAGAAGCAATCCTTGTATTTTTGAGCAATAGAAACAGACATAATGAATAAATGCTGGGTAGATAAGTTTAATGTCATACCATGAAACATTCCAGGAAAAACAATAACATCTCCATGGAGACAAGCAGGTGACTGAGCCTCCACTAGAAAAGTTGAGCAATGCACTTTTACCCAAACAGTAAACAGTAACAAAGCCCCCTCATCTCAGTTTATCGTCGAGGGGGCTTTTTTTACTCTCTCACACCTGGGAAACTGTCCTGTGGAAGTTAGACTGCAGATGGCGCTGTCCTCCTGCCTCCACCAGGAAGACAGAGCCAAAACCTGTTTAAATCAGCTGAGCGGACACGTCACAGCAACATCACATGACTCTGAGGAAGACCGCAGGGAGCAGTCAAAACGGTCAGGTATGAAAACAAACTCTCGGTCTGAAAAAAGAATCTAATAACATAAATTATCAGAATTTGTCATCTTGACACCAGAGACCGCTGCAGTGTCCGGAAAAAAATAGACTTCTTGTGGATTCTTTCCGCAGGCCCGCCCCACCCGCACCCACACCGCACCAAGGTCAGTGTGGCAGGGTGCTACTGATTTTAATGACTTCCGGGACCCACGGGTGTCCTGAAGTGCACCTGCCACCGTTTTTAAATTGCACTTTTCCACCTTCAAGGCACTCAAAGCTCTTTTCAACAAGGAATCACTCACCCATTCACACTCCAGTGTACGCAGACACTGGAACCCAGGTAGGTTAATTGTCTTGCCCAAGGACACAACAACAGTATTCATTTGTGGCAGCTGGAATCACACCATCCAACCTGTGAGTCAGTGGATTTGATCACTCAAACAATCACGTTCATGTCGAGAGCTGGAATCAAACCGCCAACCTTTGGATCAGTGAACAAAGGTTCACCCCTTTAGCCCTCCAGACTCCACCCCTCACTCTCCCCTTTAGGCCTCCAGACTCTGCCCCTCACTCTCCGCTTTAGCCCTCCAGACTCCACCCCTCAGCCCTCCAGACTCCGCCCTTCACTCTTTACCCCTCAAGACTCCGCCCCTCACTCTCCCCTTTAGCCCTCCAGACTCCGCTACTCACACTCCCCTTTAGCCCTCCAGACCCCGCCCCTCACTCTCCCCTTTAGCCCTCCAGACCCTGCCCTTACTATCCCTTCCTCACTCTCCCTTTTGGCCCTCCAGACTCCCTCCCTCATTCCTCCCTTTAGCCCTCTAGACTACCTCCCCTCAGCCTTCCAGACTCTGCCCCCACTCCCCCCTTTAGCCCTCTAGACTCCACCGCTCCGCCCTCTAGACTCCGCCCCTCACTCTCCCCTTTAGCCTTCCTTGCACTACCCCTTTACCCCTCCAGACTCCACCCCTCACTCTACCCTTTAACCCTCCAAACTCCGCCCCTCACTCTCTCCTTTAACCCTCCAAACTCCACCCCTCACTCTCTCCTTTAACCCTCCAGACTCCGCCCCTCACTCTCCCCTTTAACCCTCCAGACTCCGCCCCTCACTCTCCCCTTTAACCCTCCAGACTCCGCCCCTCACTCTCCCCTTTAACCCTCCAGACTCCGCCCCTCACTCTCCCCTTTAACCCTCCAGACTCCGCCCCTCACTCTCCCCTTTAGCCCTTTAACACATTAACCAAAATGTGTCAGATTAGCTCTTGTTAAAACTGCTCGTACGCGTTCGAGAAGTCATTAATATTTGAAAGCAAAACTAAATCATGATAATTCGCGTCCAATCTTTCATTTGTTAATTTATGCTGTAGGATCATTAGTCAGTACATTAGAGCGCACTACAACTGCCTCCGCTCAGTATTTATCCAAGTAGAACACATTATTGAGTGCACAAAGGGCTCAGTGACAGCTATCGACTCCCAACAATTAGCTCCATATTTTCTGCTCGCGGCCCTGAAGACAAATTAGGAAGTGGTTTCTAAATGTCACGGACGACTGGCTGCGCAATACTTCATCAGAGCGCCACTCGGAGGATTGTTAGTCTGAAAGGCCACCACCAAGTCCACATTCTGCGCTACAAAAGAGAGGGAGGGGGAAGGGGCCGCAGGTGAAAGATAAAGATAGTGGAGTTTTAAAAGATTTGCTGCCAATACTCATGTGAAATTTTAAAACTGCAGCGACGTAAATGCCATCACATCAGCGTCGGCAGCTCCTATGAATAGCTGCACATAACAATAACCAAAATATGGTGATGTCGTATTGTCAAAGGTCTCACAGTAATATCGTGGAGGATCGCACTATATCGAATCACAATTCTCATGATCCTTTGCTCCGTTTCAGTGCAGACGACATGAAGAAATATCTGTTCTAAGCACTTTGAAATCTTCATTCATTGGATTAAGTCTTGTGAAGGCATTTTTAGAGGAAAAAGTAGCAGATTCACACAAAATGTGGCAATAAATCTGGTACTGGTGAGATGTATATGGTGAAAATATGGTATAGAGAGATTTGGATATCGTTTCATCCCTAATGACAATAAATGTTGTACCAAATGACTGGTCAAAGCATTTTAGAATGTCAGTCTTGTTATTATGTTGAATATCGTAATATCGTGAGATCAGAGTCCTGTACGGGTTCAGGTAACTGTGGATACCCGGCGGGTGAACCGCAAATTTGAATGAAATGGGTGAAAAATGTTGTGCTGTGTCGGATGCGGGCTCAGGTTGGGTTGGACGCAGGAGAGCGTGGGTCTAATCTGCTGTTTACAAAACATCATGTGCAAACAAAAAACTGTATTTTAGTGAAATGCAAAAATGCAGTTTTTACAAAATTAATGTTTTTGCTGCACATTCCCAGATATCTTTGCCATTTTCATTTTCAAACCTCACATGCGACGTCCTGCAGTTCAAAATGACTCCCGACGAACTGAAAAGAATTCGCAGAGTACAAAGAGTACAAAGTTGTGGCTCTTTTTTGGCCCTCGCACTGATTTTCACTCGGGTGCGGTTCGGGTGTCGGTTTGTATTTACAGTGGGTCGGATCGGATGCGGAATTTTATTTCAATTCTGTCAGAAAACAGGTGCAGATTGAGGTATGACGGGTACGGGCGGGTGCGGTTTGTCAAAATCAGACCTGTGCAGGACTCTCATGAGCTTTCCCACGATATCGCAATAAACATCCGTGACAATATCGTATCGTGAGACTTGTATATCGTTACACCCATTGTAAATGTATCATTCTGTGCACTAATAAATGGATAATGGTTTTATAGGCATCTAACTGTACCAAAAAGGCTTGTTGTGGCTATTTTTCTTGCAATCGTTAATATGAGTGGCTCTCTGGTGTTTTCAGAGGAAGAAGGTTGGAGACTTTTGCACTAAAGCACATGATTTTTTATTTATTTTTTTTCATTTGTACCAAGATGATTAAGCAATCACTGTGCATCACTGATTAAGAAAATAAATCTGGAGAGCAAAGAAAATGCAAAGCAGCGGGCGTGTACCTGTGGCGATAAAAACGGGAGTTGATCGGCAAAACGTCTTGAAAATAAGTGATTAAAGACGACTCAAACACGCATGAATCACTCCAAACGCAATTTCAAGAGGGTAAATGAGAAGGGGGGGAAAAAAACCTCTGAAAGGTCAATACTGGAGTGATTTGAATGAACCTTGAATGAATTTCCAAGTATTCTTTTAATAACCCACATATAACTGAATAAATGCAACACAGAAAATATTAAAATCACACTGCGGAACATTAACCTGGCCAAATATTTGCTCGTTCACAAACTCCCAAGAATCCATCTGGCCCAGAGCTTTTGTGCTTTCTTGCACAAGGAAATTCGTGAAAACAAGCAGTTCAGATACATCGTAAAAGCAGCTCTCTCTGCATTTGTTCTTGTCCCAGCATCAGGAAGTGCACATTCGCATGACAGTTGTCGTTAGAGTGACAGCAAAACTCCGCTCTGCTCTTTAAAAGTTGAAAAAAGCACTGGAAAAACTCATCGTGGTGAATATTTAGGATGCTCAGAATGCATAAGGACCACTGCAAATGGTTTCAAATGAATTAGTTCTGTTTTTAAAATTTTTTAAATCAGCTCCAGCAGCTTTAATTTGATTTTTATTGATTTACTTAAACTAACTACATGCCGGCGCTGGTGTGATCTGCTGAGAACGTCGGAGCATTAGCAGAGCCGTCCTCCTGATCTCATTTTCAGCCCCTCTCTGCACACGCCGCGCTCTGATTGGTCGCCTCGGTCACATGACTCCTTAAGGACTTATTGACTTAGACCGGCCTTTCGGACCAGGGAGTTCACCGCTGCTGTCGGAGAGGCCTAAAGAGTGGACCGTTTACATACGCGCAAATAGAAAGAAGTCATGAAGTCAGTGTGTTAGTGTGTTACTGGATTTGTGTGGATATTTTTGTTGCTGAGCGAATGGTCCAGTATTGACTAATAAATTCAGTGCCCACACCATAAATGGACATTGTAAAGCATGAACATAGACTTATTTATTAATACTGAACAGAAAATGATGATAAATATATGTAATAAGGCATTTGTTTTTACAATTTGGTGCATTATTCAAAACGGACAGAAACGAGACTGCCTGCGACCATCGGGTTAAGGTTAGGGCCCCTGTGACCATCATCAACCCTCACGCCACACCACATTCGTACTAGGCAATGTCAGTGAAGTGTCTTTCCTAAAAACATGACGGCGGTTTTGCCACGGGCCCCACTGTGGCCCCTGGTATCCTCACCGGTCTCCCATCCAACTTCTGACCAGGCCCTGACCCCGCTGAGCTTCTGAGATGTGACGAGATCGGGTTTTTTGGAGCAGATGTGTTTCATGCTCTGTGGTCCAACCCTTCTAGATTCAAACAGAATGTAGAAGGGACTGGAGTCTTGTTAGTTAAATTAAATCATCACTTAATTCCACCAGCTTATATGATATTTGTGCACATATTTTCCATAGTGGACATGTCTTATTCCCAGGGTACCCCCAGGTTTGACTACCCCAAATTTAAGACATTTTTAAGACCTTTTTAAGACCACTGACATGAAAATGAAGACCAACATCGCACCCATGTGTGGGCCAAAAACACCAAATCACCAAATTCTAATATTGACCATTCCTCACTGTTGCAGAAGTTTTCAGCTTGTCCAGGAAAGGGTGGAAGTAAAAGACTGGAGACCAACTGGACGTCTTAAGCAGGAGAAGTTTATTTACCATCAATAATACAGCCTGGAGGGACTTAAAAAGACAACATAGTCTGATTCCAAAAGTGAACATAGTCTGATCTTGATGATGAGTGTTTGAGACCCTTGACTCTGCTTCCAAAGGAGGAGGTTTATAAAGCAAGTGTGGGGAGACTATGAAGGCCAGAAGACTCCAGTTAGACAGAAACATGCCACAGTTTAGATCGTGGTGCCAATGGTGCCAAGAGAAGGTCATGGTGTAAATGTAGCTTTTGTGAGTCAACGTTAAACTGACAAATGTAAGTGGAGGATAAATGTGACTTAAATTCTCTGACACTCACTGCTTTAAATAACAAAAAATACTTTCACTATAAAATCTCATTCAGAACTCATTTATAGTCATATGCATTGCTTGTAAAATGGCCAAAAAATTTATTCGTAACGTTCTAACAAGACAAACTAAGCTCTCACTTTGTCTTATCTCAGATTGCACTGCAGCCTGTTTGAGTTTACAAAAAAACATGCTAATGAAATTTAAAACTTTTGTGTCAAAAATACGGCTTGGACAACATAATTTAAGACTTTTAAGACCCTGCGGCGACCCTGTATTTCACTTGCTGCTGTATGTTTGGCTCAGCAGCGCCTCCTCAGGACACTGTGGTCTTCTTCCTCTGCTCACACAAACATGTAAACAGCGTGAGGCCATTATGTCCCAGCAGGAGCACAGCCCTCATGTACTCTGTGTGTGCTGGTGTGTCTAAGTGTATGTGTTTGTGTGGGTGTGTGTGTGTGTGTGTGGGTGTGTGTGTGTGGAGGATGCGGGGGCAGAGAGGGCAACCACAGCACTGCAAAGAAGAAAAATAAATAAATAAAATGAAAATAAATACAAGACAAACTCTGAAATATTTAATTGTGTGAAAATATTACCCAGAGACCCAGGACTTGGCTTGTTTCATTCTGTGCAAAAACACGACTAATACTGATAACTAACGGATAAATAACCTAACCCCCAGTGATCCCATATTCATTCAGTTCAGTTCAGTTGAGTTTAGTTGTTTATTTTTCAGCGACAATGGACTGAAAAACAGGACAACAAAAAAGAGGTCATATGTTTGCGCAGGTTAGAGCAAAATTGCTAATTCCCCCCTTCAGTCCCTAGTGCACATGCCAATAAATTAAAATACAGTGTATATTAGTTAGAGCTGTCAAACGATTCAGATTAATCACACTTTAAAATTTTGATTAATCATGATTAATCGCAGTTAATTATTCTTATTATAGGCCAAAATATTTTGACAAAAATGCAATTTTTTGCTGCTCAGCTTGTTGTTGGTACAAGTAGAGTCGTTGCTGCCGCTGAATCAAACCCGTGTTTTGCTTTAAGATGGTATTTTAAACTTGTTGTGCTTCTGTGGAAAGAGTTCATCGCTGCGATATCTGCAAACTACCTTAGTTTATCTAAAGTCCCATGGGGCAGTTTTTTTGCAGAGAAATTTGCCGCTGAGCACCAGTCACAGTCTCATCTGTCGTCTTCACATCCGCGTATGGACAGACCTGATCACTGACCTGATAACCTGCACCGCCTTTCAGGACCATCCGCACTTTCCATAGAGGAGCGTTCAGAATAAACTGTGATTAATTTCTGTTAAAAAATACATTAGTGCGATATTTGGGGGATTAATTGCATGTGTTAACACGTTAACAGCTCAAATATTAATGCAATCATTCATCAAGTCAATCAGTAAGTAAAACTAGTCCTATTCAGTCTCAGTCATCACATCCATTCAGTATTTACATAAATACAGCTCATGTCGCTGCTTTGATACAGGGCAGATTCATGTGTACAGGTTCGTTTGGTTAAAGCCGTTGTTGCTGAGGCGTGCAAACTTTTCACAATTTGTACATGATACAGTTCCATGTGGGAGGCTGTTCCAGAGGCCTGTGGCTCTGCAGGAGAATGATGCCTGACCATCTTGGAACACTGTCCTCTTCTCTGGCTGTGGAGTGTGTGGCTCTGACGTGAACACCACAAACTTTCTCAAAGAAGGAGCAACTGAATTATGAATGATTTTAAATAAGGTTAACATTTGATTCAATTTAAGCAAGTTAGCAAATTAAGAATTTATATTTGACAATTGTTGAGCAGTGGTGGTACAGGCGAGACTTTTCATCGTGGATTTTTAGTGCTTGTTTAGTCTATTTACAGCTACCACAAGAAAAAACGCTTATTTTATTGAATTAGACGAACCTAAACCTACTTTTTATGAACCAGCACGGCCACTGTACCTAAAGTGTCCAACTTGTTCACACAGTTTGAGCGCCGTCAATAAAACCCTCGCAATACTGAGAGGAAAATGGGACGTCGACACATGAGCTCAGAGCTGACAGCCATTGAACTGTCACAGGCCTGGTCACTGAAACAGTACTGAAACATTGCAGCAGTGCACTAGCCTGATTCATCAGCCAGTTTTGCTTCGTGGAAATGTCTGACCTCCCACATTAGGATTCGTTTGCTCGAGGGTAGGCGGGTACTTTTTTGAATTAAGCAATCTCTGCTTTTTGGTCGTGACGTATATAATGTGCTGGAACACTCAGTGGTGTCCAAGTAATCGCCTGCACAACAGCAAATCCTGAAGAAGGGCAATAGCGTCTTTACCGTTGATAAAATTCACCAAACATTCTCTTTGGTCCAGCTTTAAATCCTCGATGTCGGGACTCGTTGCCAACACAAAATTTCTAGCTTCATCTAAATCCATCTGGACGCTTTGTTCCCTGTTGTGGACACAAAAGGACCCAGAGGTGCTGGAGTTTGACCTCAGGGCTTCGCAGCTCACAGCTGATTGGCCGGTGCGCCGACTACAACTTCCGGGGTTCCTGCAAACCGTCGAGTGTTTTCTGAGTCTTGACCGAGTCGCTGGAGAGAAATGAAACTGAGTGACTGAGCACCAGTCTGGCAAACAGTGCACAACCCCAGAACAGCCAATTTGTTAAACGTGAAGTGACCAGACTGAGAATCCACTTAAGGGGAGGATACAAACACAAGTTGATTGGCTCATGACATTGGTCCTAATTTTGAATCATTATAAAATCTATGGAGCAATATTTCTGCAAGAACTTTGCAATTGGCTGTGCATTGTGCTCTGATAGATATACTTCAGCCAGTAGTGACCAAAATAACCGTGTCTGGCATTCGTTAGAATATTATAAAGCCTTTATATCATACATATATTTATCATAGATATTTATAATTTTTCCTTATGCTCTCTCCCCATTTGACTGGAGCTGAACGCTACAGGTGACGTCACACTGACCGAGTCCACTTCTTTATACAGTCTTTAATAAGGACGTCAACTCTCAGCTGAGTAGAGCCCTGTGCAGAACTATAAACCAGCCTTTACTTCTCCCTCTCCTGACACAGAGCGACTCTGCTGAAGCTCTGTGAGGAGCTGTCAGACGCTGACCCTTCCTGTGTGGTGCGTTGTTTCTTTCAGTGTTGTTTCTTGCAGCTTTGTTTCTTCCAGTTGCAGAGTGCCGTCAAGTTGTGTGTTAATTCCCATGTAGTCCACATTATTCAAAGAGGGAAGGCGGAGTGCTGATGGGCCACTGCATTGCACACGCTCCACCATGACCACTGAACATTTACAACTTTGAACTTTTCTTTACAGTAACATAAAAATTCAGTTCTGCCACCTAGACTAGACATGCTTTAGAGAGAAGAAGACACGTAGGGGAGTGTTACAACCAGCTCAGCTAAAAAAAAAAATGTAAAAATTTATAAGGTTAACTAAAAATTGGAATGTATTAAGTGACAGAAAAAAAGTGCTGAAAAATATACCAAATAAAATTATTAACAAATCAGAAGGAAAACTAATTAACAATTGGCTTAACCAAATTGACACTAATAAATAACAAATCACCAGCTACGTAACAACTCAAAATGAGACACAACAGAACAAGTGGTGAGCTGACAAAAAGATCCATCTGCCCTGAGCCGGTGGCAGAGGCACTTATACTGGCCCCGCCCCATCAGGTGGACTCCCAGAGTCCAGGCCTCGTGAAGGGAATTTACCTAAACAAAAAAGGATCAAAAACAAAAAAGAACACGAGAGGAAATGTTGAATTCATTTCCACAAATGGGCAAAGGCCCGGAACAGGAGTTAAAGAGGCTATTTTTGTGAGGAAAGACAATCCATCCTTGAACAGAAATGGAGGAGCATCATCTGTCTCCCATTTACAACTCCAGCATCAGACTCAACAAAACAAAGAAAACAATAGGCATAGCCTGCATGCTAAAAAGTGTGCTTAACAGGGTTTATACCAGATTCCCTGTCGTAACCAGCCACATTACTGGGGCTGGAGTCGATAATACCAGTGAAGTGTGTTGCCCGTGAGCACATCAGTTTGTGTTTTGGCAAGATTTGACCTTCTGATCCTTTGGTTGGTATAAACGCATTTTAAGTTAAGCTACTTTAAACTTCTTGTGCTGGCACTTCTGATAATCCCATTCATGTCAATGGAGAATTTAGGAAACGTTTTGCAGCTACAATAGGACATGTAGTCCGTTAATTTGTGTAAAATGTCCATGTGCACCAAGACGTCACATTGCACTGATTCCCTGGAGGCTTTCAAACAGCTCTGTAATCCATAGTGAACTTATTTGCTGTGAGAATGTGCTCTGTACAAATTATTACAACCCAACTTACGGTACAAGGTGAATACAGTCCACACTTTAGTGTGTGTGTGTTTGCGTATGTGTATGTGTGTGCGCTCTTTTAAAGGAGTGGAAGTTTATTCTGTATCTGCTGCAGCATCACAACATCAGAGCTGCCTTAAAGAGAGGATATTTTACTTCTGTGGGGTATTAACTGCTAACACATAACTTATTTAGATCACCATGTTGCCTTTGTGTTTTGAACATTTCACATTTCCCTCCCTTTGCTCTCTATGCTAAGTCACTCCCTCTCTACGGCACTATCACAACTAAATCAGCGTGCATCGTGCAAATGAAACTACTGCACTGACGAAAGACACTAAATTTGTCTTTTGTGAACAGAGCATTTTGAGTTTTGGAGAAAAACGTATTAATAATGCAGGAATACTCAAACATGTGTGAATGGAACACAAAAACACAACTCCAGATCTGTTCTGATGAGGTAACAACATTATAACATAAAGCTTAAAGCTCACAATTTTGCACAATATAGGAAAATTATTATGAAAATATGACAGAAAATTGAAGGCAAAGCAAGAACATCTCCACAGAGACAAGCGGGCGAGCCAAAAAGTGACATAGTGCATTATATACTTGAACCATAAACCACAGAATACAAATTATGGTCAGTTTTATCCATGTATCCCCATTTTTGAGAACAGCAGCCTTTTTAATCCAACCCGTAATGAATTGCACCGTTTGAATCCGACCACGTTCCAGTCAGATTCCGCGGCCGGCTGAATCATCGCCTGTGCCGCTCTCTGTAATTGCTTTGTCCCCAGGCACACCAGAGGATTTTGACAGCGCAAACCTGGCAACCCTGGACGCTCCCATAACAACAGGCTAATGACGGCCGCCCGGTGCCCAGGAGGTGTCACCTGCTCTGGGCACGTGCCGCCCGGAGCCAGACTGGGCACAGAGACAGAGGGAGGGGGTAACCTTTCCCTCTTCTGACAGTTTAAAGGGCTTAAATGCATTATTCACGGCGGACACCTTGACCTTGGTGGTAAGATAATGTAAAAGCAAAAAGAGTTCATTAAAAGGGCCCTTATGACGCGATTTTCTGTGAGTTTTAAAGGTGAGCTATGTAACTTTTCTCCTTCTCTCCATGGAAATGTCTGGAATGTTCCACAGTACGGCATTACGCTTATTTATCTCTACGGAGACAGTAGGTGACATCGTGATTTTCATGTCAGATCTGCGGGGAGGCAAGCCAACTCACAGCACAAATACAAGTTTTTAGACGAATAAAAAAACAATATTACTGAGTTAATGCAAATGAATATGTTTAAAGCCATTCCGGGACATGCCACACAAAGCAGCAACATCTCCATGGAGACGATCCTCCACTAGAAAAGTTATACGTTGCACTTTTAAGCCACGTTAGAATGTTGTTACTGGCTCAAAAACAGACCTGGAGCTGTGTGTTGTTTCATTCGCATCTCCAAAACTCTGTTCCACCTCGTGATGTCATGAAGAGGTATCATTTGGAGGTGATCCAAATGATTTTAATGGTGTGCGACGTTTAAAACACAGTGAAGCACTTCCTGTATTAACGCATGACATCACAATGTGGAACAGGGTGTTTTCAGTTTAGAGAAGAACTCAGAAAGCCTAGATGTGCAGGATTTATGTGTTAAACACGTGTGAATGAAACAAAACACAACTCCAGGTCTGTTTGTGATGAGGAAACAACATCAGAACATAGATCAGAAAATAGCGTGATATCACTCTTTAATACTGTTCACATTTTTCCTGAGTTGGACCAAGTTTGTTCCAACTTTAGTCCAGATCCACATGTGGTTTAGGCCTTGTCCACACGTAGCCGGGTATCTGATAAACCGAAGATGTTTTGCTGCGTTTTGACCTGTCATCCACACGAACACGCATCAAAAACGAGTATTCAGGGAAAACTCCGGCCAAAGTGAAGATTTTTGAAAATTCCGTTTATGCCTGTTTGTGTGGACAGAGAAAACTGGGGTTTTGCGTTTTAAAACGTCACTGTCTGCGCCAAAAAATATGACTCTGCCCTGGCGTCAAACATGCGACATTTGTTTAGGCGACTGCAAAAGCCAAAGCCAAAGCCAAAGCCAAAGCAGAATATGGACCGGAGTCGTTTCTTGAGAGCTGTGTGTGTGTTGAGAGCAGAATTGCTCCTAAACTGTGTTTAGGAGAAATTCTGACTCCGAGTCTGTCCAGACAGAGGAGCTCGGCGCCATGTTTTCTGTTGTTTAAGTTTAGTTTAGTGATGGAAATAACGCCATCTACAGGTTTGGAATGCGTATGAATGTGGTTGAAAACGCAGATGTTCGGTTATGTGTGGAAGGTATTTTTTCGAAGACGAGGTGGTGTGGAAACAATTTTTATAAACGGAGGGGGGGAAATGTTCGGTTTTAAAAATACCCGGCTACGTGTGTACATGGCCTTAGTCCTGCTTTAGTCCTGGTCTAGCCCAGCTTTAGTCTTAATTTTGATATACACTGAAACGAGTCTGAACGAAGACCTCGTGGAGAAGATCTGAGAAGATTTGGGAAGATTTGAGAAGCTTTTATAGCATCACAAGACACTGAGGTAGGGCCAGTATTTCGCAGCTTTTCTAACTCTCATAATGTAGAAAACTGTGCGAGTGACTAATCAGTTTGCCTCATTAAAGCTGTATTGTCCACTGCACACGCTCCCTGTGGATGACGGACAGCTGCCCCAGTGCACTCAGGAGAACCACCGCGGCACGCTTTTGTTTCTCTCACAACCAGAAGTCTAGTTCCCAAGTCCATAAAACGAGCAAATATACGAGCCAAGGGGAGAAGTCGTTTATCTGAAAGTGTGTGGCTGATACCGAGACAGGAGAGGAGAGAGACACAGATGCCCTCCCAGATAGTGTGAAGCAGGAGCGAGACAATTCAAGTTTATCTCTGGGGAAGCATGCAGGCTCCCTTTTCACAAATGTTACACAGTGTTAAAGATTCTGTGTCACACAAATTTTAATTTTGTGAGGTTTAAGCCATGTTATAATGTTGTTACCTCGTCGAAAACATAAAACAGACCTGCAGTTGTGTTGTGTTATTACCGTAAAATACCAAATAAAAGCCTGGGCATTTATTTGGTTCAATCACTTCACAGACCAGGCGTTTATCTGAGACCAGGCGACAATTTGGGGTGATTAAAAACCCCCGAAGACCTAAGGGCAATTTTAGCACATTTCTCCTCGCTTGGATTTCTTTCTTAATTTTGCTTTTAAACTGCCCCTTTTACCCTATAATGAAGTGTTCTACATCCTTTTGTTCAGTCCAGCCTGTTATTTCTTAATCTGCTGCTGTAGTTGTGTCATGTGACTGTGATAAAAGCTACAGGACCAGAAATAGGGATGAAAAAAAAAAAGAAAAGAAAATTCACACTCTTTTATACAAAACATGCAGCAAACATAAACAACTTTTTGGACATAAAAAATACTTAATTTAGGGCTTTAGCTACAAAAATGCAAAATATCAAGTCTGTAAGTAAACTAAAAATCTCCTTATTGCCTCAAAACAAAAAAAAGTGCAATCGCTCCATTACTTTCCTGGTCCAGTCATGGAAACAGCTCCTGTCAGGTTCAGGTCAGAGCCACAGCACTTCTGCATTTCCATGGTGGAAATTACATTTGGATTTGTTCATTTTGTCTGAAATAAACCTTTAAATAAAAATAGCAAGAGATGCTCAATTACGCACACCAAGATGTGTAATTTTCCATTTTTATATTTTTTCAAACACACACGATCGAGAGGAGTCGACCATCTTGACTCACTTCACTCTTTGGCAAAGTTTTGGCCAATCAAAATGGACGGAGCGCATGAGTTTGGCAGAAAACAAAGTTCCTATTGGACACTCGTTTTGCACACGTCATCACACAGCGTGAGTGTGACGTAGGATAATGTCGCGGATTTGTACGAAAACCTGTATGTCTGCACTTTCAGAGGAAAAAAAAGTAAGTTTCTATCTTTTATGGTTAGAAAGTTCTGCGCGGTTATAGAAAACATATTCCTCGGAATCATATATGATGTCGTAGGTCTTGAAGTGTTCCTTCCCGACAAAAATCTTACTCAGCAAAACTGGGAAAATATGGAACTAACATTCTTTTAACCAGTATGACTATAATTTAGGCAACTTTCTATACAGACGTAGGCATTTGAAATTTTGGAAGCGACTCCTGAATTACAGAAAGTCGTTAAAACCCTCCCACAACATGCAGACATTTCTTTAGCAAAGTTAAAACAAATGACAGGCGCAGCGAGTGTGGAGCAGCAGAGTGAGGAAGATCATCCACCGCATCAGGGCACAAGAAGAGCTGTTTTTTTTCAGTGCTTATATTTTATGTAAATGAGCTGTGTGGTTTTAAGTTTGGTTTGTGTGGAGTCCTGTTGGTGCAGCATGGTGGTTACTTATCAGAATATACACCTGCACCCGGCGTTTAAAGGAGACCTGGCTCTTATTTGGTATTTTACGGGAGTCTGTCTACATCTCCAAAGCTCAAAATGCTCTGCTACACCTTGTAATTTCATGTGGTGATAGTTTTACTACCGTCTTTTACCTTTAGTTCAGTCGAGATTGGCAATTTCATGGCTGAAATCATCCAAATGTTTCTAGTGAAGGTGTGTGGAGTTTAAGAACATAGTGTAGCACATCCTGTACCACCGCCTGACATCACAAGCTTGAGAGTGTTTTCTGTTTGGTAGACGAACTCCAGGTACTATGTTTGTGATGAGGAAACAACAATATAACATGGACCAGAAAACAAGCTCTTTAGGCTCTATTGTTCTTCCCAAAACTTCTGCTGATTGGAAATTAGCCAAGAAACACTTAGACAAGGAGGACAATTCTGGAATCTGAAACTTGGGCCGTGTATTTCGCAAGAACACGATGAAGAACGACAATTCTCCGGGAAGACAAAAAAAACCGAAGCCTATCATTATCTCCATCATCTCCTCCATTGTCCTCTCTTCAGATATAAATGCTCCCATTCTCTCCTCGCACGCTCCCCTCACTCACACCTCATTTCAATACAAACCCGCCGTGAGAAACCGCCACCTTCGCCGAGCAGATCACTCTTCATATGTGGAGAACGAGGCAATAAGGCGAAGCACAGTCGACTCCACAGTCCCCCTCATCATTATGCAAAACAGGACGGTTCTGCCAGTTGCCAGTGCACAAACACAGCAGCAGCAGAGTCTAACTAGGGCCAGGGAGGAGGTACGTATATAGATATGCACATCTGAGCGGACCAAATGGTGCTATGATGAGAAATGTGCAGGTTCAAAGCGCAAGATTAGTTTTATATAGAATTTTCAAAGTAAAGAATGCGGTGTTTGAGATAGTTGATGGGCTATAGGAGCGGGGGGGCTGGGGATGCTTCTTATGTATTTCTGTGGGTCGTATACTCTATGACACATGTGGATCAGTTTTGTCCCGTGAGGTTCATCTGGTGTTCTGATCATTTATTTTAAAGGTCCTACATTACGCAAAGTTGATTCTTGTGAGCTTTAAGCAGTGTTAGAATGTTATTTCTGCAAAAAACACATCTGGAGTTGTGTTTTGTTTCATTCACACATGTTTGAGAACTCTTTACTACTAGTCTGTGAACGTCTCCAAAGCGTATATATATATATATATATATATATATATATATATATATATATATATATATATATATATATATATATATATATATATATATACAAGCCGCAACCGGGCTATAAGCCGCTGATATCCATGTTGAAAAATGAGATATTTACTGCATATACAGAACGATTTTGTGCTGTAAATGTACATTTATGTACCTGAACAGATTCTTTCCGAACAGTGCCTTTTAACACGGCAGCAACTGTGCTGATTAAAACGGGTCAAAAACAGAAAAGAACCGGTAATCGACCTTCATTTCTCCTGTGCAGTGAAACCACAAGTCACTTTAATCATCTCCGCTGACGCCAAGCTTACGTGCAGCAGCACGGTAGAAGTCTGTGCGGGACAGAATTTTCAGTCCTGCTCCCACCCGCTCCTGCATTCTTCAGTACCGCTCCTGCGTTGTGCGGCCGCGCTCCCGCCCGTGCCCGCAATAAGCCTTCAGAATGTTCTTATTACATCCATGGTCCCGCGCTGCACTGTTTTGTGTTGGGTCCCGCGGGTGCAGGGCTCTACAGCGGTTTCCTTCCTGGAGCAAGATCGATGCCTTCAACTTAAAACTTGCATCATACAAACTCCTTCGTGTGCTTTTCATGATGAAGGGGTGAGGATTTGAAAATAATTACCAGTTAGTAATTTGCCGTGCGTGTTATATCTGCTCAATAAAAAGTAGCGTATTCTTCTTCGCATTAATTTTCCGCCTATCTTGTTTTTGAAATTCCGGTTAGAGCGCCCCTAGTGGTGGAACAAAAATACCCCAGGATACCTTTGTAAAAGCTGCATTGTTCAAAGCCTGGGAAAAAAGTAGCGGCTTATAGTCCGGAAAATACGGTAATTATGAATTATTTTGTAAACCATTCAGAAACAGAAGAGCAGCATTATCTTTGAAGATGAGGCACAAGTTCTGATCAAACCAAACTTCACCAGCGCGAATCTCTCTCCATCTAATGATCCGGGACACGCCAAGATCAGAAAAGCGCAGAAGAGGCAAATTCTGGAATCAAAAGTAAAAGGCGACAGTCCACGGCGTGTGATATTTCCCACTGCAGCATGTTGTATCTGACAGACCCGCACTCTCGGCACTCGGAGAAGTTACCGTCTCCTCCGTGAAAGTCTGACTTCGTCCTCAAGCTGGAACTTTTTTCTTCTTCCTCGCTGCATGTGGATGGATATCTCCGAGCGTAACGACGTTTGAAGAGGAGAGAGAGAGCGGAGGGTTAGGGTGATCCAAATGATTCTAGTGAAAGTGTATGGAGTTTAAAAACACATAGTGGAGCACTTTCTGTATTACTGCATGACATCACAAGGTGGAACAGAGTGTTATTTGTTTGAGAGAAGAACTCAAATCTGCAGGGCTTGTATGTTAAACATGTGTAAATGAAACAAAACACAACTACTGTTATGTTTCTGATGAGGAAACATTATGACATAGATCTGAAAATAGTGAATATAGGCCCTTTAATAGATTATTTTTTCAGATCAGTGTAGTGTCAGTGTGCAAATAATGACACTCAGTCCACAAAACCGCACTGTTAATCTAGTTTGAGGTGTTCTTTAAAAGTAAAAAGGCGAGATAGTTCCTCATGTGTGTCTGTTTACATCCACATACTGTAGTGCACGGATCTTGGTGAAGCTGCAGATTAGCGATAGTGACTCTACTTCCTGTGGACTTTATCTCCAATCTTTTCTGCTTTAAAAATCCTATATCTGAAGTATTGCACCACATTTCAAACATAATAATAACACAGTTTTGACTTGTATCCAAACTGGAAGTGCAGAGCGCTGATCTTTGAACACTTTGAACATACAGAGTCTCAAAGCGAGTGGTTTTACTGTAGACAGGAAACAGCTGACGCCATCGCGCTCACAGATTTATATCCTGTGGTCCACACACAGATCCCACTGCGGTCTTTGCCATCTGAGATTTTAAGTCTCAAAATTCTCCTTGTGTCTGTGGTGTGTGCTTTTTGTCACATGTTAAAAAACGTTTAAGACCGAAAAATCCTGTAGTGTGTAGTGGACTTCAATAGTGAGCAGTCAAAACTGTCCGGCATGAAAACAAACTAAACTTTGGTTGGTCTGAAAAAAAAATCTATTCAAATAATGTTGATGCTGATGAATTATGGACTTTATTGTGATGCAACAATAACGGGAAAATTCTAAATGAGCATTTTTTGAGGCTGAGAAGCAAAGGTCATTATATAGAAGAAAGAACTTTTTGAGGAAATTTGAGGTCAGTGGACTACGAAATGTCTTGCTTATTTGCTGTACTCTTGGATATATATATATATATATATATATATATATATATATATCTATATATATATATATATATATATATATATATATATACAGCTAACCTCAAGGAAAGCTTGAATTGAGCCCAACAAAGATCACTAGATTACTCCAACATGCATGAATGACATCTTAAACCTCGTCCGGCGAGTTTTTGTTGAGTGAACATCGTTTAAACATTGTAGAAATCTCCAAAAAGTCCAATATTTGGATAATACCTCCTCTTTAAAGACAATTACAGCTCTTGTGGTCATTAGTTATACATAGCGGATTAGTCCCTAGCAAGCTGTCAAATAATATTATCTTTAAAATAATATAATAATACACAATAATGCATTTTATTTAGTTGTATTTCTTGATTTATTTATTGACGGTTTGTGGTAAGAGTAAAATGTCCCTCCAGAGCCCATGTGCCGCCTGTTGGACCTCCATAGTCTCAGGTCCGGTGGGAAGCAGGTCAGCGGTGGGAGAGTGACCTACAGAAGGGCACATGTATGCTAAGTCCTGGCTGTGGAGGTTTCTCTTTCTCGCTCTGCTCCCCCGTCGAGCTAAATCCTGCTGCACTAATCTCCTTACTCTGCTCCATCCTCTTAAAGACGCACAGGAGGAGCAGACGGAAGCGTGGGAGGGGCCCGGGTCAGCGGAGGAACGCAGGTGTGGGCCGGCCGAGGCGGTGGACGTCCGCGAGATGAACCGTGATCGAATCAAAATTGAGACACATTCAGAAGTACCATTGTTTCCTCTGCAAACAACCGAACCTCCTGTCTGACATTGTGCTCTGACCATAGACCGTATGTATAAATTGACATCAAAGAAGGTAGTGGACACTAAGTTCGCAAGATCAACCGCAAGCGAATCGAAATCGAGACTGTCGAGACTGAAGTACCATCATTTCCTCCTCAAACAACGGAACCTCCTGTCTGACCGTGCGATCTGACCATAGACCATATATAGAAATGGACATTAAAGAAAGCAATGGAGACGACGTTCCTGAGATCAACCACAACAGGATCGAAATCAAGACAGATTCTGAGGTATCATCATTTCCTCAGCAAACAACTAAATCTCCTGTCCGACACCACGATCTGACCGTAGACTGTATATACAAATGGACATCAAAGAAATTCCATTAAAGAAATTCATTCATACTATGTTCTGAAATAAAACATCTCCAATATTTATACAATTAGAAACGTTCAAATTTAAAGAATTGGTCGAATATAACCTCGTCAAAACTACATACAAAGCTCACCAAACAGCATTACCAAACAGCAAAACAGATTAAAAAAGAGGGAAAGTAGTTATAATTTTTTTTTTTTTTTTTTTTTTCTAAACCTGAATTTAGAACAAAACCAAATCCAAGGAGTCAGGCTATGGAACAGTCTTGCTTGTGAAAATAGAACTTCCAAGTCTATTCAGGTTTTTAAGAAAAGTGTAAAAGCAGCACTACTGAAAAGTGTGTAAAAAGATGTTTGTTGCAATAATAATAATTTTGAGTTGACAAGGAGCAGATGTTATAAACTTTTGCTTCGTTCTGTGCCCTTTCATTCATGTTTATGTTCAAGTTGTACAGATCCAAGTATATCACATTCGCTTTTGTTTTAATGAATGAAATAAAGAAAGAAAAGAAAAAACTCGAACAACTAGGTCCACTTCTCATAAAAATTTCATCGCCCCAAAAAGATGCTCTGCCGTTGCACAATCAGCCTTTCAAACAGTGGAACCAGCTCCCTGACCGTCTGAAATTGTCTGTAGATTTTCCCGAGACATAAAAAAACAAATTCTCAAGAATCAACTGTGCCAACATGGCCCTAATACTGTGTTTACTTTAATTGTGTATTCCTCGCTATGCATTTGTATTGAGAATTCTTAATATTGATCAATTTAGGTATAGTAACCCTTTTAGTAAATAGTAAAGTAAATAGAAGTAAGTATTTTTATAAATGAGCTAATGGTAATTTTGTTGTGATTTGTTTTACTGTTGTTACTGCTGCAAATGTGGTCCAAAGCATCTATTCTTCTTGTTTTTGACAAGTAACTCCCTGACAAATAAATAAACTAAACCAGGGGTGTCAAACTCATTTTGGTCCAGGGGCCGTATACAACCAACTTTGACTCCAAAGGGGGCGGATCAGAAAACTCATGGCATATATACCCCAAAAATAGCAATAAGTCCAAATATTTGTGCAGAGAAATGCAAATCTATGACAGAATTTTTATTTTATTTTATTTTATTTTACAAAATATTATAATATTATGCTAGGTTAGGTTGTTTTCACAGCAGCATCACTAGCCTCTTGGCCCCTGAGTGAAAACAGACGGCTGTTTCTTCAGTTTCAGCAATAATTCGTTTATCTTCTGTCTTCTCAATTCTCTGTTCAAGTTATTGTATTTTTCGCAGTGTCTCGTAGTGGTGTTTAAGATCATATTCCTTGAGCGCCGCCACTTGTTGCAAACACACCAAGCACAGGTTTCCCATTCACCTCCATGAACAAATAAGAATTAGTCAATTTGTCTTGGAAAATCCTGCACTCAGCTTCACTTTTCTTATTTTTGACATTTTGCTGATGAGGGTCACGGTCAACAGTCAAAACGATCATCCTAGAGCGTTTGGAAAGAGGCAGGTCTTCATTTGTCTGGTGGAGGCACCACGAACAGAAGCACTGGAGACGCTGCTATGCTAAGATGCTCAGAAAATTACCAGAAAAATCTGAAAATTTTCAATATTTTAATAGAAAATCAGCCGAGGGCCAGATTAAAGGTCTTGGAGGGCCGGATCTGGCCCCCGGGCCGCATGTTTGACACCTGTGGTCTAAACTAAGACCTGCTAACTCTTGCGTTCCAAATAGGAAGTGAGCAAGGGCGCGCTTTCCGCTCCAATTCGCTTTGTATTGAAAAACCGTCGCCCCTCTCTGTAATTGTTGCTGTCCTGGTCGACATTTTGGTCTGAAAATGTTTGTATTAACACTCTACATGATCCTGGTGTTTTTATTTGGTTATTTTTTTCTGTAACATTCCTAATATTGAGCTCCAAACTTGCCCCGTAACTGCTAGTCTGGGTAACGTCACACTCCCTTAGTCCACTTGTTTACACAGTCTATGTTTCAGAACACAGCATTGGGGCATCGGGTTTACATGTAAAATCTACAGAGGACACGTGTTTGGGTTTGGTTCTGCGGCGTGTTTCAAGTGTCAAGCGCAGGAGCTACAAAATCTGAACTTTCGTGTAAATTGGCCACTTGATTCATGCGGCAGGATTCCGTCTCCCGCAGAGCCCTGTCCTTTTGTGCCCTCATAAAGTGACGTGGGCGGTACTTGGCTCACATGAATGATCCAATCAACACCTCCTGCTGTCAGCTCCATCATAATCACTGCTCACTACAGAGAGATCACCGCAGCCGGCTACCAGTTACTCATTCATTCACTCATTTGAGATGCTACCGGTTTTTTTGCACCAAATGTGGCAGAAGACCTTCCAGAAGAAATACTTTTGAAAGAATGGATCATTTCATCACCAACTGAAACAACAGAGCAGATTTGTTGTGTTCACCTGGCTCCCCTTGGACACTGCTGTGATACTGTAGGACACATGTGTCAAACCCTCCAAGACCTTTAATCTGGCCCTCGGCTGATTTTTCTATTAAAATACTTAAAATTTTCAGATTTTTCTGTTAATTTTCTGCACCGTTTAGCATAGCAGCGTCTCCGGCGTTTCTGTACGTTGCGACTCCCACCAGAGCAGCACAAATGAAGACTTTCCTCTTTCCAAACGCTCTTAAAGGACGATCGTTTTGACTGTCGACCGTGACCCTCATCAGCAAAATGTAAAAAAATAGGAAAAGCAGATGCTGAGTTCAGGATTTCCCAAGAAAAATAGTCTAATTCTTATTTGTTGACAGAGGTGAATGGGAAATCTGTGCTCAGTGTGTTTGGAACAAGTGGCGTTGCTCGAGGAATATAATCTTAAACACCACTACGAGACACGGAGAAAAATACAATAACTTGAAGAGAGAACTGAGTTTTCTGATCTGGCCCTTTTGGGATCAAAGTAGGCTGCATACGGCCCCCGGACCAAAATGAGTTTGACACCCCTGCTGTAGGACATAGAGGAGGGACACTTTTGTCCTGGGGGCTGTTCCTTTCCTCAAACTGCCCTGACATAGATCTGCTGACCCTCCCTGACCAGTCCTCCTGTTAAACTGCACTGAGAACTTTGACTGAGACACAAAGGCCACTGAGAAGCGCAGTGTAAGGGCCAAACCCATTTCTAATTTCTACCGCTTGCCCCTTGAAACTGAGTAACAAGGGGTAGGGGTTGAACGTCGACCTCTGTGAATTGGGACTCCCCTTCAACAATCACATACATCACCAGAAGTCTCCACCAGCTTTTATGCAAGTTTACGTAAGCATAACTGTGATAACTGTCCAAGCGGAATGACACGCAGACCATTGGAAATAACACAACCTGAGCTTCTCTAAGGGTTAAACCAATGACATTGCTTACAGTTACTTGAGTTACAATATTCAAATAACATGTGTAGCACGGACACTCGCAGTTCGTTCACAACTTTATTTCCATGCATCAACCGATCACTAAAGTCACAAATAACATGACACTGATAAATGTAGCGTTTTTGTTTTTTTTTTCATGTGCATTTTATGAAGAAAATTACGCACTGGAACAACGTTTTTTTCTTCATAAAATGCACATGAAAAGAAGAAAATTACGCACTGGAACAACGTTGTCACGTCTACGTTCCTACCCTCACCTATGGTCATGAGCTCTGGGTAATGACCGAAAGAACGAGATCGCGGATACAAGCGGCCGAAATGAGTTTCCTCCGCAGAGTGGCCGGGCGCTCCCTTAGAGATAGGGTGAGGAGCTCGGTCACACGGGAGGAGCTCGGAGTAGAGTCGCTGCTCCTCCACATCGAGAGGAGCTAGCTGAGGTGGCTCGGGCATCTGGTCCGGATGCCTCCTGGACGCCTCCCTCAGGAGGTGTGTCCCACTGGTAGGAGGCCCCGGAGTAGACCCAGGACACGCTGGAGGGACTATGTCTCTCGGCTGGCCTGTGAACGCCTCGGGGTCCCTCCGAAGGAGCTGGAGGAAGTGGCTGGGGAGAAGGAGCATCTGGGAGCCCCTGCTTAGACTGCTGCCCCCGCGACCCGGCCCCGGATAAGCGGAAGAAGATGGATGGATGGAACAACGTTAAACTTAAGACAATACAGCGGATATCACAAATGAACCATAAATAATGGAGAAAATACGTTTGTGAGCTTCTTTGGTCTCTTTGGTGGTGGCAGCAGTGATCTTGCCGGTGATTCTCATTCTGAGAAATTGCTCACACCCCTCCATTTGGAGTGTGCCTCTGAAAAATCTTGGTTTGGAGGAGTACAAAGCCCTACCCCTTTCCCCTACCCCTCTGCCAGAACGGTAAATGAGACACTTCTACCCCTACATGTGAACACGCAAAAGGGAGGGGTAGGGGTAAGGGGTAGGGCCAAGGGGTGAAATGGGATTCAGCCTAAATGTTGCTCCAGTAAAGCTTCCCTCAGGATCAATAAAATCTCTCTCAGACTCATTCACTTCTTCACCATAATCATTACAGATGACCTGTCACTGTAAAATGAAATACATGTCAGAATTATCTGTAACTGATACTAGTTTAAACATATTCACTTTTTAGATGATTGTGTAGTAAAATATCTAACACGAGAAAACACAGGATTTCTACTTGATTTGTGTGAACTGTGACCATTAGAGTAGAGCAGTAGAATTTCAAGACTCACTGTGTCACTTTTGTGGGGTAGAGCCGGGCCTTTGTTGGTCTCCATGTTATTGCTTTGCCTCCACTGTGGCTTTAAAATATACATTTGTGGAAACAAGCTGATCACACTGGCAAAAAAACAATATCTAGGTGAGTTAAAATGACTTAAATTAAGAACATTTTACTTTATTTGAGTAGATTCACCTTGACAAGTAAAATGATCTGCCAGTGGAATAAGTGTTTTTTTCGAAATTCAAGCAACATTCGATTTTGTTTCTTACTTTAAGCGCAAAAAGTTGTTGTCTTTCTTATTTTAGGTGTAGCAAGATGTCTTTTCTGTTTTAAGTACCATATTTTTCGGTCTCTCCGGAGCATAAGTCGCACCAGCCAAAAAATGTGTAATGAGGAAGAAAAAAAACATATAAGTCGCAATTTTTGAGGGAAATGTATTTGATAAAATCAGAGACCAAGAACCGACATTTCATCTTGAAAGGCAAGTTATAGTAATAAAATGTTCAGCTCCGCTCAAATGAAGCTCCCGATGCTCATGGTTACAGGAGCAAATCTGGAGCCAGGCTCTATGTTATGAAGAGGATTTTTTGGACGGACAAAATAGCAAAAAAAATTAAAAATGAGGATCATGTAGAGTGGGATCATATGAACATTTTAAGACCCAAATGATAAGGCCACAGCAGCAGTTACAGAGAGAGGAGCCACAAGATCCTAAGCACGTTAGCTCTGTCCATTCATATATTTGGTCTATGGTCAGAGTGAAAAATTTAATATATAAGTTGCACCTGAGTATAAGTCGCAGGAACCACCCAAACCCTGAAAAAAGTGCAACTTATAGTCCGAAAAATACGGTGCAAAAATCTTATTGCACTGGCAGATAATTTTACTTGTGAAATGAAATTTACCCCAATCATGGCAAAATTTTCTTAATCCAAGTCATTTTAGCTGGACTAGATTTTGTTTTGCAGTGCAGCAGACCAGATCTATGGAGAGACTGCTTATTGTATGGTGCATGTTTTTCCAATGGATTTAGTACAATTGAATACACCTACAGTTGTAAAAATGCAAGATAAAAATACACAAAATGTACTTTTGGGCGCTTTCTACCATGTTACAACGTTCCCTTATCGAAAACATGCATGTAGAGGTTTTATCAGGCTTCCTAATCTACGGATCTCTCTTTTAGTTTTCATTTTGAGTATACTTTTAGTGGTTGAATCCAAAATACAGCTTGCTCTCCAGAAAGAAATAGCTCCAAAGACAGGACACGGATTACAGAGTGTATCTTTAATAATGTGGGTTCAGATCATTACAGCTGATTTATTTCGCAGCATACCGCACACTCCGATCAATCATCGGGACCGCAATTACCGCTATTAGCCTACCTGCGTTGTTCAGCACACAGCGGAGCTCCCAGGGGCCCCGTAGAATCCACCAGGCTCCGCTGTTCCGGGCCAAGTCTCCATAACTCTGTATCAGCTCCACAAACTGGACTTGAGTCACCGTAATTGACCGCGTTTGCCCAACCGAATTTGCGTTTTAGACAAAATTCCATCCAGCACGTCCTCAGATGCTCTTTCACTTACTACGGCAACACGTACTGTACGTGGACAAACTACGTCTAATAAGGCTGCAAGGTTAACCGCAATTGGAATCGCAATTTGAAGAGAAAATCGTAAGGAGTGCAATTTTTGAAAGAGAAAAAAGTATCCACAAACCAAATAATCGTCTCTCAATTACAACGAATGGTAAAAAATATATATATTTAGATGTTTTTCCCAAAAAATCGAATATTCTGTCCATTCTCTTGTGTCAGATATTTGTAAAAACACAACATTTAAAGGGCCCATATTACTTACTATGATTTTCTGATCTGTTATAATAATGTTGTTTCCAAAAGTTGACAACAGGAGCTCCTCAAGGACGAAGCTCAAAAGCGAACAGACGGTGAAGATGACCCAGCTTAGCGTAAAAACGTACTGCGATAAAGTAAAAAGCGGTCAAAAAAGTCCAAGGCTTGTCCCATGTTTCCACAAAAGGCCTTTTATCCTAATTCCAGTGGAGTGCCTCAGACTTTTTTGACCATTTTTTACTTTATCACGGCCACTTTTTACACTAGGAGCTTGATCATCTTCGCCGTTCGTTATACCCGGGGTTGTGTTTTGTTTCATTCGCACATTTTTAACTCACAAACTCTGCAGATTTAGGCTGAGTTCTTCAGTGCAGATGTTATTGCTTTGCTGGGAATGTTCCGCACATCAGCACATCTTTCTTATGTTTCTCCATGGAGACCAACCAACCCAACCGACTAATCCCACAGTAAGAACCCAGGTTTTCAAGTGTGTTTTGTTTTATACAGTCCTGTGCCAAAGTTATAGGCGGTTGTGGGAAAAAAAATGGTGTAAACAAGAAACGCCTTCAAAAATGGAAGTGTTCGACATTTATTTTCATCAATCAACAAAATGCAATGAATGAACAAAAGAGAAATCTAAATCAGATCCATATTTGGTATGAGCTTTGTCGGGGCCAGACCGTCACCAGCACAACTCCTTCTTCTTCTGTAAGCTGAAGAGAGTTCTTAATGACCTGTAAATTGCTAAAAACAAACCATCATTACCATTATTTGTGGCCATACCAGCTCGTCAAAGCCTGATCCCGTCAGATCTCAGAAGCTCAGCAGGGCCTGGTTAGTACTTGGATGGGAGACCACTGGGAATTCCAGGTGCCACAGTGGGGCACCAGTGGCAAAAACTGTTGTTGTGTCCTTAGGCAAGGCACATCACCCACATTGCCTAGTATGAAAGTGGTGTGTGCGTGAGTGTTGGTGGTGGTCGGAGGGGCCGATGGCGCAGATTGGCAGCCTCGCTTCCGTCAGTCTGCCCCAGGGTGGCTGTGGCTACAATAGTAGTTTACCACCACCGGGTCTGGAGTGAATGAATAATGCTCTGTAAAAGCGTCTTTGAGTGTCCTGAAAAGCGCTGTATAAAACTGATGCATTATTATTATTATTATTTATATTTTTGAAAGCATTTTTTCACTCCTGCACAGGACTGTATGTTAATATTGCACTTTAATACACTTGTAATTGAACAAATGCAAAGTTAAAAAGATAAGTTTAAACGTAACCTACTTTGTGACATTCTAGGCAAAGCAATAACATCTCCATGGAAACGAGCAGATGACAAACTTCCATACAGAAACACTTGAAGCTTCCCTGTGCATTTTCATTTCTCACAAACCGCTCTCAGGCGTGCAGTTTCCATAGCAATTAACAATTCACAACACAATATTTCTTTTCAAATGGTCAAAAGTCCTCGAAATGTCAACTGTTAATTAAGCTGTAACTCAGGAATGCAGTAAAACAAAAAGTCAAAGATGTAAAGTTTGTAAAGATAAAAAGTATATGACCACACACACACACACACACATACACACACACACAAAGGATATGACATTCAGAATGATATCAAATAAAAGCTGCATCATCATAATCCATATTTTTAGAAGTCTGTTTCCCTAAAAACATTCCCTGCATCAGCACTTTCTTTAGTTCCGTCGAACATTTGTTGTGGTCTGTCATTCTTTTTTGCAAATAGACAGATAAACAAAAATGAAACACAAGCACATTTGATCACACCTTGCGTTAGAGAGACAGAGAAAGCAGAAATCCAAAAACGCAATTAAATCAAACTTGAAATTGTAATCAAACTTGCATTTTAAAAGTTCATATCGGCTTCCGTCACCGCAAAAAGTCGACTTTAACCCCTTAATGGCGACTGTCACAAATCTGCGACAAACTGTTTTGGATTGACATATGAGCGACATATGAGAGGGAGTGGTTGCATTAACCCACATGTGTCAAACATGCGGCCCGGGGAGCCAGATCCGGCCCTCCAAGACCTTTAATCTGGCCCTCGGCTGATTTTTCTATTAAAATACTTAAAATGTTCTGATTTTTCTGTTAATTTTCTGCACCGTTTAGCATAGCAGCATCTCCGGCGTTTCTGTACGTTGCGACTCCCACTAGAGCAGCACAAATGAAGACTTTCCTCTTTCCAAACGCTCTTAAAGGACGATCGTTTTGACTGTCGACCGTGACCCTCATCAGCAAAATGTCAAAAATAAGAAAAGCAGATGCTGAGTTCAGGATTTCCCAAGAAAAATAGTCTAATTCTTATTTGTTGACAGAGGTGAATGGGAAATCTGTGCTCAGTGTGTTTGGAACAAGTGGCGTTGCTCGAGGAATATAATCTTAAACACCACTACGAGACACGGAGAAAAATACAATAACTTGAAGAGAGAACTGAGTTTTCTGATCCGGCCCTTTGGGATCAAAGTAGGTTGCATACGGCCCCTGGACCAAAATGAGTTTGACACCCCTGCCTTAACCCAAATGACGCTTAGTGCAGATGCAGAACCTTCCTAGGAACCTCTGGCAAGCACTTGATCCTAGTTGGACCAAATTTGCAACCAGTTGGCAATTGTTGGCGAACTTGAGTTTGGCACCCTTATTATAACACTGTATTTTATTATTATTATTATTATTTTAATAGCATATTTATTGGCTGTTTTCCCCATTGTTCTTGAGACACGCACATCTCTATCTGAATTAGGGCAGATTGGAGACTTGTTTTGCAGCCTATTAGAGAACCAAGGGGGAATGCTTTGCTTTGACAGTTAAAATAGATTTGACAATCAGATACTATTTTGATGGTATTTTCATTTTTAAAAGTAAACTCCTCTCATTTAATGCCATTTTGAGAGAAAATCAAATTGCTCTGAGGCCTCGGCCGTTAGTGGCACTGAGAGGCAATTGATTGGGGACCCTTTCAGGTTTGGGGGTCGCCTACTGTTGCCTAATGCACCTCCTCTGCAACATACCCAAATTTCAATTTATTTTTTATGCTATAGTCAAATGAATAATCTCAGCCTAATTTATCATCTACTTAAAGACAAAAACACACAAAAAACATTTTTATACACTGCAAAAAGGAGTTTCTAGCATAGTTAAACTGACTTGAATTAAGCAGATTCATGTTAAAAGATCAATTTTAAGATTTTTTACTTAATAAGATGATATTTGTTTTACTTGTTTCAAGATATTCCATCCTGATATATCTTATCTAGATATTACAACTTATTCTAAGCACTTTTTATATTAAATCAGGCCAGGTTAAGCCTCTAACTTCCTTCTCAAACCAATAAGGTGAAAAATCTTGCCATAAATACTTGAAACTAGTGTTTTCTGCTTAGAGCAAGATTTGTATTTCGTCTTGTTTTAGGAAAACTTGGTAAGTGAAAATTTCTTACTGCACTGGCAGATAATTTCACTTAAAATAGAGCATTTTTACCTCAAAATTGTTTTTTTTTTCTTCTTATTTTTAACAGGCCTTTTTTGCAGTGTATACATCTATATAAATTCAAGTGTTCTCTGGAAAATATTGTAAAAATATATCCTGCAATCCATGCATTTTAACGGGCCCATATCTACAGACCCATGATCTCTGGCTACATTCAGACTACAGGGCTTAATGCTCAATTCTTTTTTTGGTGAAATCTGTTTTGTTTTTTTGCAAGGTTGTTCCCATTTCCAATTAAATGTGATTTGTCTGTGACCTCCAGTGTGAACTTTAAACGCCTAAAAGTGTCCCGCATGAGCATTGGAGGACACAACGGCATCGCAGCAGCAGCGAGCTCAGTGTTTACAGAAGTCGCCTAAACATGGATGTGACCATCGAGCTCCTGGTGATTTTAAAGTTGCTGTCGTACCACATCTTCAGCAGCCTGTTTCACCAGCAAACATGTCGGCGTTGGGCTGTATTGTCTCACAACAGGAGCTTGTTACAGCACAATAGCCGACCTCTTGCTTGTTGATGACGTGTAGGTCGGATGTAGGTCAGATAAATGTGACATGGCCGTTCAGACTGAAGTCGCTTGTTAAAAGATCAGATATGTATCGGTTTTTGAGCACAGATCCAAGTGGCCTCGGTCACATTTGAAAAAACCTGATCTGTGTCATTCAGACTGTCAATAAAAGATCAGATACAGGTCGCATAGGGGTGAAAAAATCGGATTTGGGTCACTTCAGGCTGCAGTCTGAACATAGACGTAGTTCTAAAGTTGTTTCCTCATCACAAACAGACTCGGAGTTGTGTTTTGTTTCATTCGCACATGTTTAACGCGCAAGTTCTTCTCTCAAACAGAAATCACTCTGTTCTTCCCTGTGTTTTGAAACTCCACACACCTTCACGAGAATCATTTGGATCATTTCAGCTCTGGAACAGCCGATCTCCAATGAACTAAAAGCAAAAGGAGCTGTTAACATGAAAACTGCCACATCACAATCTGAAAACAGCATTTTGAGCTGTAGAGATGCAGACAGACGTATAATAAAGAGTCACTCAAACATGTGAATGAAACAAAACACAACTCCAGGTCTGTTTTTGAGGAGGTAACGACAGTCCACCGCCTCTTAAAGCTTAAAGAGTCAATTTCCCGTAATATTGGACCATTAAGTAAAACGGCCTAGTCAGAACTACTCAAATTACATGCTTCACTCAACTCATTAAACTGAAGTAGAAATCCTTTACTTCCCATTTAGACGACAACCCCAGCACGCCTCACGTTTGTCGGCCTGTTCATACTGTATTTATCATGAGTACAAAAGTCATATAATCAAATCTTTGTTGAAATTGTAAAAAAAATTGTAACTTTTTCTTATCATATCAGCTTTTTCACACCCACACGCTATAGAAAACAACATCTTCTTCACAGTCCCTTGATCTGTTTGTTTTAATAGACCAATTTAGTCAAGTTACATCGTTCATTTAGCTCATTTAACTTAAGTAGAAATCTTTATTTTCCATTCAGAGGGAAAAAACGAGATGGTTTGGCCACACTTTGCATTAAAAAGCTTGTTTCCAAAAATGATCTTCACATTAATCTAACCCTGTAAAGCCCAAACCATTAAATAAGTGTCGGGAAATCCCAATTCTTTCTATTTTTTCTATACATTTCAAGCCTGTATTGGTCCCTCTGAACAAACAAAAACATTTTTAAATATCAGTTTCCATATATGAGTTTCATCATCAGGTCACAATGCTCTTTTTTTTTTTCCTGAACAAACAAAAACATAATAAAATACAAACAAATCCACAAATGTGTCATTCCAAACATAAAAAGTGCCACCATGATGCAGTAATAGGAAATCCACCAATGGAACTGGCTGGAAAACATAACTTTTTTGTTGTTGTTTTTGTTTTTTTGTTTGTGTTTTAGTTAGACTTTTATGTTTTATTTTATTATGCTCAAATAAACACTGATTTTAGTTATTTTTACTCTTTTTGTGGTGCACTGCATGTATCTGATTGTACACATCAGGTTTTTCCGGGAAACAAATGTCACACTGCTCATGTGGAGGGCTGAAAAACTCATGTATCAAATATGATACGTTCGGCGTTATAGGGTTAACTGGCGAGTCATTGAAGTCATCACCAGCAACAGTTAAAGATGACTTAAATGATTGTTACAAAAAAAGAAAAGAAAAAGTTTTTTCTAGGGATGCACCAATTTAGCGATATGATTAAAACTTGAATTTTGTTGCAATTTTTTTACTTGTTTTAAAAAATCATACCTGGCTTTGTTACACTCACCCAAAGTAAAAAGGACTGCGAGACAAATTAGTCAGAATTACTCAAATTACTTCATTCATTCAATTCATTTAACTTAAGTAAAAATAGTAGAAAACCTTCACAGTGGTTCCTGTTAATGCCAGCATCAAATCTAACTTCATAGAAATCTTTTCAAGTCATTCGTAAATACCAGCACAGTTAATGACATCTTGCAAAAACAGCTTGGTCCCTGTTAATACAAGCAACAAACAACTCAAATTCTGTTGCCATGTTTTGCACATTTTAAAAAATCCTGTCCAGCTCGGTGACACTCACGCTGCAAAGACGACCATCTGCTCAATTAACAGAAAGCAGTGTAAAACCGGCCCCTTAATCCGGGCGTTTTAAGTAACACAAATCAGTCAAAACGACTCAAATGACTTCATTCATTCAACTCATCTAACTTAAAGTTGAACTCCGGCACGTTTGAAGCTAAAGTCCGTTGCAAGAGGAGGTGGAATTCTGTCAGAAGCCAGAAAACAGCACAGATCAGTGTTTCCTCAGCGGAGATCTCACTGTGGCAGTGAGTCTGTCAAGGCAACAAACTAGTGAAATCAGCAGAGGGAAGTGTAAGGCTGATTATAAAGTTGTTTTTTAATGTTTCCAGACACTAATGAGTGAACCAGGCAGAGCGTTTTGTTTGTTAGACTCGTGGCTGTTGTAAGATGGGTTAAAGTGGTGTTAAGCTTCTTCAGTGTGAAGCAAATTGGTGTTTTACGTGGACGTTCAGAACTTGCCCCCATCACTACACTAGTTTGTTGCCTTGACAGACTCACTGCCACAGTGAGATCTCCACCGAGGAAACACTGATCTGTGCCGTTTTTTGGCTTCTGACAGAATTCCACCTCCTCTTGCAACGGACTTTAGCTTCAAACGAGCCGGAGTTCAACTTTAAGTAGAAATCCGTATATATAAACATAGAATCAAATCAAACTTTATTTATTTTTATTTTTGGGGGCATTTTTTGCATGTTTTACACTCACACACTGCACAAAGTACCATCTATTTAATTAATATGTGAAGTCTGTAAAACAAACCCTTTAATCGATGCATTTTAAGTAACACAAATTAGTCAGAACTATTCAAATTACTTCAACTTTTTGAACTTAAATAAACATGTTTTACACACTTGGTTCTTGTTAATACCAGTGTTAAATCCTAATAGAAATCTTTTTTTCCATTAGAAAATATCAGCACATTTGCACAAACAGCTCGGTTCCTGTTAAAACCAGCAGAACATCAAATCTGATTTAAATTCTTTTGCCGTTTTTTGCATGTTTAAAAAATCCTCAACAGGAAACACAAGCTTGCAGCCTGCATTTTAACTTACACAAATTAGTCAGAACTACCCAAATGACTCCATTCGTTGAACTTATTTAACTTAAGTAGATGTCTTCTTTAATATACAGCAGTGGTGTCAAACTCATTTTGTTCCGGGGGCCGTATGCAACCGACTTTGATCCCAAAAGGGCCGGATCAGAAAACTCAGTTCTCTCTTCAAGTTATCGTATTTTTCTCCGTGTCTCGTAGTGGTGTTTAAGATTATATTCCTCGAGCAACGCCACTTGTTCCAAACACACTGAGCACAGATTTCCCATTCACCTCTGTCAACAAATAAGAATTAGACTATTTTTCTTGGGAAATCCTGAACTCAGCATCTGCTTTTCTCATTTTTTGACATTTTGCTGATGAGGGTCACGGTCGACAGTCAAAACGATCGTCCTTTAAGAGCGTTTGGAAAGAGGAAAGTCTTCATTTGTGCTGCTCTGGTGGGAGTCGCAACGTACAGAAACGCCGGAGACGCTGCTATGCTAAACGGTGCAGAAAATTAACAGAAAAATCTGAAAATTTTAAGTATTTTAATAGAAAAATCAGCCGAGGGCCAGATTAAAGGTCTTGGAGGGCCGGATCTGGCCCCCGGGCCGCATGTTTGACACATGTGATATACAAGCTCTTGCAGAAACAGCTTGGTCCCTGTTAATACCTGCATGCGATCCAGTCTAATTTAAATTCCGTTGCCATTTTGTTTGTTTTAAAAAATCCGACCCGGCTTCGTCACACTCACACGCTGCAGAAAGAACCATCTGCTTAATTAACACATGAAGTCAGGAAACACCTCTTAATTTAAGACGATTAATCCTCGTATTTTAAGTCACACAAATCAGTCAGAACGACTCAAATGACTTTATTCATTCAACTCATTTAATTGAAATAAAAATTCTTTACATCTTGGTTTTCTGCGTCAGATCTTAATTCAATTCTGTTGCCATTTTTCGCATGTTTTACGCTCACACACTGCAAGTCTACTATCCAAATCACTTCATTTTTTTGCATGTTTTAAAAAATCATGTGCAGAAGTTAGGAAACAGAGCACAGCCAGCCTTTTAATCCTAATTCAACAAATGACACAAATTAGTCAAAACTGCTCAAATTGCTCCATTTATTTCAACCCACTTAACTTCATTTTCCATTTGAAAACAGCGGCACTTCTGATCACACTTTGCAAAAACATCTTGGTTCCTGTTAATACCAGTAAATGCACAAATCAAACTTAAATTCTATTGCCATTTTTTGCATATTTTTTGAAGATAATTCCCGATTTTGTTACACTCACACTGCGAAAAGTACCATCTGCTTATTTAACACATGAAGCCAGGAAAACCGTGTAAAACAAGCCCCTTAATCCATGTGTTTTAAATCACACAGATTAGTCAGAATTACTCAAATGACTTGATTCATTCAACAGATTTAATTTAAGTCAAAAATTTTGACTTTTCATTTTGAAAACTCTGGTGCGATTTGATAAAATCTTGCAAAAACAGCTTGGTTCTTCTTCATACCACCATATGATCAAATCTAACTTAAATTCTGTTGCCATTTTTTGCATGTTTTACACTGACATCTTGCAAAAAGCACCATCTATTTAAGTGACACATGAAGTCGGGAAAACATTGGAAAACAAGCGCTTTAACCCATGTGTTTTAAGTACCACAAATGAGTCAGAACGACTCAAATGACTTCATTCATTTCAACTCATTTAACTTCGATGTCTTTCATTTTTCATTTGAAAATAGCAGCGCTTTTGATTCCACCATGCAAAAACAACTGGGTTTCTGTTAATACCAGCGTACAAACAAATCTAACTTACTTTTTTTTTTGCTTTTTTTTAACTTTTTTTTTATACTTTTCATTTTGAAAATTTTGACTTTTCATTTCGAAAACTCTGGTGCGATTTGATAAAATCTTGGAAAAACACCTTGGTTCTTCTTCATATCACCATACGATCAAATCTAACTTAAATTCTGTTGCCATTTTTTGCATATTTTACACTTATACACTGCAGAAAGGACCATCTATTTAACTGACACATGAAGTCATGAAACTGGTGTAAAACAAGCTGCTTAACACATGCATTTTAAGTACAACAAATGAGTCAGAACGACTTACTTCATTTATTCAACTCATTTAACTGAAGTAGAAATCCTTTACAGCTTGATTCCTGTTAATACCAGGAAACGGGCAAATCATGATTTAAAAACCTACATCCAGAGGTCAGGAAAACACTGGAAAATGCTGAAATACAAGCTCCTTAACCCATGCATTTTAAGTACCACAAATTAGTCAGAACGACTCAAAATACTTCACTCATTTCAACTAATTTAATTTAAGTAAATGTCTTTCATTTTCCATTTGAAAATACCAGCATTTTCGATCACCAGCTTGGTTTCTGTTAATACCAGCATACGAATAAATCTAACTTACATTCTATTGCCATTTTTTACATATACACTCAAGTACCATCTGCTTATTTAACACATGAAGCCAGGAAAACCGTGTAAAACAAGCCCCTTAATCCATGTGTTTTGAATCACACAGATTAGTCAGAATTACTCAAATGACTTGATTCATTGAACACATTCAACAAATCTAACTTAAATTCTGTTGCTATTTTTTGCATATTTTACACTTACACACTGCAGAAAGGACCATCGATTTAACTGACACATGAAGTCAGGAAACTAGTGTAAAACAAGCTGCTTAACACATGCATTTTAAGTGCAACAAATGAGTCAGAACGACTCAAATGACTTCATTTATTCAACTAATTTAAATGAAGAAGAAATCCTTTACAACTTGATTCCTGTTAATACCAGAAAACGGGCAAATCAAAAACCTACATCCAGAGGTCAGGAAAACACTGGAAAACACTGGAAAACGCTGGAAAACGTTGGAAAACAAGCCTCTTAACCCATGTTTTTTACGTACCACAAATTAGTCAGAACTACTCAAATTACTTCATTCAACTCATTTAACTGAAGTAGAAATCCTTTACTTTCCAATCAATTGCAGACAGACAAAGCCACTCAGCCCTCAAAGTTACATTTTCCAACCAACCTGCTCTGCAAAACTCACTCAACCATCAAACCTCCGCGTTCAGTAACCGCACCATCGCGACCGACCTCCCCCAGAACGTCCACCGCGACTCACCTGTCTCCCAGAAGTACACCGACTTCCCTTCGTCCATCTGCGCCGAGGCTATCCTCCAGCTCCAGCCGCACGCCAGCAGCAAGATCGTCCCCAGGAAGCCCCTTCTCCGCGGGGGGTCCCACGCCGATACGCCCCTCCCGAGTTCCATGGTCCCGAGTACAATCCGAGGTATAGTTTCAGAAGGTCATTCAACGTCGCGGAGTGGAAGGAGGGAGAGATAGAAAGAGGACTGAGGGGGGGTACGGGAGGGTGAGAGTGCGGCTCAGGTCCAGGGTCCCGCGGGTGCCGTAGGGGGGGTGCCTGGGTGAGGTCGGTCCATAGCGCGTGGCAGAGATGGGTGCTGGGTGCTGCTCGCTGGTTAGTCTGAGGAGCAGTGGCGGCGTGCGGGAGGATGCAGTCCCTCCTCCCTCTCTCGATCCCTCTCTCTCTCCCTCGTTCCTATCTCTCCTCCGCTCGCTCGCCCTCTCCGCACTCTCTCGCCGCTCTAATCTGCTCGCTCGCCCCGCCGGCTGCCTGCTGCACACCGCACCAGTCTGGGTTGGTCTTTTGGTCGCTCGCTGGTTGTAAACGGAGAGGCGTGTTTATGGGGTTAGTAGAAAACACATGGGACCATTGATTATTGTTCAGGCTTTGATGCGTTTATGAGCGGATTTTATTTGAAAGGTCCTATTGACTCTGGGGGGCTTTTAGTCATGTTAGAAACATCAGAAACAGACCTGGAGTTGTGTTTTGTTTCATTCACACGTGTTTGAGTAATCCTGGTTTACATCAAAACGCTCTGTTCCACCTTGTGATGTTGTCAAGTGCTACTTATCAACAGCTCCTTTAAGGTTTATTTCAGTGAAGATTGGCAGGGCTGAATAATTTTCAAAGGTGTACGGAGTTTAAAAACACACTGGAGCACGTCCTGTATTACCACATGACACCACAAGGATCCGGACTAAATCAAGCAGACCGAGACCTCAGAAAAGAGGTGGTCTCGGTTCGCTGGTCTCGACTCAGCACCAAATGCCAAACTCTGGTGTGGTTCCTCTGGTGAGAACAAGAACTATTCCAAATGCATTATTTCATTTCCTGTTTGTGGTGAGTGAAGAAGACATGGGGTGATGCTTGAACTGTGGCCAAAGGTGCTCCAAGTAACAGTACAGCGATCAAAGGAAGCAGAACTGATTTAATGAGCCATTCACAGGTTCATATACCGGCCGTGTGGACTTAGACCTGCACAGCTTAATCTGTGAGACAAGCATCTGCTACTGACAGGATCAACCAGGTCGCCCTGTGTGCGCTCAGTGGGCCGGCGGGCCTCTGTGATGGGCCTCTGTGACGGGCCTCTGTGACGGGCCTCTGTGACGGGCCTCTGTGACGGGCCTCTGTGACGGGCCTCTGTGACGGGCCTCTGTGACGGGCCTCTGTGACGGGCCTCTGTGACGGGCCGGTCCAGATATCTGCTGGTGGTCCCTAGGTTTGTGAGTCTAAGATCCCCAGGCCAGTGAGGCACTTAAGCAGGGTTGGACGAACAGTGTCTGCCGCTTGCGGGGGACCGGCCCACGCTGTCTGTACCCCATGGAGGGACTCCGTGGAAAGCCCACTGGGCGAGATGGTGCATCTTGGCCTCACTTCTGAGGTCTGGCGTGAGGCCTGAGAGCCTCAGTGTCCCTGAGCCACATGCAGTGGAACCTGCTGTGCGCAGGAGCCTTGGATATACGTCAGTCGGAGCAGATTTGGTTGGTTTGCACGTGTGAAAGGACCACACTGGAGTCTATATACTACATAATAACAATTTTATTGCCTGGTGTGGATCAAATAATCACACTAGTGGTGTGAAAGCTCCTTAAACATGTGTGAATGAAACAAAAGACAACTCCAGGTCTGTTTGTGATGAGGAAACGACATTAACATAACATGAGCTATTTAAGCATTTACAGTAAAAATCAGTGAAGGCTGAAACTTCAAACTCTGGTCAAGGTGTTTCCATTGTGTCTCCATGGGTTACTATTGCTTAGCATGAAATGTTCCACAGTATGGCATTAAAATAATATTATTCAATTACATTTGTTATAGCTAAAAAATATCTTGCAAAACATTTATTCTCACAGTGGCTCATTGGTTGCTGTGATACTCATGACCCTCACTTCAGCCCTATAAGTGCTAGCCCTGTGAGCTTCATTTGACTGGAGCCAAACCATAGACTGTACATATAAATGGACACAGCTAACCTACTTTAGAGACCATGGCTCTCACTCCACACACTCCTCCTCATGCAAAAAAGTAAAGCAGGCGGTCCCGGAGGAAAGGCTCCATTAGTTCACTTCTTTAGCTTCACCTGTCGATACACCTGTCGATACACCTGTCGATACACCTGTCGATACACCTGTCGATACACCTGTCGGTACAGTGGTCTAAAGTGCCGCTCCGGTGTCAGGTACTTCCTTATCGCTCATGTTCTACGCCGAGGCCTCATATCAATACACGATAGATCTGCCCCCCGGGATGTTTTTTACACTTCCTCCTTCTTCATGTACATCTATTTCCCCTTCCTCTCTCTCTCTTCCTCCTCCCCTCTTTTTTCAATCCTCTCTCTCTCCATTCCTCCCTTGGTGGACATTTGCTTCCCTCTCTCTTTCACTCTCCTTCTCCAGTGTCCTTGATGTTTATGTATTTTTCCTACATTATTCCCTCTGCTCCCCTCTTTTTCTAACTCTATTCCTTTCTTTTCTTCTTCTCTCTTCCTCCCATCCTCCCTCGCTCTCTCTCCTCCATCCTACTTCCTCACCTTCCTTCGATCTCTCTTTTTCTTCCTCCCTCCCTCTTTGGCCTCTCTTCCATTTCCTGCCTTTCTCTCTGCCTCTTTCTTCTTACTCCTCTCTCTCTCCTTTCCCCTTAATGTACATCATCCTTCCCTCTATCTCTCTCTTTCTCCTGTCTTTCCTCTCTCTCTTCTTCACACTGCTCCATACTCTCCCCTTCGCTCTCTCACTCTCCCTCCTTCTTTCTTACTCATTTTGCTCTTTCTTCCTTCCCCTTAATGCACATTGTCCATCTTCCCTCTCTCCCATCTTTCCTCTCTCTTCTTCACACCTCTCTCTCTTTTTCACCTCTCTCTCTTCACACCTCTCTCTCTTCTTCACACCTCTCTCTCTTCTTTACCTGTCTCTCTTTTTCTCTTCTTCACACCTTTCTCTCTCTTCTTCACACCTCTCTCTTCTTTACCTCTGTTTCTCTTCTTCACACCTCTCTCTCTTTCTCTTCTTCACACCTCTCTCTCTTCTTTACCTCTCTCTCTTCTTCACCTCTCTCTCTTTCTCTTCTTCACACCTCTCTTTCTTTACACCTCTCTCTCTTCATCCCCTCTCTCTCTCTCTTTCACCTCTCTCTCTCTTCTTCACACCTCTCTCTCTTCTTCACCTCTCTTTCTCTTCTTCACACCTCTCTCTCTCTCTTTCACATCTCTCTCTTCTTCACACCTCTCTCTCTTCATCCCCTCTCTCTCTCTCTTTCACCTCTCTCTCTTCTTCACACCTCTCTCTCTTCTTCACACCTCTCTCTCTTCTTCACACCTCTCTCTCTTCTTCACATCTCTCTCTTTTTCACACCTGTCTCTCTTTATCATACCTCTCTCTCTTCTTCACACCTCTCTCTCTTCTTCACTCCTCTCTCTCTTCTTTACCTCTCTCTCTCTCTCTTCTTCACACCTCTCTCTCTTCTTCACACCTCTTTCCCTCTCTCTCTTTCACCTCTCTCCCTCTCTCTCTCCACCCCGGGGGGTATGGATAGAAGAGGTGGAGGAGAGGAGCATCCCCCCCTCTCTCATGTTTGACGAGTGGGGGTGTGAGCGGCGGCTGGTCTCTGGAGTCCGGCTCTAAGCTCTCTGTACGGGGAGATATCAGAGAGGAGAGGGGCTTAACGGGAAAATGAAGAGGGGGATACGAGCGAGAGACAAGAGGAAAGGATGGAGAGGGGGATACGAGCCAGGGAGAAGAGGAAAGGATGGAGAGGGGGATACGAGCGAAGGAGTGAACGTGAGACAGATAAGAGGAAGAGAGAAGACGTAGGACTGATACTGACAGCTTCACAGATGGAGATTATTGTGTCAACGTGAACATTGGTTAAAGTGCACATGACAAGTTAAAAGCTTGAGTGCTCAGAAAATAGCTGTTTTCACCAGCCACTTATCCCCGCCCACTGCTCTGTACTTACCTGAGAGTCAATTCTGTGGACTATAGGACCTTTCAAGATACATATTTTACTCAAAAATGACTTTTTTGAGCCTTTAATCAAGTTATAACTTAGACTTAGGCTTTACTGATTTACAAGGGAAATGATGTGGACACTTTACTCACTCATCACAAGATATTATCATAGTGTAAAAATATAAAGGGTAATAAGAAATTGTAAATAAGTAGCAAAAAGGAGAGCAAGAGAGAGGTGTCAAATAAGATATAATTATAAAGAGGTCTTAGGAAGCAAAAATGAGACGATATGAAAGCATTGCTCCCTCACCCTCTCACTCGTTTCTCTTCACGCCGCACGTGATTGGTCGGTATGTGTTTGTGCTGAGCAGAGGGGGGAGGGGCGGTAGTCCGACAGAAGCTGAGGCATACATTTATATTGTTATTCATCATAAATTAATTCAAGCAACAAAAAAAACTGAAGAGCCACTTGGGAGCCGAAAGAAGGCAAGACAACAAATAGCAAGGCAACAAGAAGGCAAGCCAACAAACTAGTGCAGTGATGGGGGCAAGTTCTGAACTTCCATGTAAAACGCCAATTTGCTTCACACTGAAGAAGCTTAACACCACTTTAACCCATCTGACAACAGCCACGAGTCTAACAAACAAAACGCTCTGCCTGGTTCACTCATTAGTGTCTGGAAACGTGAGAAAACAACTTTATACACTTCCCTCTGTTGATTTCCTGCACATGTGAAAGCCCAAAAGACTCGATTGCCGATTGCCGTTTCTAATCCCATTTATTTATGAGTGAATTATAGTTTTTGAAAAATGTTTAAAAAAAATACATTCCCGAACCATTTTCACTAATGAGTGAACCAGGCAGAGCGTTTTGTTTGTTAGACTCATGGCTGTTGTAAGATGGGTTAAAGTGGTGTTCAGCTTCTTCAGTGTGAAGCAAATTGGTGTTTTATACCATACCGGCTCGTCAAAGCCTGAACCCGTCAGATCTCAGAAGCTAAGCAGGGCCGGGCCTGGTTAGTACTTGGATGGGAGACCACAAGGAATTCCAGGTGCCACAGTGGGGCGCCAGTTGCAAAAACTGTCGTTGTGTCCTTAGGCAAGGCACATCACCCACATTGCCTAGTATGAAAGTGGTGTGTGCGTGAGTGTTGGTGGTGGTCGGAGGGGCCGATGGCGCAGATTGGCAGCCTCGCTTCCGTCAGTCTGCCCCAGGGCAGCTGTAGCTACAATAGTAGTTTACCACCACCGGGTCTGGAGTGAATGAATAATGCTCTGTAAAGCGTCTTTGAGTGTCCAGAAAAGCGCTGTATAAAAAACTGATGCAAACTGATGCATTTTTACCTGGAAGTTCAGAACTTGCCCCCATCACTACACTAGTTTGTTGCCTTGACAGACTCACTGCCACAGTGAGATCTCCACTGAGGAAACACTGATCTGTGCCGTTTTTTGGCTTCTGACAGAATTCCACCACCTCTAACAACGGACTTTAGCTTCAAACGTGCCGGAGTTCCTCTTTAAGGTAAATTTACTCAAATCATGATAACATTTTTTTTAATTCAAGTCATCTTAACTTGGTTAGATTTTAGTTTTTGTGGTGCACTAATTTCTATTCTATGTTCTAATGTCGTTTCCACACAAGGTAAAAAGAGCTGTTCACTTGAAAACTTCCGCTTCATGACATCACAAGCTGGAACGGAGCATTTCGGGGATGAAAATGAAACAAATGAATGAAACAAAACACGACTCCGGGTCTGTTTTTGAGGAGGTAACAACATTCTACCGTGACTTAAAGCTCACAAGAGACCGTTTGATGTAATATGGAATCTGTAACCAGCGCTTTAGTCTCGCACAAAGGAGAACCTGATGAATACAACATTGACTTGTGTGGAGCCTATATAAATCCCTATAGGACGTACGCTTCATTCTGACAGCCGCACTCCCACTCTCTGCATATGGATGACAACCTGCGCGTACTCGCTTTATCTGCACATACAAGTATTTTTAGCCCGTCCGCTCAAGTCACAGGGTTGAGACAAAAGCTGGTGTTTTTTTTTTTTTCCATGGAGACGCAGTGAAATGCAAGATGCGTGGGCCCAGTTCACGTGGACTGGAGATGTTGGAGGAGATAGAAGTCCAGCTCTTCTTCCAGGGATGTTCTCGAGATGGAGCTGTCAAGTGCTGAAAGCGAAAGACATAATGATGAGAAAATACAGCGGTTTAAATGGGTCAAGCCGCAAAAGTGTGTAGGCAGAGCGAGTGTGATATGATGACAAGTATTAAAAGATCTGTTGTGCTTGTTCTAATCTATGACACCTGTGGATCACTACGTTTCTGTATATTTAGTTCTTCGCTCAAACTGAAAACGCTCTGTTCTACCTTGTGATGTCATGTGGTGATACAGGGATGCCATTTTAAACTCCTTCTACCATAATTTGGATCATTTTCATTCAGATATGGAATGAACAAAAGGTAAAAGGTAGATGTTAACCCTCGAAGACCTATGGTATCGTATACGATTCCGAGGAATATGTTTTCTATAACCGCGCAGAACTTTCTAACCGTAAAAGATAGAAACTTACTTTTTTCCCCTCTGAAAGTGCAGACATAGAGGTTTCCGTACATTTCTGCGGCTTTATCCTACGTCACACTCACGCTGTGTGATGACGTGCGCAAAACGAGTGTCCAATAGGAACTTTGTTTTCCCCAAACTCATGCGCTCCGTCCATTTTGATCGAGCCAAACTTTGCCAAAGAGTGAAGTGAGTCAAGATGGTCGACTCCTCTGACTGTGTGTGTTTATAACGAGTGAAAAAGTCGCTCTAAGTGGAGTTTAATTCTCACACACATGGAAAATTATGCATCTGGGTGTGTGTAATTGCACATCCCTTTCTATTTTTATTTGAAAGGTTTATTTCACTGAAAATGAACAAATGCAAATGTAATAAACACCAGGGAAATGCAGAAGTGCTGTGGCTCTGGCCCTGGACCTGACAGGAGCTGTTTCCAGGACTGGACCAGGAAAGTAATGGAGGGATTGCACTTTTTTTTGTTTTTAGGGCAATAAGGAGATTTTGAATTTATTTACAGACTTGATATTTTGCATTTTTGTAGCTAAGGCCCTAAATTAAGTATTTTTATGTCCAAAAAGTTGTTTCTACATGTTTGCTGTGTGTTTTGTATAAAAGAGTGTGAATTTTATTTTCTGTTGTTTTGTTTTTTTATCTCTATTTCTGGTCCTGTAGATTTTATTACAGCCACATGACACAACTACAGCAGCAGATTGTGAAATAACAGGCTGTACTGAAAAAAGGATGTAGAACACTTCATTATAGGGTAAAAGGGGCAGTTTTAAAAGCAAAATTAAGAAAAAAAATCCAGGCGAGGAGAAATGTACTAAAATTGCCCTTAGATCTTCAGGGGTTAAGGCTTCATGCTCTTTTTGGTTTTCTACCATTTTGGAAAACATGGGCCATGATCTCACTGCAGTAGTGACTTTCAGCATGGTGATAGCTAAAAGATGTATTCTGAAACTCTGGAAATCGGATTCGCCGTCTCAGTTCAAAACCCGGCTCAGGGAATTAATGGGAGTGTTGGATATTGAGAGACTGAGGTATGAGGTGTCAGGCACTCCTCAAAAATTTCAGAAAGTGTGGAAAATCATTCTAGAGCATCTGAACCTGTAGTGGACCCTGAAAAGGAACGTAACAAGGTTGAACTGGACATTTAAACTCTGTACTTTTTTGTATATGTATGGTGTGTTTGAGTTTTTTTTTTAATTTGATTTATTTTATCTTATTTTTGTTTCCTCTATTTTTTATATCTTTAATTTTGTATATATTTTATTTTATTACTATTTTTATTATTATTATTGAACTAATCTATCTCCTCTTTTTTTTTTAATTTAATGAGTCATTTTTGTTAATTTAATTTATATTCATTTTTATTACCGTATATGTGTTTTGTTGTCCTAAACTGAAAATGTTAATAAATAAAGTTTCACACATGTTTGAGGAACTCTGGATTATTAGTCTGTCTACATCTCCAAAGATCAAAATTAGCTGTTCCACCTCGTGATGTCATGAAGCATTAATTTTCTTGCAGGTCTGTTTTTGAGGAGGGAACAACATTCTAACATGACTTTAAGCACACAAAAGTAAATTTTGCATAATATGGGACCTTTATTTTTATGCATGTATGTCAAAATGTATGTATGTATGTATGTATGTATGTATTATTATTATTATTATTATTATTATTATTATTATTATTATTATTATTATTATTATTATTATTATATATTCCCCTATGAACTAACATCAAGGACCATGACGTCCACCCTCCTGTGGGCTCACCACCCGCAGAGGGGTTCATGGGGGGGCTCAGGTGCTATGAGTATTGGGCAGTAAACTGACCCCGCGACCCAGCCGGATTAAGCGGGAGAAGATGGATGGATTATTATTATTATATTATTATGTATTTTATGTTTTATTTAAAACAAGGACAGTGCACAGAAAACATTACACTAAGAGAGAAAAGATGCTCTGTGCCAGATTTAGCTCCTGCCTCCTTTCCATCTGCAAAATACAATAAGGAAATGATTTACATTTGACCAACTCTAACAACAGAGTTTCATCAGTAACAGTGTCTTCTTAAAATAAGCACAATCCATTTTATCATCCATCCATCCATTTTCTTCCTCTTATCCAGGGGCCGGTCGCGGGAGCAGCAGTCTAGGCAGGAGCTCCCAGACTTCCCTCACCCTGGACACTTCCTCCAGCTCCTCCGAGGCGTTCCCAGACCAGCCCAGAGACATATTTCCTCCAGTGTGTCTTGGGTCTTCCCCGGGGCCTCCTTCCGGTGGTACATGCCTGGAACAGATGTCTAACCCACCTCAGCTGCTCCTCTTGGCATAGAGGAGCAGCGACGCTACTCCGAGCTTTTCCCTATCTCTAAGGGAGCGCCCGGCCACTCTGCAGAGGAAACTCATTTAGACCACTTGTATCTTGATCTCGTCCTTTCGGTCATTCCCCAGAGCTCGTGACCATAGGTGAGGGGAGGAACGTGACTGAGGTAAAGCCAGAGTTTTGCCTTTGGGCTCAGCTCCCTCTTCACCACAACGGTCCGATACAGCGACCGCATCACTGCCGACGCTGCACCGATCCGCCTGTCAATCTCATGCTCCATCCTCCCCTCACTGTGAACAAGACCCCGAGATACTGGAACTCCTAAGGCAGAGACTCCCCACCCACCCAGAGAGGGCAATCCACCTTTTCCAGCCCATTTCATCATTACACATTTAAAACAAAAATTCATTCATTCTAATTTCTATAAACACAAGAGTTCAAATTCATCATTATATTCTAAAAAAAAATCATTGTCATCTAAATCCTTTCAAATGTACCAAATTCATCAGGATAATTATTCTCTAAAATACAATTCATCAACAACAACATGACCATCAAGACAAATGAGAAAATCAATTTAATTTGTACGGTGGCTGAGTGGCTAGTACTCACGCTTCACACCAAGGAGGTTCTGGGTTGGATCCCTGGAGTCGCCCGGCCCTTTCTGTGTGGAGTTTGCATGTTCTCCCCATGTCTGGGTGGGTTTCCTCCAGGCGCTCTGGTTTCCTCCATCCACCCAAAATAAAATGCACTATAGGAAGGTAAAACTCCTCCAGCTGAGGTCCTGACCGAGTCTAGCAACAAGACCACGGTCCCCGGGTGCCCCCATGTGCTGCTCATTGTTCCTGAAAGGATGGGTGAAATGCAGAGGACAATGTTTCTTTAATAAAGTACTACAAAAAAAGTTAGCTGAAAATATTTTAATAGCACCACTGTCCTTCATTTCACCCGTTCATCACAGCTCATGTAAGTTAGTGGCCAAAGTTCCTCGTCAAAGCCTGATCTCGTCAGGTCTCCGAAGCTCAGCGGGATCGGGCCTGGTTAGTACTTGGATGAGAGATGTAAACTTCTGACTCCTTGAGGCACCTTAAAACAAAGACGTGGAAGTCGTAGAGCAGTTTTAAGAAGATCTTTATTTTAGCCACAACAGGATTCAACAGGATACCGGCCTTTATGATGGGTCTTTGCTCCCCCGTCTCTGCAAAGCCCTTTCTGCGAGACCTTTTTATAGCAGGACTTGCTGATTACAACACTTGCTGATGCAGGTGTAATTCTATCGTTGTTGCTTACGTAAAATTCACGAAATTGAGCGTCTAGCCCAACGTCTAGGCCATCGTTTAAAGCAGGCCCTTGCAGAGACGGCATATCTATTTAAATAGGCAAGGGTCACAAGGTTAACATGCTCCTATGGCATTTGAAGTTGAGCATAGGTTATACAGTCAGAATAAGAAAGAAGCATATACGTACTTGTTTAATCATTCCTTAATATTAACACAAAGAGAATAATTCACAGAGACCATTGGGAAAATCAGGTGCCGCAGGGGGGCGAAAAAACTGTTGTTGTGTCCTTAGGCAAGACACTTCACCCACATTGCCTAGTATTAAAGTGGAGTGTGTGGGTTTATGGAGATGCAAGTCACCTCACAGTAAGTAATGCTTTTCAGTGCAATAAACACAACTAAGATGAAAAGGACAAAATAACACGCTTTTATTTTAGTTTATTTGGTGGTTAAAGGTTACATTCTCTTCACAAGTCCATTGTATAGTGCACGGTTTAGACTGTACTGAGTTTGAAATAATTCTATATTCGTACATAAACCTTATATTTTGGGGAAAATTCTATAATTGGCCGGACTTAACACCTTCAAAATATCTGCACCGCTTTCTGCCATCAGCTCTGGACGCTAAAGAATCTACATTGGTCATGGAAAAGGCCCGTATCAGTCGATCTCTTCTCTATATTTGAGATTTGCATATTTTGATAGTATCTTACGCCTATTGCCTCAGAGTCTTTACAGAGTCTTGCTGCCATCGCACCGTCTCTATCGTCCCTGCAATTCTGTTTATGTGCTCAGTCAGTGCCATTATCACCCAATCTCATCTGATCATCTGCAGGACTGAACAACCACACGGTGTCATGACCTTTCGCACAAATACAGGAGGAAAAAACTGGGTTATGGGTTTTTAAAATATATAACACTAGTAATACAAATACTATGTAAAATACTAGTATGCAAAAAGAACTCCTCTGGGTATGTTTAGGTGTCATTCCATCATGGTTGAAGTCCAAACCACGAAGGACAAGATAAGGATTAGGGGCTGTCAAACATATCGAGATGCCTCTGATACTGAAACTAGTATCAAAACTAGATACCTATTTGAGCAGGTATCGATACTAAAAGTCCCAGGACAGAAATGAGCCTTTCCTGAATAGTTTTAGAATGATCTTGAGCTGGATCAGAACATGTCTAAGAGCACAGAGTGATGGAGCCGGTCCGTCTATGATTCTAAGCGACGTTTCATCCATCCGCACCATACAGGCTCTTAACCCCTGAAGACCCAAGGGCAGTTTTAGTACATTTCTCCTCGCCTGGATTTTTTTCTTAATTTTGCTTTTTAAACTGCCCCTTTTACCCGATAATGAAGTGTTGTACCTCCTTTTGTTCAGTCCAATCTGTTATTTCACAATCTGCTGCTGTAGTTGTGTCATGTGGCTGTAATAAAAGCTATAGGACCAGAAATAGAGATGAAAAAAAAAACTGAAAATAAAATTTGCACTCTTTTATAAAAAACACACAGCAAACATGTATAAACAACTTTTTGGACATAAAAAAAATGCTTAATTTAGGGTCTTAGCAACAAAAATGTAAAATATAAAGTCTAAGTAAACTAAAAATCTCCTTATTGCCCTAAAAACAAAATAAAGTGGAATCAGTCATGGAAACAGGGCCAGGGCCAGAGCCACAGCACTTCCTCTATTTCCACGGTGTTTATTACATTTGGATTTGTTCATTTTGACTGAAATAAACCTTTAAATTAAAATAGCAAGGGATGCACAATTACGCAGACCAAGATGTGTAATTTTCCATTTATTTGAGAAAAAACTGCACTTAGAGCGGCTTTTTCAATTGTTCTAAACATCCACGCAGGAGAGGAGTCGATCATCTTGACTCACTTCACTCTTTGGCAAAGTTTGGACGGAGCGCATGAGTTTGGCAGAAAACAAAGTTCCTATTGGACACTCGTTTTGCACACGTCATCACACAGCGTGAGTGTGACGTAGGATAAAGCCGCAGAAATGTACGGAAACCTCTATGTCTGCACTTTCAGAGGGAAAAAAGTAAGTTTCTATCTTTTACGGTTAGAAAGTTATGCGCAGTTATAGAAAACATGTTCCTCGGAATCGTATACGATGTCGTAGGTCTTCGAGTGTGGCTATTAAAGTCTTTCCCCCCTTGTCTCCTACCAATACTCATCCGCAACTTGAGCACTTTACTCGATACAGGCAGCTCTTACCTGTTCACAGACGCCAACTCTCTCCTCCGACCCACCATGCCACTGGGTGTTTCTCAATGGAACATGCTTCAGAGAGAGAGGGTTTTAATCGATGTTTCTATAAATGAAACGTGTTCAGTGGTGTTTTTATGTGTCAATACGCATTAAAACATGCGAATAATACACTGCCTGGCCAAAAAAAAGTCACTAACCTGGATTTAACTAAGCAAATATGTACGATGTTGCTGCAGTCAGGTGAATATCCTGAAGGACCAGGTTATTCCATCAGTGGATTTGTTCTTCCCTGATGGCACGGGCATGTTCCAAGATGACAATCCCAGGATTCATCGGGCTCGGACTGTGACAGAGCGGTTCAGAGAGTAGGAGACATCAGTCCAGACCTTAACCCCACTGAGAATCTTTGGGGTGCGCTGGAGAAGGCTCAGACTCGGCCATCGTCAATGCAAGATCTTGGTGAAAAATGAATGCATTCGCTGTGGCGTTGTTTCGATAAGCTTCTGCAACGTCACAAGATTTATTTCCATCTAGTGTAGCGTTCATTTTTCACCTAAGGGCATTTTTACAGGTGGAACAGAACAAAGTTTTTAATTGTATTTAACTTTACTATGTTGTTGTAAGGCGACCTTGACTGTCCAGAGAGGCGCCTAGTAAATAAAATGTATTATTATTATTATTAATTATTAATGTTAAATTAGAATCTGTACTTTACATAAGTAGATGTGGATTTTTAATTTTACTTTACTACATTTGAGAGCATGTATGTGTACTTTCTACTCTACTACATTTTTGAATAAGGCTCAAAAGTAAAGGCAATTAGTATAAAAAATATAACAGGTAGAAAGAAAAATATCCATTCAGTTGTTTCTGTTGAACAAATCACTACATTTGAAGCTTTATAAGACCTCGAAATCTGCACGAAATACTTTAACTTTACTTTTACTCTTGAAGTACATTTTGAAACTGGAACTATAATACTTTAATGTTTTCATGTGATACTTTTACTTCCATCATTCTGGTGGAGAGTCTGTCAAACACTTTTCTCCATGGAGATGTTATTGCTTTGTCTGGTGTTAAACCATTCTATGTTCATGGAGGCCAAACCAAGCCGAGTTACAGGTCAGATCTGTGGAGAGGCGACCTCCCACAGTCAGAATGTCTCTTTTTCTAGGTATTTTTCAGCTATAAAACCACCTGTAATTGAATAAATGTAAGGTAGAGCTGTTTAATGTCATACTGTGGAACATTCCAGACAGAGCGACGACATCTCCATAGAAACAAGCAGGTGACCCTCCACCAGAAAAGTTACACAATGCATTTTTAAGTACTTACTTTGCATAGAAGTGGTTCATTCAACCTTTTACGGCTTAAATCTGATCATATATCGTATCATATAATACTCCCTACAACTGTACAACAACTCACCCTGATGTAAATGTTCATGGTCACATTTTTATACAGCGCTTTTCCACATTCAAGGCTCAGAGTGCTTTACAACAAGGAGCCACTCACCCATTCACACACACATGTTCATACACCAGTGTCTTGCCCGAGGACACAACAGCATTCATCTGTGGGAGCTGGAATCGCACCGCCAACCTGTGGGTCAGTGGATTTGAGTGTTCAACCAATGATGTTTTATGTCAAGAGCAGGATTTCAACCACCAAGCTGCGGATCAGTGGGCAAATGTTCTACCAACCGAGCTACTGTCACCCTTAATAGATAATACTCCCTACAACTGAGGCAGAGCAATAACATCTCCATGGAAACAAACAGGTGTCAGACCCCAAACCCACAGTAAGTCAGACATACGGGCTGCACACTTGTGATTGTGCTGCAGGAGCTGAACAAAGGCCTTAATTGAAACCTCCTCCTGCTCTGCTCCACAGGCTCATATCGAACTGAAGAATGGATTTAAATGTTTCTGTTATTATTTCGTATTGTTGCATTACAATGTATATTATTATTATTATTAGGAGAAAGAACAGGCATTATACTCAAGGCTTATTGTTAGAGTTGTTAAGCTGTGGATGTGTCAGGGTTTGGACTTTTTGAACTTCTTAGTCTTGTTTTTTTTTTTACATTGTGCGATCACCAGCAGAAGTGTTTTGAGCTTTAACCGAGTTTTAATGCTGTTTCCTCAACAATAACTTGTGTTTTTGAGTAATCCTGTATAGGCTCTATTCATGCTAACCAGAAGACACTGGAAACATGTGAATGGAGACTTCCAGTGTAGTTCCCGACACAGGGCTTGTGATAAAATCGCGGATTCAGCAGCAGCGTCTTCACAACCTGCTAAAGCTTTCCCACGGGGGAAATACATACATACATTTCATAGCCATTACATATTTTTTTCATAGTTTGGGTCTTACTTATACTCAGGTGCGACGTTTATATGAAATATACAATGTCACATCTAAACAAGAAACAGCCTTTACTGGAAAATGTAAACATGGCTAAGGTCCAAACCCGAGGCACTGGCTGAATATATTCAAAGTCCTTTATTACATCGAGGGACGCCAACGTGTTTCCACCAGCGAGATCTGATTTCACATGTTGGTTATTTTCACCCTGAGGCCACGAGGGGGCGCTCTAGGCTTGTGTACCAGTATCTGCTCCGCCTCAGGCTCTTCCTCCTGCACCACTGTCACTTCACCACCTGCAGCACCTCAGACCTGTTTGCTCAGTTAAATCCAGGTGGAGACTTTTTTTTGTCCAGACAGTGAATCCACTGAATCTTGTCCTTTAGTCGACAGAAGCTTCAGCACCAGCTGTTTTTATCACTATCTGCAAATGAGCCATGAGGCTTTAAGTTTTGTTTCTGTAAAACATAAACTAATGTGCACAAAGCTGCACTAAACACATTATTACTCAGTGTTTATACTGAGCGGAGCACCAGAAACATCTGTAGAGTGGTGGTAGAGACCAATCGAGCAGCAGAAAGAAAGTTTGGACTGAGCAACAAACTTGTGTTTGATGGAGAAAAGTGGAGGAAACTCAAACTGTAACGAACAAAACAAAAAAGCTCATCACAGGATAAAAGCTGGATTTAGCTGGAGTTGGTGGAGTTGCTCAGAAGTGACACGGAGGAAGAAGAATTCAGTGGATTTAGTGATTTGGAGTGAGATGGAGAGTTGTAAACTTGTTCTGTTGTTTCTGCTCTAGTTTTGTGAATAACTGTTCATATGTGACGTGAACACACCAGACACATGTTCAGCCTGTTCTTCTCTGTTCTGTTCTTATTACTATAACTTGACTTTCAAGATGAAATGTCTGTTCCTGGAGTCTGATTTGATTAAATAAATTTCCCCCCAAAAATGAGACTTATAGTCCAGTGTAACTTATATATGTTTTTTCTTCATTGTGCATTTTTTGGATGGTGCAACTTATCTCCGGAGCGACTTATAGTCCAGAAAATATGTAATTGCAAAAACCTGTAACTGCAAATCTGCTCCTTGTTGCACTGAAAACTGTTTCTCTGAAAAGGAGGACAAGGAACGTTTTCCAAGCAAATCATCAATCAAAATCACTTTATTTGTCCCTGAGGAGCAATTTCTCAATTTTTTAATTATTATGTTTATGAAGGACATCACAATCACATTAGACAGGCCAGATGTGTTGCTTTGAGTGTTTTAGCACAAGTGCAAGTTTTCAACATCTGTCTGTATAAAAAATATAAGCTACATGCACAAAAACAGACAAGACACATATATTACATACAGATAAGAAATATACAGCATTATTACATTTTCAGTGAGAGCATTTTTGATTGGAAACATACCTCCTCCCCAACTTTCCCTGGCTGCAGGATCTAGAGCAGGGGTGTCAAACTCATTTTGGTCCGGGGGCCGTATACAACCAACTTTGACTCCAAAGGGGCCGGATCAGAAAACTCATGGCATATATACCCCAAAAATAGCAATGAGTCCAAATATTTGTGCAGAGAAACGCAAATCTATTACAGAAATCTTTTTTATTTGATTTGATTTTACAAAATATTATAATATTATGCTAGGTTAGGTTGTTTTCACAGCAGCATCACTAGCCTCTTGGCCCCTGGGTGAAAACAGACGGCTGTTTTGCTGATGAGGGTCACGGTCAACAGTCAAAACGATCGTCATTTAAGAGCGTTTGGAAAGAGGCAGGTCTTCATTTGTCTGGTGGAGGCGCCACGCACAGAAGCACTGGAGACGAAATCAGACGAAATCAGCCGAGGGCCAGATTAAAGGTCTTGGAGGGCCGGATCTGGCCCCCGGGTCGCATGTTTGACACCTGTGATCTAGAGGCTCCACTTCCCTCTCCTCCCCGGGTGTTAGTCTTGTTGTGTTTTTTGTTGTAGGTGCTGATGTTGCACAGGCCTTTCTTCTTTTTTCTCTGTGTACTGATTCCAGATATTTAGCATAGTTTCCAGATTCCAGATAATTAGTCGTAAAAAAGATTATATCACAGATAGTTATCTCAAGAGCCACATGTTTAATTTAGCTTTATGGTGGAGGGGGTGGAAGGAAATGTTTTTTTGAATCACTGTAAAGCGCTTTGTGGTGCATTTTTAGTCTGCAAAGTACTCTATAAATGAAGTTCAATTGATTGATTGATGCAAAAATTTAAATTTAGTTTTAAATTTTTTGCTGTTGGTTTCCAATTTTAAAAGAGCTGTTGCAATTCCACAACTTTGTCAGAGAAAGAACTGACTGCCCTCTGTCCTGGGACAACACAATTACCACTACAGCACCTCTTGTAGTAGCTAAGTGTGTACATTGTGTGGCCCTGTCAAATTCTGAATTCAGTGGTGTATCAGAGTTAAGACGTTCAAATAATACAAGACACAATCATTTCAGATTATTAAAATTGTTAAAATTTTCAAACTTAACCCCTTAACGCTGTGCCACAAATATGCAACGGACCGTTTGGATCAAGAGATGAGCAGAGACAGCAGCTGCATTCCCCCAGTGCCGGTTAGTGCAGATGCAGAACCTTCCTGGGAACATTTGGCGAGCTCTTAGTTAGTTGTTGCAAATTTACATAACATAAACATAAACAGATTTCTATTAATTAATAATCTCAACTTAATTTACCACCTTCTTGAAGGCAAAAACACATACAAAACATTTTTTTAATATACATCTATATAAATACAGGCGTTAAGAGGTTAAATAAGTGATGTTTCTTTAAAATGTCACAGCGGTGCCAGAGTCTGGGCTTTTGTCAAGGACCTTAAGGGTCAGTGTCAGGGCCGACCCCCCCATTAGGCAAAATAGGCAAATGCTAAGGGCGCCGCCGCTCCACTAGGGGGCGTCGAGCGCAAAAATCGGCGATGGGGGATAAAATCCTCCACTGTCTAAAACATCGTCACTATGAACTGTTTGATTTCTTGTGAGTATCTGTACTCTGGCAGTATTTTTTTATTTTTTTTTTGCAATCCAAGGGGCGCCACCTGAAATCTTGCCTAGGGTGTCAAAATGGTTAGGGCCGGGCCTGGTCAGTGTGTAAACTAAACAGTGTGGTGGAGGAGGCCTGGGACCATGAGGTGAAGATCACTGGGTTCATAAATAGTTTTGAAGTCTGGAGCATTAGATCTTTTAGTATCAAATGAAAACAATTGAGACTTGTTTAAAGTAAAATGAGTAACTCGGGGAATATAGCAAGTATCAATAATGAGGGCATTGACAAAATTCCAAGATAGAAGTTTTGTTTCTCCATTCTTGTGGATTGTTTTGTAATATTTGTTTAGAGTGACCAGACGTCCCTGTTTACCTGGGACAGTCCCAGTTTTCAGTCCTGTGTCCCCTGTCCCAGCAGATTTACCCCAAACCAGTGATTTGTCCCAGTTTGATACAAGAACCTTCCCTGTTTTTGACCGATTTGACACCTGCCAACAGTAAAGCTGCTTAAAATGTGACTGTACTGACTCATTTTTTGTAATTAAGACAATATAACATTTAACAAAATACAATAACATTAATATAAAACACAAAAACATAAAACAACACCTACAACAAATATAAAACAACAAAACACGCGTACACACAAATCTAATCAAATAAAACAAAAGTAACAGTGCAGCATAACCACACTACTAGTCCCACTTCTATTTATATTTAGGCTAATTTATATCCATTTTAATAAACATTTTTACTTAACCAACACTATTTTCATCATCATCATTTCCTTTCATTATCTTTTACTTTTTACTACACTCTTAAAGCATCATTCTAAAGGCATTTTCTTTTTCTTCCACCCTTCTTTCCTTTCTTTTTCCCGCCTTTTTTTCAAGTGTACTATATACTGACTCACATGTTGGTCATGAATGGGCCGAGTGCACAGCAGTTTCCCTCAGCGACGCACTCGTTTCAGTTCTACACTCCTCACACATGCCTGTCTTTCCCTCCTCTGGTGCAGACTGTGAGTGTGCAGTTGGACGTACTTGTTCTTAATCCCGGGCGTCGTGTGTGACCTGTAATCCACCCTAAATCGTACTGCCGGGACACGCTAATCTGGCCGCGCTCAGGACACGGCTTCTCCGCCGCCCTCTTAGCTACAGCGTCGCGCGATCAGCCTATTTTAGCGCACAAGACGGTTCTGCTGAAAGCACTGCGCTGTTAGAAGCTCTGTTACTCAGGTTAGACTTTAATCTGAGCTTTAGTTAACACAAACTGACCAGAAAAAGATGAACAGGCGAACTGATTTATGCTGTTAAACACGCCTCACACTGGGCGTATTCTGACATCGCTTCATTACGACATGCCTCTATTTAGACGGGCTGGTTTTTCGACACTTTTTAGTATCGCAATTCTGACACGTTCCCCCTTCTATCAGCCTAATATCTCTCTTTTACGTCCTACCACGGAGTTGCAAGCGAAATTTCCTATCTGTTCTGTAGCGGTGCAGTGGAGTGTCCAAATTGCCAAGCTCGACCAGCAGACACCGAAAAGGAATTGATTCGGCTAAAAGAAATAAGTGTCCAATGTCCTCACCTAACACACCTAAGCAGGACCATTGATCACAGGCTCATAAAAATGTGCTGTTTAAATCAATTTTGTATTTGTTTTTTTTTGTTTTTTTAGTTTACAGACATCTTATTTATTTATGTATTTATTTATGGGACAGTGCACATTAATCAACATTTACATGTAAATATGCCAGAATTAGCCAGACGGCTATTTTTCATCTGTAGTCCCAGGACAGATGTTGGGTGTCCAACATGTTTTAGGTTGATGGGGGAAACCGGAGCACCCGGAGGAAACCCATCCAGACACGGGGAGGAACATGCAAACTCCACACAGAAAGGCCCGGGCGACCCGGGGATCGAACCCGCAACCTTCTTGCTGTGAGGCCTGAGTGTTGCCACTCAGCCACCGTGCCGTGTCTTAAAACCTAATGTGTGCACTGTGTCACCACGGTAACAATAAAAACACAATGGTCACCAACCTGGATCTGAGATGTAAAGGAAGAACCATAGACCATATAAAAAAGGGGACTAAGTGAGTGTGACGTCACCCCTAGTGTTTGGCTCCACTTAAAGTTGAACTCCAGCATGTTTGAAGCGAAAGTCCGTCGCTAGAGGTGGTGGAATTCTGTCAGAAGCCAAAAAACGGTACAGATCAGTGTTGCTTCGGTGGAGATCTCACTGTGGCAGTGAGTCTGTCAAGGCAACAAACTAGTGTAGTGATGGGGGCAAGTTCTTAACTTCTACGTAAAACACCAATTTGCTTCAGACTGAAGAAGCTTAACACCACTTTAACCCATCTTACAACAGCCACGAGTCTAACAAACAAAACGCTCTGTCTGGTTCACTCATTAGTGTCTGGAAACGTTAGAAAACAACTTTATAAGCAGCCTTACACTTCCCTCTGTTGATTTCCCACTGCACAGGCCAAAGCCCAAAAGACTCAAGGCAACACTGGTCTGTGCAGTTTTGTGGCTTCTGACAGAACTCCACCACCTTTAACAACGGACTTTAGCTTCAAACATGCTGGAGTTTAACTTTAAAGGTTACAGGATACAGGATAGTGAAATAAAAGACCAGGATCATGTAGAGCGGGTTAATCCAAGCATTATAAGACCAAATCAAGACCAAGACCAGTTCAAGACGAGATCCTGAGACCGAGACAAGACTTTTAATAAAGGGTGAGACCACACAAGACCAAGACCACGCCCGACTGAGACCAAATCAAGACCATCTTTGACATTTTCGAGTTATTTTATCACATGTGTTTTTAATAGATCTATTTTCATTCTATCTGATTAATGTTAATTTAAGCTTAAAATAAGCCAAGCAAACTGTGCTCCAACTAAACACTGTGTCCCTTTTGTGGACCCTCACCCACATCTTAAGAACCCCTTCTTTGCGTGTGTTTGTGATTTGCTGCATGTGTCCGTGGGCTCCAGACAGGCTGCAGAGAGAATCCCCACGCACTTCTGCACACTGGTACAAGTTTGTTGCCGACGACAGCGGCCGTAATGAAATATGATATTTATCGAGTGTCAGACCTCGAGTTTGAGATAAGACCGAGTCCAAGTGCCTTCGGGACCGAGTCCAAATGCGTTCAAGTTCAACACGAGACCTAGATCATAAAAAACGGTCTCGAGACCAAGACCGGCCTCAAGTACAACGACACTATGCGTTGGACTGTCTTTAGTTTTAGTTTATTTTACAGGGACCATGCATAACAGCATTAATTAAAATAATAATTTAAAAAAACACACAGAAGAGATGCTTTGTACCAGACTGTAGCTCTTGGAACTAATTTACATCTGCAGCCCCTGAGGCCAACAAAATAGAATACAAAATGAGGATAAAACAAAGCAATCTATAAACAAATAGTGATGAAAATGACAATGACATTAAAACGCTCGGTCCTCTTCCCAGCCCGCCCCCTCTGTGCTCTTAATCTTGTATCATTTCAAGACCCTCAGTGTGATTTACAGTGTGTTATTCATTCACTCTGCACCGCCGGCCTCTTCTTACCACCGACACTCACGCGTTTTCCCATCAGAGGCAACGAGGGTGAAGTGTCTTGCCCAAGGACACGATGAATCACTGATGCCCACTTTGGCACCGGGGGCCCCATCCGAGTACTAACCAGGCCCGGCCCTGCTCAGCTTCAGATCCCGGACCAGATCAGGCTTTGACAAACTGGGATCGCCATGGCAACCACATCAACTGTGCTAATGACGCGACAGAAAAGTGATGAAGAAAACTAAATAAATGTAAAGGTCGTCGTTACCTCCTCAAGAACAGACCTGAAGTTGTGTTTTGTTTCATTCACACGTGTTTGAATAACTCTTTATTATTAGTCTGTCTACATCTCCGAAGCTCAAAATGCTCTGTTCCACCTTGTGATGTCATGAAGTGGTAGTTTTCAAGTTAACAGCTCCTTTTACCTTTAGTTCAGTAGATTCAGTTGAGATCTTAATCCTCCTCTTCCTATTCTTTTTTCTTCTCTTCCTCCACCTTTTTCTCCTCCTCTTCCTTCTTCTCCTCTTCTGTCTTCTTCTCCTCCTCTTCTGTCTTCTCTTCCTCCTCCTTCTCTTCCGTTTCCTCCTCCTCTTTCTCCTCTTCCTTCTTCTAGTCCTCCTCTTCTGTCTTCTCCATTTGTTCCTACTCCTCCTTTTCTTTCTTCTCTTCTCTTTTCCCCCTTTCTCCTCTTCATTCTTCTCTTCTTCCTTTTCTGTCTTCTCCTTTTCTTCCTACTCCTCCTCTTCTTTCTTCTTTTCCTCCTCCTCCTCTTCCTCTGCCTTTTTCTCTTCCTCCTCTTCCCCCTTCACTTTTTCCTCCTCTTCCTTCTTTTCCTCATCCTCCTCTTCCCTCATCTTTTTCCTCCTATTCCTTCTTTTCCTCATCCTCCTCTTCCCTCATCTTTTTCCTCCTATTCCTTCTTTTCCTCATCCTCCTCTTCCCTCTTCTCTTCCTCCTCCTCTTCCTTCTTCTCTTTCTCCTACCCCCTCTTCCTTCTTCTATTTCTCCTACTCCTCCTCTTCCTTCTTTTCCTCCTCTTTCTTCTTTTCCTCCTCTTCTTTTTTCTCTTCCTTCTTCACTTCCTCCTCCTCTTTCTTCTTCTGTTCCTTATTCCCTTCCTCCTCCTCTTCCTGTTCTTCCTTCTTCTTTTCCTCCTCTCCCTCCTCCTCTCCATCCTCCTCCTTTTCCTTGTCCTCCTCCTCTCCCTCCCCCCCCTCCTCCTCCTCCCCCTCCTCCTCCTCCTCCTCCTCTCCCTCCCCCCCCCTCCTCCTCCTCTTCCCCCTCCTCCTCCTCCTCCCCCTCCTCCTCCTCCTCCTCCTCCTCCCCCTCTTCCTCCTCTTCCCCCTTCTCCTCCTCCTCTTCCTCCTCTTCCCCCTCCTCCTCCTCCTCCTCCTCCCCCTCCTCTTCCTCTTCTTCCTGTATCAGTGGTGGTCTCTTGCTCAGATTCAGACCTGTGGATCAGAGTGGAGTTCTGTCCCAGACTCCAGGCTCCAGGCTCCAGGCTCCAGGCTCCAGGCTCCAGACTCCAGGCTCCAGGCTCCAGGCTCCAGGCTCCAGACTCCAGGCTCCAGACTCCAGACTCCAGACTCCAGGCTCCAGACTCCAGGCTCCAGACTCAGAACAGGAGACAGGAGACAGAACACAAATATCAATAACTTATCTGTGGGATGAATTTTACATCGCGTCGCCTTAAATATTTGAATGTTGTTCGAAAAGAGGAAGCAGCAAAAAGGTGTGTATCCATTTCCACCAAGGTTTGCTACCGTTTTATTACTTTATTTATGTAGTATGGAGGAAAAAAGCTCAGATGACTCGATTTAAGAAAGTTCTATTTCACTTGACAAGTAAAAGTATCGACCAGTGGAACAAGACTTTTTTGTGAAAATACATCTTAATTCACTTGAGGTAAGAAAAGAACTCACTTATTCCACTGGCAGATCATTTGACTTGTCAAGTTGAATCTACTCAAATAAAGTCAAATGTTTTTTATTTATTAAAGTTGCACTGTGTAACTTTTTGATTAGGGGTCAGTCACCTGCATGTTTCCATGGATATGTCACTGCTCTGCCTGAAATGTTCCACAGTGTGACATTAAACAGCTCCACCTTATTTATTCAATTCCAGGTGGTTTTAGAGCTCAAATGTACAGAGAAAAACAACATTCTGACTGTGAGCAGAGTCGCCTCTCCACAGATCTGACCTGTAATTTGGTCTAGTTTGGTCTCCATGAAGATTCATCCATCCATTTACTCCAAGAGGCTTCAGCTCCTCTTCACCACAATGGTCCAATACAGCGACCGCATCACTGCCGACGCCGCACCGATCCACCTGTCAATCTCACGCTCCATCCTCCCCTCACTGTGAACAAGACCCCGAGATACCGGAACTCCTCCACCTGAGGCAGAGACTCCCCACCCACCCGGAGAGGGCGCCACCTTTTTCCAGTCGAGAACCACGGCCTCGGATTTGGAACAGCTGATTCTCATCCCGGCCGCTTCACACTCGGCTGCAAACCGCCCCAGTGCTGCAGGTCCTGGCTCCATGAAGCCAACAGGACGACAGCATCCGCAAAAGGCGAGAGATGAGATCCTGTGGTCCCCAACCAGAAGATCCATGAAGACAGAAAGGCTCCATGCCATACTGTGAAACATTCCAGACAAAGCAATAACATCTCCATGGAGAAAAGCATTTGACGGAAGCTCTACCAGAAAGTTACACAATGCAGCTTTAAGTCAGTTTTCTTTTTGCGTTGCAGCCCTTATAGTTTTAATTTTTTCTAGAGCTGATTCACACAAACTGCAGATTTAGGAGTTCTTCTCAAACAAAAAACTCTTAGTTCCACCTTGGGATGTCATGTGGTAATACAGGAAGTGCTCCACTGTGTTTTAAATTCCTTACACCTTCACTAGAATCATTTACTACTGAACTAAAAGTAAATGGTGGATGTTAACTTAAACAATAATGTTAACTTTACAATCAAAGTTAAAATACAAATTCAGCTTTATTGTCAATTTCTTCACATGTAGCAGACATACAAAGAAATCGAAATCACGTTTCTCTCTGCCCCACACGTGGACAAGACAAATATTAAACACTACAGTAACCATCATCAGTAAATGAAGCTAAAACACTAGGGTACAGTACAGTGCAGTTTAAGTCAGATCAGGTATTAGCAGCAGTAAGAAATCATGATCGTGTGAACCCAGCCTTAACTATTTCCTTCATTGGGTTTATAATTTAAAATGTTGGTTGACATTTTTAATGCTGAAAAAGCCATGCTATTTTAACCCTGAAGTTCAGCTGCTGAATTTGGCGGTGAACATTTGTATGTGTTATTCTACGGAAGACTCACAACAAATGCAAACGCCCCAAAGGCCACAACAGAAATGACCAGGGGACTCTATTTTCTGACAGACCAAAAAAGAAAGATCAAGCAGGAAGTGAATGGGAAAAGTTGAAGAAAAAGAAGAATGTGAAAAGTAAAGGAACGGAGAAGTGGACGAAGTTAGAAAAGTAAGTAAAAGTATTTTATTGTTTTGTGGCCAGGATTGATGTCACTGTCTGACTGTCGTAAATAATAATATGTTGTGTATTCTTGTGGGTTTAACCTGTTAAACGTGCTTTTGGCCACCTTGGTATAAGTATTTCACATTTTCTAACTTAAAATAATGTCTGTGTATGGAGAAAACACTTTATAAATGTCATTTTGGTTTCCGATGAGGCATTTAGGCGTTGGAGCTCCCTCTGCTGCCAGCAACAGGGATCAACATTTATCAAGTAAACAAATGTGAATGAAGTTTGAGCGCAGAATGAGTCCAGTGACGTCTCTCCTCCACCACATACGCTGAACGCCCTCGGAGGGTGCTGGAGCCTGGAGCACATAGCCTGTGCTGTGGACTGTATATTTTACTTCTATAGGCCTACTTACTTTTTATCTTACTTTTATTTGACTGGTTTGCGGGACTGCTGTTTATCGCATCGTGCGGTCGCGCTCCGGCCCGCGTCCGCAATGAGCCGCACTGTTTTGTGTTTGGATGCAGCTCTATTACACACTGCCATTGCACACACCAACACTCTGACATCCACGGCTAATTATCGGAGTGGCGGTGCGTCCATTAGATCTGGTTTAGATCTGGTTTAGTCCTGGTTTAGTCCTGGTTTAGTTTTAGACCTGGTTTAGTCCTGGTTTTAGTCCTGTTCTAGACCTGGTTTACATCTGGTTTAGACCTGGTTTAGATCTGGTTTAGTCTTGGTTTTAGTCCTGTTCTAGACCTGGTTTAGATCTGGTTTAGACCTGCCTTAGTTTTAGACCTGGTTTAGTCCTGGTTTTAGTCCTGTTCTAGACCTGGTTTAGATCTGGTTTAGACCTGGTTTATATCTGGTTTAGACCTGGTTTAGATCTGGTTTAGTCTTGGTTTTAGTCCTGTTATAGATCTGGTTCAGATCTGGTTTAGATCTGGTTTAGACCTGGTTTAGTTCTGGTTTAGTCCTGGTTTAGATCTGGTTTAGACCTGGTTTAGTCCTGGTTTAGACCTGGTTTTAGTCCTGGTCTTAATCAGGACTAAACCAGGTCTAAATCACGACTTAAATCAGATCTAAAACCAGTCACAGTCCTTATTGTCTGTGTTGTTTTGATGCGTAGTTAGAAAATTTCGGAGGTGCACACAGAGAAATATAATAAAATCTTATTTTGCACCCATGGGTGCAGGGCAGTCGACACAGTTTTGACGCAGAACCATAAATTGGCTTTAATTCGGCCTTTAGCTTTTCACACTGATTCGGACAGAACACACAATACTTTGTGCACAGTTCAAATGTTCCATGTGAATTTATTAAATTTTTTGTTAGAAATTCTAAGTTTGAAAATCCACCGTCACTTTTTCGGATTCTGGAAACTCTGTAAATTTGGTAAGTGGACCTTTTGAGTTTGTAATTGAGCACCCCTGACCTACAGGGAGAGGGCGGGGCCATGAAATGTCAATGACATCTGTCAATCACAGCATAGCAGCTCTAGGGAGAGGGCGGGGTCATGAGTTGTCAGTCACATCATATATGCCAATCATATCACAGTACATACAGGGAGAGGGCGGGGTCATGAGCTGTCAGTCACATCATATATGCCAATCATATCACAGTACATACAGGGAGAGGGCGGGGTCATGAACTGTCAGTCACATCATATATGCCAATCATATCACAGTACATACAGGGAGAGGGCGGGGTCATGAACTGTCAATCACATCATATATGCCAATCATATCACAGTACATACAGGGAGAGGGCGGGGTCATGAACTGTCAATCACATCATATATGCCAATCATATCACAGTACATACAGGGAGAGGGCGGGGTCATGAACTGTCAGTCACATCATATATGCCAATCATATCACAGTACATACAGGGAGAGGGCGGGGTCATGAACTGTCAGTCACTTCATAGCACCTGCAGCGAGGGGGCGGGTTCATGGACTGTCAATCACATTGCATCTTCCAATCACATTACAGCACTTACAGGGAGAGGGTGGGGTCACAGACTGTCAGTCACATCACCTGCAGGTAGAAGGCGGGTTCATCACCTGTCAACCACATCACGTCTGCCAATCACATCCTGGCACCTGCAGGGAGAGGCAGATGAGTGGCAGATTTACTTCCCCACTGCACAGAAGGACCACTGCCCCGACACCTCCACTCCACCTTCTATCTGACGTCAAGGCTCGACTGGCCTAAAACGGTTTCAAGCTGAACGAAGCAAAGACTGAGGCGATTCTGTCTGGATCCGGCAGTACCTTCACTGATATTGGGCCCCTCAAAAACAATGAGCGCCCCACAGTCACCAGCCTTGGCGTCACCTTGGACAGTGATTTTTTTTAATTTGTCAAACAGGTCAATGGCGCTTTCAAATCAAGTTTTTATCATTTGCGGCTTTTTTCCCCAAGTCGAACCTTTTTTATCCTTTAAACTTCTTGAACAAGTCGTGTATGCTTTTATTTCACCTGGACGACTGTAACGCATCACAACACACACTTTACTGACGACAGTTACTCCTAAACTCTGCGGCACGACTTTTAACATGAATTAAAAGAAGAGAGCACATTACCCATTACATTTATTCTTGTGTCTTTGCACTGGCTTCCTGTTCATTTTAGAATTGATTTTAAGATTTTACCTTTTTTGTTTTAAAAGCTTTGACTGGACTGGTCCCACCTCCTCCAACTTTACATCCACCTGCGTGCTTTGAGGTCTGAGGGCCAGCTCCAGCTCGTGGGTCCTAAGACCAGACTTAAAACCAGGAGGGACAAGACTTTATCTGTGACTGGCCCCAAACTCTGGAACTCTCTGCCCCCCCAAGTCTGAACAGCCCCACAGTGAAGTGTTTTAAGTCTCATCTTAAGACCTGCTTTTATTCTCTGGGTTTTAACACTGTTGTGTGCTCCTCTGTGTCTTTTATTTATCTTAAGTTTATTTTATTGGTTTCATTTATTTATTGCTAATCTATGGTTTTTGCTCTTAGTTATTTTACTGTTTGTTTGTCGTTTTAAGACTAGTGTGATTAAATCTGAGCGTTTATTTTATCATTGTTATTATTGCTGTTCTTACTCTGTATTTGTGCAGCACTTTGGAAACTGTTTATGAAACCTGCTATAGAAATAAAGTGGACCAGAATGGAGGGTCATGACCTGCCAATCACATCTGCCAATCGCAGCAGAAGAGGGTGAGATTATGACCTGTCAATCATATCACATCTGCAAATCACAGCACAGTGCCCTCACAGAGAGGGCGGGGTTGTGACACGTCTTATTCTTAGTGCATTTTTAAAATATCTGTACCTGATTTCACGGTCTTATAAATGTGAAAAACAGAAATAGTTCATTTTTAAAGGTTTGCAGTGGTATTCCTTAATTACTGTGCCTTATGCCCGCTGTGCACTGCAGTATTTTCGATGGTTTCACTCTCAAACTGTACAACCAAATCTCATGGTTTTTAAACGTTCACAGCTCATGATTCATGTTCTCAAACTGTGTGAATGACTTCAACAGTGAAACCTTCACGAGAGGCGACTGGATTTAAACAGGTTTGATATTCTTGTGACCCACCATTGCTGATCGGGATTGTGTGGTATACTACACGAAGCACGACACACAATTAAGCCAAAACTCGGCACGATTCCAAAAACAGTTGCACAAGTGAAAAATCGGCTCAAAAAGGGCAAAAATTGCACAGTGTACGTCCGGCTTTAGGCGTTCAGAGCATCCTATTCATTCATTTTGATCTGAAGAGCTGCTTATAAAATGTATCTGTATTGGGCAAGAGAGAAGTAGCTCAAGTACATGGAGAAACATGTATTTTTCACTGGGACAAGTGTTGCATCAGCGTGTAGTAAGTATATAAAATCTAAACTGATCAAGTCTCTTTAACAGCACTACACTCTGTGTCCTTGGTTTGGTAGCAGTCGAAGAGGCCCTTGGCTCAGATTGGCACTCATGTTTCCTTCAGTCCAGGGGCAGATGTGGGTAACATGAACATTTGCCCCAGAACCTGAACACCACCTCCAACATTAGTTCCAGTTCCAGCAGATCTTCTGTTGCTGCTTTAATGTTCCACACATCACTGAAGGCCCACGGGCTCCATCTCCTCCTGCTGCCATAGCAACGGGCTCAGAAACGCCTGACCTGATGGTAATATGTTATGACAACAGTGTGCACGTGAGGAGTGTGCACGTGAGGAGCATGCATGTGAAGAGTGTACATGTGAAAATGTGACGAGTGTGCACGTGAGGAGTGTTCATGTGAGGCCTGTGCATGTGAAGAGAGTGCATGAGGACTGTGCACGTGAGGAGTGTTCATGTGAGGCCTGTGCATGTGAAGAGAGTGCATGAGGAGTGTGCACGTGAGGAGTGTTCATGTGAGGCCTGTGCATGTGAAGAGAGTGCATGAGGAGTGTGCACGTGAGGAGTGTTCATGTGAGGCCTGTGCATGTGAAGAGAGTGCATGAGGAGTGTGCACGTGAGGAGTGTTCATGTGAGGCCTGTGCATGTGAAGAGAGTGCATGAGGAGTGTGCACGTGAGGAGTGTTCATGTGAGGCCTGTGCATGTGAAGAGAGTGCATGAGGAGTGTGCACGTGAGTGTGGGCGGGGTCTCTGGGCTCTGCCGTTGCTGGTTCACTGTGTGTGTGTCATTAAACCTGTGGCCCCAACATCTTCCTCCCAGTGACTCCTGTGCTTCCACCTGTGTGAAGCCCCATCAAACCCAAACCTATGTTGCTGCTCTGTATTTTTATTGTCTGGCACTTTTATTATTGGTAACGGTTCACTGTATATAACTTTTTTTTTTTTTTCATTCATTAGTGTCTATAATTCACTGTTTTTGTAATGAGGACTGGAATAGGTCAAACTTGAATGCTGGCTACCAATCACTGCAGGGTGTCGGGTCAGGACAGCAGTGGTAGATGTTCAGGTGAGTTTGAAGAATGAGGGAATGAGGGAATCCACACAGATAACTGTTGAGCGTTTCTTTATTGTATAAGGCGGGTTTGGTTGTGTGTATATGTGTGTGTGGTTTCCTACAAGAGAAAGAATAAACAAATAATATATTAATAATAAATCAAAATGGTGGTTACACAACAATGACGTGGTTATTTGCATAATGCTGCCGATTTACAAGTGACCGATAGGGGGCTGGTATGGTTGATACAGTTACGATAGAAATGGATATGAATTAACATTACCCAAGTTTAATAAAGTAGTAAAACACATATATGACTGATGACATGGCTAATGGGGATTTGTGAAATAAGGGAAAAGGCATTATAAAGTTATAATGTAAACTGCACGCTTAATCATGTGCAACTACGCAGTCACGAGGCTAGCTCGTGATGTAAAACGAAAGTCACAGACGAAAACTCGAAAACTGCCCAAACCACAGTCAAACTACAGCTACAAGTTCTAAACATACTGCCAATCATGCACATACAATACTTACATCTAAAGGACGCACGCTATTATTTAGACATTAAGAGACACAGCCGATGCAGCGTCACACAGCCATAATGACTGAAGTGTCCGTGGCAAGTGCTGCCCTCTAGTGGTACAACCCGATATAAGGAACACGACTAAAACAATAGTATAAACATAAATAAATGGGCTCTCTGGACAGTCTTTTATACAGTTTTAATGTAAATATGTATTATCGCCCCATGACCCGGACATAGTTAATTATGTCACCACCGCTCCAGCTATTTAAGCTAAGCTGTTTTACCCATGATACACCTGTTGGGAGTAGTAGCGAGCGGACTTGCCCCTGTGCTACATGGGGACATAGAACGTTATCGCTGGAAGTGTTGTTTGTTTCAACTTACATCCAACCAAAAAAAGAATATATTTGCACTACAGCTGTTTTTATGTTTCACCGGGGCTCTTCATTCTTCGTCTTCTTGTATTCTTAAAGTGCACTAAAATAAATGGTGAAGAAGAACCTTTTGTGTCATTTCAAGAGTGCAAAACCTACACAACAACTATGTCTACTGTTTTTGCTTCATTTAGTTTTTGCGATATTAACGATCCTTTTATAGGTTAAATTGGGGTCAGCCCCAGGAAACATCAAAATGCACAAAATGGAGTCAATCGTTTGTGCTTCATTTGTGCTGCAAAAAGTTTTGTTTGTGCAGCTCTGGTTCTGAAGATATCAGCAGTGTTATTTTCAGCCGATGACGTCATCCAGACAAAAGTCAAAATGTGAAATAGAGCTCAAAACAGGCAGAACATTCTACAGACGTTTGGATTTCATTTGTTTTCATTTATGCAAGTATATTTCTAAAAGTATTCATTAAATTATATGACACCTTTTCCCGTGCAGTTGACGGCAGCGGTTTTGGCAAAACTGCAAAACTAGTGAAGGTAAACTATCTCAGGCTGTATGATTACATAAATGATTAATCAAAAGCAAGTTCCTAAAGACAGATACATACAAACGTTTCATATGATTTTCTGCCTGTTTTGAGGCTGTTTCACATTTTGAGGGGCTGGATGACGTCACCGGCCGAAAATAAAACCGTGAATAACTGAAGAACCAGAATCGCACAAACGACAAACGAAACTCTTTGCTGCACAAAACAGCAACGACTGGCAACGTTTTGGGGGGTTTTAGAGCATTTGGAAGCTCCCTGGGGGCTGGATGACCTGAATTTGACCTATAAAAGAATCGTTAATTTCTCCAAAATTAAAGCAGCGCAAAAAAGCACAAAGAATAGACATAGTTTTTGTGTAGGTTTGGGCTTCTCACAGGTTGTGGTGACCCTCATTTCCTTCTCCCACCCGAGGAGCTACTTTCTTATTTAGTTTATGGATTTATTTTCTTTTTTATGTTAGAGAAGTATCCTGATTTTGTTGGAGAAATGAAATGAAGATGTCACGTTTGGAGGTGTTTTCGGAGAATCCCTGGGGACCCTGACACTCTCCCAGGTGGGACTGACTGCATTAAACTACTGTGAATCTAAACTCTCATCCAGACTGTAGCACCTCACACTGTGGACGGACCTGCACACACGGGATGTTTTCTGCGTTTATTCCATGTTGTCAGCAGCTCATGGAGGAACTGTCAGACTCCTGGGCGCGTAAAACAGAAGAGGAAAGTTATAACTTATGTGTCAGTCAGAACAAAAATCATAAAACAACGTTCAGTGAAGAATCAGGATCAGTTTTATCTATTGAAATTCAAATGATCCTGAAATTCACAAACTTTGAATATACTTGTATTATACCCTAATTACATACTACTACTACTACTTACATACTACTACTAATTACATACTACTACTAATTACATACTAATACTAATTACATACTACTACTAATTACATACTACTACTACATACTACTACATACTACTACTACATACTACTACATACTACTACTACATACTACTACATACTACTACATACTACTACTACATACTACTATATACTACTACTACATACTACTACTACATACTACTACTACATACTACTACATACTACTACTACTACATACTACTACATACTACTACTACATACTACTACTACATACTACTACTACATACTACTACATACTACTACTACATACTACTACTACATACTACTACATACTACTACTACATACTACTACATACTACTACTACATACTACTACATACTACTACATACTACTACATACTACTACATACTACTACATACTACTACTACATACTACTACATACTACTACATACTACTACTACTACATACTACTACTACATACTACTAGATACTACTACTACATACTACTACTACATACTACTACTACATACTACTACTACTACTACATACTACTACTACTGCTACTACATAATTTACACACTGTGAGCACAAAGCTTCATAAAAGAAGTCTCGTAGGTGCCATTTCTCCTAAAATCTGAAGGGGCTCATTTCTGTTGATGGGGATGTTGTTCTGTGGCGAGCAGGAGGAGGACAGACACATGAGCCTGAGCCTGGGTGTCACAAGCTTCAGCTCGGAGAACGGTCGACTGTTGCAGTGGAGATGGACAGAGTGGAATATGTCTTCATTAGCTTGAACAAGTCAGTCCCCCTTCAGAGCACACAATCAGAGCTGTGAAGAACCATAGACACTGAAAGGTGTTGAAAGAAGATGGTTCAGGAATGTATTTTTTTAGGGTTTTTCAAAAAAATATAATTCACTCGTAAATAAATGGTATTAGAGACGACATCGGCGATCGAGTCTTTTGGGCTTTGGCCTGTGCAGTGGGAAATCAACAGAGGGAAGTCTAAGGCTGTTTATAAAGTTGTTTTCTAACGTTTCCAGACACTAATGAGTGAACCAGGCAGAGCGTTTGGTTTGTTAGACTCGTGGCTGTTGTCAGATGGGTTAAAGTGGAGTTAAGCTTCTTCAGTGTGAAGCAAATTAACGTTTTACGTGGAAGTTAAGAACTTGCCCCCATCACTACACTAGTTTGTTGCTTTGACAGACTCACTGCCACAGTGAGATCTCCACCGAGGAAACACTGATCTGTGCCGTTTTTTGGCTTCTGACAGAATTCTACCACCTCCAGAAATGGACTTTAGCTTCAAACGTGCCGGAGTTCAACTTTAAGTCTCGCCTTAAGACCCACTTTTATTCTCTGGCTTTTCACACCTGAGTTTGTGTCTTTTATTTATTTTATATTATTTGACTTATTTTAATGCTACTTTGTGATTTTTATGATGTTGCTTTAATTTGATTTGACTGGTTTATTGTTTTAGGACTGGTGTGACCAAATTTTAGCATTTGTTTTGGTTTTATCTCTGTTAGTAAAATTGTACAGATTTTTTTTTTTATATCAAGTGGAACCAATGTAGGCGGCGCCCACACAATTTCCTCCGACTTTACATTTTGGCCACATATATTGACGGGCTAATTGAGTCCATATATTGTCCCGGTTCAGTCTGTCGTTTACATTTTTATCCCCAGTCCAGCGTTATTTCCCAGCCTGTTCTAGTCCTTCTTTCGCTTTATTTTTCCATTCAGCTGCCACTCATTCCCTAATCATCCCAGGGAAGTCTATGGTCGCCTCTCATTTCTCTTTCCTCGCTTCCTTCTCCTCGATTCTTCATTTTTCTGTCAATCAAAAGTGTCATATTAAGCAGCGTCCCAAAGAAAATCACGGGATGAAGGAGCAAACACGAGGGAGGCTTCAGGAGGCAGATATTAGAGAAAAAACAAACTTTATTGGTCTCAGTGACTTTAGATCCTCTCTCTTCCCTGTGTCTCCTCTGGGGGCGGGACTTCCTCACCCATGTCCTGCAGAATTGAGGAGAGGAACCAAGGAGAAGGAAGTGAGGAAAGAGAAATGAGACATATTAAGAATAAACCTTCATTTATAAAGCATTTTTACACAAAACGGTTTACAAAAAAGGCTAAAAAAAGATTTACAAAGTGTTGTACAAGCAGCAAAGAACAATAAAAAAGCATCAAGAAAGCACAAAAACGGACAAGGATGCAAACAATTCAAGTAAATATAATAAATAAATGAATAGAATAAAAATACATAGGGAATAAACTCAAGTTAAAACCAGCTAAAGGAAGGCCAACCGGTGAAAATGAGCTTTAAGAAGTGATTTAAAAGATGATACTGACGGTGCAGCTTTATCTCCTCAGGCAGGTCGTGCCGAAGCCGAGGCCCCGGACTGAACAGGCTCCGTCACCTTCGTCCGGAGCCTGGACTTTGGAACAGGCCACAGGGACCTGCTTAAAAGTTCTGAAATGTAACTTGGCGCAAGACCTAAACAAGCTTTAAAAGTGATGAGTAAAATCCTCAGATCAGTTCTGAAACCCACAGGAGCCAGTGAAGGGAAACTCAAACAGGCCTAATGTGTCTGTTAAAACCTGCGAGGAGCCGAGCTTTCTGTAAACTCCTGCTCATTCAGTCTTTGCCCGATTGTTCATATCTGAGCACATCCTGTCGTTGCCATTGTACATTCTGTTTCTGAATTATTCCCTGTTCGGGCCAGTTTTTCTATTGCGTTTCCTATTATAAAGAATTCCCATTTTGAAGCAGATTTTAGTTTAGATAAGAAAGACATATATTCTTCAGTGGTTTATTGTAGAAGGACACTTTCTGTTGAACTGAAAGACTTGGATTTGACTGTATTCCCCGTGTTGCATTTGAGTCCAGGTCACCTGCAGGACACATAAGAGTCAATGATGTACAAGGATTTTCAGCAGGCAAATTTTAAAACATAAGAAATATTAGTTTCTTTTGAACTTTTTCAAATATTTCCAGTGTCAGGTGCATAAATCTTTGTTTAACATTTATATGAAGCATTTTTAGTGTAAAATGTCCTGTGGTGCGACCGAGAATAACCTTAAAATAGTGTTATTTTCTAAAACATGGTTGAGATATTCAAGCCCTCGCTCCTTCTCTCTCCTCTCCTCTCTCCTCTCTTTCCTTCTCTTTCCTTCTCTCTCTTTCTCTCCCTCTCTCCTCTGAGTAATATGAAGTGTATAGAAACAAACTGTTGTGTTTCTTTAGATTTTTAATGCATATTGATATTTTCTTTTGCTCCAATATGACAGTCGCCTGCTTGTGTTTAATGAACAAACTACTGCCCTGGAAAATGCATCAAATGAAGAAAAATGCCTAAAGAACCATTCACCCAAGTCGACTTTGTCTGTTATTAAACTCCAGCCATAGAATTCCTGCTGTTATGAGTCGCACCACATGATGCACGATCACACCACATGACATTTGAACACTTTAAGGCCAAAAAACATGCAGAATAACTCATGATTTCTGAAAAAAATGATTTGGTTCCAGGAGGTCAGAGGTTCTACAGAAATGTGCTGAATTATTATGAAATTTAAACCTTTTTAACTGAGGAAACTGCAACTGGACAGAATATTTAGGCGTCATTGACTCATTAACTGTCTATGGTTCCACTCCAGTTTTAACCCCAAAGGCTTTGGGAAATGGGTCAAATGCAGAGGACATGAAGCTGTTAGAATGGAAAATTACCTTTTCAGTAAAACGACTGGGACACTTTGGTTTTGTGTTTTGATTCAGAGTCTTCTCCTAACACACAAATGAGCTGCCAAAGTCCACTTTACTTTGTCTGTCTTAGCGTTCTCTGATCTGCTTATCCCCAATTAGACAAGGATTTGCTCAGTTTAAAACTCTGGCTCCAAATTATCACAAAATCATCACAAATAATCCTCACAGAACCAGCTCTGCACAAAAGCAAAGTTAGTTCAAGTTGAAGTTCAAATGAAACTCTTGTTGGAGAGTATTCCACAGTATTCCACAGTATTCCACAGTATTCCACTGTATTCCACAGTATTCTACAGTATTCCACAGTATTCCACAGTATTCCACAGTATTCCACAGTATTCTACAGTATTCCACAGTATTTCACAGTATTTCACAGTATTCCACAGTATTCCACAGTATTCCACAGTATTCCACAGTATTCCACAGTATTCTACAGTATTCCACAGTATTTCACAGTATTTCACAGTATTTCACAGTATTTCACAGTATTCTACAGTATTCCACAGTATTCTACAGTATTCCACAGTATTCCACAGTATTCCACAGTATTCCACAGTATTCTACAGTATTCCACAGTATTTCACAGTATTTCACAGTATTTCACAGTATTCTACAGTATTCCACAGTATTTCACAGTATTCCACAGTATTTCACAGTATTCCACAGTATTCCACAGTATTCTACAGTATTTCACAGTATTTCACAGTATTTCACAGTATTCCACAGTATTCCACAGTATTCCACTGTATTCCACAGTATTCTACAGTATTCCACGGTATTTCACGGTATTTCACAGTATTTCACAGTATTTCACAGTATTCTACAGTATTCCACAGTATTCCACAGTATTCCACAGTATTCCACAGTATTCCACTGTATTCCACAGTATTCTACAGTATTTCACAGTATTTCACAGTATTTCACAGTATTTCACAGTATTCTACAGTATTCCACAGTATTCCACAGTATTTCACAGTATTTCACAGTATTCCACAGTATTTCACAGTATTCCACAGTATTCCACAGTATTCCACTGTATTCCACAGTATTCTACAGTATTTCACAGTATTTCACAGTATTTCACAGTATTTCACAGTATTCCACTGTATTCCACTGTATTCCACTGTATTCCACAGTATTCTACAGTATTTCACAGTATTTCACAGTATTTCACAGTATTCCACAGTATTCCACAGTATTCCACAGTATTCCACAGTATTTCACAGTATTCCACAGTATTTCACAGTATTTCACAGTATTTCACAGTATTCCACAGTATTCCACTGTATTCCACAGTATTCTACAGTATTCCACAGTATTTCACAGTATTTCACAGTATTTCACAGTATTTCACAGTATTCTACAGTATTCCACAGTATTTCACAGTATTTCACAGTATTTCACAGTATTCCACAGTATTCCACTGTATTCCACAGTATTCTACAGTATTCCACAGTATTACACAGTATTTAACAGTATTTCACAGTATTTCACAGTATTTCACAGTATTCCACAGTATTCTACAGTATTTCACAGTATTTCACAGTATTTCACAGTATTTCACAGTATTCTACAGTATTCCACAGTATTCCACAGTATTTCACAGTATTTCACAGTATTTCACAGTATTCTACAGTATTCCACAGTATTCCACAGTATTTCACAGTATTTCACAGTATTCCACAGTATTTCACAGTATTTCACAGTATTTCACAGTATTCTACAGTATTCCACAGTATTCCACAGTATTCCACTGTATTCCACAGTATTCTACAGTATTCTACAGTATTCCACAGTATTTCACAGTATTCTACAGTATTCCACAGTATTTCACAGTATTTCACAGTATTTCACAGTATTTCACAGTATTCTACAGTATTCCACAGTATTCCACAGTATTTCACAGTATTTCACAGTATTCCACAGTATTTCACAGTATTCCACAGTATTCCACAGTATTCCACAGTATTCCACAGTATTCCACAGTATTCCACAGTATTTCACAGTATTCTACAGTATTCCACAGTATTTCACAGTATTTCACAGTATTTAACAGTATTCCACAGTATTCTACAGTATTCCACAGTATTTCACAGTATTTCACAGTATTTCACAGTATTTCACAGTATTCTACAGTATTCCACAGTATTTCACAGTATTTCACAGTATTCCACAGTATTCCACAGTATTCCACAGTATTCCACAGTATTCCACAGTATTCCACAGTATTTCACAGTATTTCACAGTATTTCACAGTATTTCACAGTATTTCACAGTATTCCACAGTATTCCACAGTATTCCACAGTATTCCACAGTATTCCACAGTATGGTATTTAACTTATCTGTACTACAGTTTCACACACCCCACGGCCCTTATTTGGCAGTTCCTGTGCTCGATTTTGTATCATGTGGCAAAAATAAGGAATCGTGCAAAGGCAAAAGTCAGAGTTTTAACACATGAAATAAATATACTTTTGTATTCAATTATACTTCAATGATCTTTAATGTGAACGTATTTTGTGTATTTATTCATACTGTACATACGATACTGCAAAGTAACTTGTCTCTTGGCTAAAAAAATGTCTTGTCTCACTTTAAATATCGACAAAACTGTTTCTATGTGTTTTACAAATCGTCACAAACCTCAAAACTATCCTGAAATTCTGATAGAAGGACAGAAGATTATTAATGCTGATCAGGTGAAATATCTAGGCATTATTCTGGAACCAAATGTATGTTTTAAAAAGCACATTAAAAAGTGAACAAACACTATATCATCATCATCATCAAACTTTTATTACAGAGTCTTAGTCCAGAATTTAAAAAGATACAATGAACAAACACACACTCCCAAAAAAACAAAAAAACACAATATTCACAACAACCTGCAGTACCAGTGCCTCCACAGTATAAAATTCAACATTGCCAATTTCAGATCCGTCAGAAACTCCCTGACGACTGAAGCCTCAGATGCCGATCTGAATGCAGTGATAACACAACACTTCTGTACTGCATAACAAGCTGGTCACAGGGTTGTACATCAGCTCTGAGGCCTCTAGAAGAGTTATATAAACGCGTTCTCAAGACCCAGGACAAGAAAAGTCGACTATTCCACCACAGTCATATTCTTGTGAAACGCAGCATTTTAAGCTCTCAAACCCTGATAATGCAAATGTTTGTCTGCTGTATAAGATCATTCACGACGCTGCTGCTCCTCCACTAAAACAGTTTGTTTCCCTGAGCTCTGAAACCACCTCCTGAGCCGTGAATCCACAGTGCGAGTGCAGGATCCACAAACGCAGGACGTCATTTGGAAACTCAGGCTTTTCACTGCAAAAAAGGCCTATCAAAAAAATAATACCAGGTTTGAGGTAAAAATGCCCTATTTTAAGTCTGCCAGTGCAGTAAGAAATTTTCACTTACCAAGTTTTCTTTAAAAAAAAGATGAAATACGAATCTTGTTCTAAGCCAGGGTGTCAAACTCATTTTGGTCCGGGGCCGTATACAACCTACTTTGATCCCAAAGGGGCCGGATTGGAAAACTCCATTCTCTGTTCAAGTTAGGTAAGGTAAGTTTTATTTATATAGCGCTTTACACAGACACATGTCCCCAAAGTGCTTTACACAGCATTTTACAGAGCAGCAGCAAGTTATTGTATTTTTCGCCATGTTGTGTCTCATAGTGGCGTTTATATTCCTCCTTTATATTTATATTCCTTGAGCACCGCCACTTGTTGCAAACACACCAAGCGTACAGGTTTCCCATTCACCTCCGTGAAAAAGAAGAATTAGTAAATTTTTCTTGGAAAATCCTGCACTCAGCTCCACTTTTCTTATTTTTGACACTTTGCTGATGAGGGCGTCATGGTCACAGTCAAAACGATCGTCCTTTAAGAGCGTTTGGAAAGAGGCGAGTCTTCATTTGTGCTGCTCTGGTGGGAGGCGGCCACACACAGAAGCACTGGAGATGCTGCTATGCTAAGCGGCGTAGAAAATTAACTGAAAAATCTGAAAATGTTACATATTTTAAGAGAAAATCAGCCGAGGGCCAGATTAAAGGTCTTGGAGGGCCGGATCTGGCCCCCGGGCCGCATGTTTGACACCTGTGTTCTAAGCAGAAAACACGAGTTTCAAGTATTTAAGGCAAGATTTTTCACCTTATTGGTTTGAGAAGGAAGTGAAAGAGGCTTAACCTGGCTTCATTTAATATAAAAAGTGCTTAGAATAAGTTGCAATATCTAAATAAGATATATCAGGATGGAATATCTTGAAACAAGTAAAAAAAAAACTCATCTTATTAAGTAAAAAAATCTTAAAATTGATCTTTTAAGATGAATCTGCTTAATTCAAGTCAGTTTAACTATGCTAGAAACTCCTTTTTTGTAGTGTTCATGCGTGGCCGTCCTTCAGTGGAACATGTGACCAACAGAGCTGATCACATGGACAAACTCCAGATGTTCTCACGCCTGGAGAAACAGCGGCTCCTTTAAATTAAACCCATAATGTGACTTGAGGAGTGGAGAGCGTGTGACGTTCTGGAGTGAATGAACTGAATGAGGATTTTGATAAAGGCCAATGATGTTAAGGTGCTGAGAGAACTGGAAGTGAATGAGGATACATGGTCATTATAAAGACATTCTCTCTGTATGTTTGACTTTATGAGCTATAACATCCGCCTGCCCAGGGACGACAGCTGGAGATGAGCTCTGGTGCTACAACCTGGTACAAGCATCTCTCATGCTCAGGTTAATGTAGATTGTGCACTGTCCCTGTCTCATTAAATAACTAAACTAAACTAAACTATCACAAGTGTTTAACTGTGGAAGTGTTGGTGCACTGTCCTGTTCAGCACTACACAGGAAATCCAAAGATCTTCTATATCATTTCAAACAAACACAATGATGACGAGACCTTGGTTTGGTGTTCTTATAATGGATGTAAATATAGTGAAATTAAAGCAAATAATGATCACGTCAGTTACTGCCTTTTACCTTTGCATGACTCCTTATTGTTGGCACAGGATGCAAAGGCAGAGCACAGAAACAGAGGTCTCACTTCCCCAAATTTAAGACCACTTAAATGAAAATTAAGCCCAACATTGCACCCATTATGCAGGCGAAAAACACCAGATCCAATTCTAATAATGACCTTTACTCACTGCGTTGAATAACAGACAATACTTTCATTATAAAATCAGAAAATTCAGAAATTATTTATAGTCGTATGCATTTCTGTAAAATGGCCAAAAAAATCATTTCTAACATTCTAACAAGACAAATTAACCTTTCACATGGTCCCGGTGGAGGATACAAAAACACAGACGAATGAAATTTAAGAGTTTTGTGAAAAAAAAGACTCGGACAACATAATTTAAGACTTTTTAAGGCCTGCATTTAAGAACATGAAATTTAAGACCTTTTTAAGACTTTTAAGACCCCGCAGCGAACCTGACTGCCAAATAAGAGTCAAAGGTCAGTTTTGGGTTTCATATTTTTCACATACAAATATTTCTTCATTATCGTGACTAGATGTCAAATTTTGGTAGCCCGACCTATTAGATTTTTGTCTGGACAAAACAGAATTCTGAAGTCATTTTTCTCAGTTTCGCACTAGTTGAGTTAAGGTCTTTTGCCTGTGTAGGGCAGTCCAGTCCTCCCGATCACTGACTATGGACATTTAGTTTATAGACCTGCATCGAAGACACTGCTCTATAAACTCGATGTGATTTACCACGCAGCCATCGCAGATACACATTTCCCACCATCTCTGCGCCTTTTACCCCCTGGTGAAGTGCTCCTCTCTCCACACCCGCTCACAAACCCACTGTTTATTGTTCATTTACAGACGTTTAATAGGTAAAACTCCGCCCTGCCTCAGGTCACCGGCCGCACACTGCACCGCCACAGATACATGATCCTGGTCGTTTTGAAAGCCCGCACAGCTTCCTCACTTCAGGTCTCTGCAGGAACCACCTTCAGCAGACTTTAAAACTTACTGTACAGAAAAGAACAAGCTGTCTGCTGTTCCAATCAGTGAGGTAGAGGGCGCTGTTGGAAAAAGGATCAAAGCTTTAGACACAACGAAATCCAGGCACGACAAAGTCAAAGTGGCATGAGGAAAAGTAGAGTTAAAAGAAGTAGAGTTAAAAGAAGTAGAGTTAAAAGGCCTTTATTTGAATGACCAAAGCCCACATGTTTTGACATTAAAACTTTGTTAGTTTTTACCTCTGTCAACTTTTAAAAACTTGACCCTCCTGTGGGCTCACCTCCTGCAGAGTTCAGGTTCATAGGAGTCAGGTGCACACAGGTCTGGGTGGCGAACGGCGAATGGATGGATGGACTTTTTAAAGCTCCATCCTGAGTATTTTACAGGATAATTGCACATGCTTTTAACACTTTAATCCTCAAATGTTTCACTGTCTCACTTCTCTGTTCACTGTTTCATGTTATGACTGATGTGAGTGTTCTGTTTGTGCTTCTGTTTTATTCTGCTTCTTGAACATGTCGACATTGCAAATGAGGTGTTCTCAATAGACCTACCTGATAAAATATTGAATAAATTAAAAATTAATAAAAACTTCCAGCTTTGTTTTTGTTTTATTTAAGCTGCTCTGACTGATTTGATTCTGAATGTATCTTATGCTGTTTTGCATCTTATGCTGCACTTTGTGACTTATGTCTGTGAAAAGCGCTACAGAAATAAACTTTACTTAGTTATTTTCATGACTATTTACATTGTGAATTCTCAATGAAGGCATCAAAACTATGTTTGAACACATGCGTAATGTAGCAAACAAAAAATAAACTTAGAACTGTCTAGGGGTGTCACGGTTTGGTACGTACCTCGGTTTTGAGATCACTGTTCAGTTATTTTTCGATACAGTATGGGAACAAAATGCAAAAATGTCACGTTTGAATGATAAAATGCTGCACTTCATGCCCCCCAAAAGGCCCCTCACCTTGTGTCTGTGATACAGCACAATACTGAATGCTCAGGTACAGTGTAAATAGTAAACAAACCATGAAAATTATAACTAATAATAATTAAAAAAAATATTATTATAACTATTATAATTACAATGATAATTGTATAGACCTGGTTCAGCCCTGGTGTAGACCTGGTTCAGACCTGGTTTAGTTGACAGTCGCTCCTGGAGCACCCGGGGGTTGAGACAGGGCAGCTGATGCTCTACAGCTCCTCTCGTCTGGATCTCACTGTTTCCCCGGGGCCGTGGGATCAGCTGCCAGCGACACCTCGAGGGAATCCCCCTGCACCTTTCCCTGCTGAGTCAGATATCGCTCTGATGAATGGCTCACTCACAAACTAGCCCCACTCGTGCTAATTCAACGCGCTCTAACTCAGCTATTTTGTACAGAAGCGTGACGACATTCTGAGTCGGGGATGTAGGGACATGTCTGCATGCAGGGCAGGGGAGCATGAATGAAATTTGACACCCTATTTGACAAAATCGTCCAGTTTATTCAGAGCGGCATCTTGTCAACTTAAGTCGACACAAATTGCGTGAACTCACTCGTGCTCAGCCCTGCACTAATCCGAATGTCCCGTACCGAAACAGTTCAGTATGAATACATATACTATTACAGCCCTAGAACTGACAAAGTGCACAAGTGAAGTGAAAACCTTTTCCTATTTCTCTTCCTTCTTCTTTTCCTCATTCTCTTCCTTTTCCTTCTTCTCTTCAGGAAGTGCTCTGCATGACATCACAAGGTGGAACAGAGTGTATTCAGTTTGAGAGAGGAACTCATGTTAAATACGCATTAGTGTGTTAAACAAAACACAACTCCAGGTATGTTTTTGACGCTGTACAACGTTATAACATAAAGGTAACTTGAAAACTACCTCTTCGTGACATCACAAGGTGGATCAGAGCATGTGAATTTGCTGATCTCTACTGAACAAAGACAAAAGGCAGCTGTTAGCGTGGTGAATGAAATAAAACACCACTCCAGGTCTGTTTGTGATGAGGAAACAGCATGAGAAGAATATGGACACTTTAATGTCTGCGACCCGAAAAGTTCCACAGTGAGTCTTTAATGTATGTTTATGCCAAAGCTCTCTCCGGGCGTCTGCCTTTCACGCGCTTTGATCCGTGGGGCTGTGCGGAGACAGATAATTGAGCATCAGATTGGACTGAGCGTGAGACAGGAGCTAATCAAAAAGCGTGACAGGCTTCAGAAGACGAGATGGAGCCTCCCCGAGAGCTGTCTGCAAACGCACCACCTGCCAAACCCACACGGAGCGCTTTTCATGTGTTTGTTTCTTAAATGCACAAAAAGAAAATGAAATGCCGGACGTAAATAAACAACGTCATAGGTTTTAAAGGTCCTGTATTATGATAAAACTGACTATTTTGAATTTTAAGCCATGTTATAATGTTGTTACCTCACCCAAAACAGCCTTGGAGTTGTGTTTTGTTTCATTCACACATGTTTGAGTAATCTTTTAATTATAATGAACCCGGTTTGGTTCACAGCCCTAGTGTAAACGTAACCTCAGTGTAACAGCTCAATGGAGGGACACACCAAATGGAGGGAGAGAGAAGAGAGAAAGGCTGGGATGAGAGAGACGCTCTGCATTGTTTCTCTATTTGCAACACATTTGATGATACATTTGTCAGGAAGTGGTAGTTTTCAAGTTATCACCTACATTTTACTTTTAGTTCAGTAGAGATTCAGTTCAGATCCTCCTCTTCCTCGCCCTATTCCTCTTCCTTCTTCTCCTCCTTTTTCTTTTCCTTTTTCTCTTCCTCCTCTTTCTTTTTTGCTAAATTTCTCTATTTGCAGCACATTTGAGGATGATACATTTGTCTTTGTTTCTTGTAGTTTGTTTTTCATTTGCACCACATTCTTAGTTTGTACCTCTTTTAAACTTGTGTTTGAGTGAATTTGCATCATTTCTGTACTCAAATCCGATTTCTCCACCTGACACTCTTTGGGTCGTTACAGTGCGTTTGGCCCCCATCAGCCACCTTAGGATTTGATCATAAAACTAAACAACGGCTACTGCCTGAGAGAGGGTGAGGAGCTCAGTCACATGAGAGGAGCTTGGAGTAGAGTCGCTGCCCCAGATAAGCAGAAGAAGATGGACGGATCATATTTAGTGACTCATTCTATGTTAAAAGCATCTTATTTGTGAACAAAGCCAAAGCGCATCAACACTTCGTCTGTTGGTGTGTGTAAGAAAGTACAGTCCACAAACACACGGCTAATCCCCCTCAGCAGCTTCACCCAAACATGAGGTCAAAGCCAGGAGAACAGATGTGTGCACAGCTGGCCCCACGCACAGGTCAGAGGTCAGGGGTCAGAGCAGAGCACAGATCCGGTAGGACATAGCTAAAGGATGATCTCAGCATTAAATAATGTATTGCTCTTATCTGGGCGGCTTTACATTACATTAATCGTTCTTTCTCTGCTCTGAGTGATCCAAGATGCTTAGCCACAGCTACCCTCCAATAATACATGTATATAGAGCATGTGCGCCGCACTCCCTAACTTAACCTCGATTTAATATATATATATATATATATATATATATATATATATATATATATATATAGATATATATAGATATATATATATATATAGGCGGCACGGTGGCTGAGTGGCAACACTCAGGCCTCACAGCAAGAAGGTTGCGGGTTCGATCCCCGGGTCGCCCGGGCCTTTCTGTGTGGAGTTTGCATGTTCCTCCCCGTGTCTGGATGGGTTTCCTCCGGTTTCCCCCATCAACCCAAAACATGCAGCACCCCTATGAACTAACATCAAGGACCATGTTGTCCACCCTCCTGTGGGCTCACCACCTGCAGAGGGGTTCATAGGGGGGGTCAGGTGCTATGAGTATTGGGCAGCAAGCTGCCCCCGCGACCCAGCCGGATTAAGCGGGAGAAGATGGATGGATGGATGGATATATATATATATATATATATATATATATATATATATATAAAACGTTATTTTGTGTTAGGCTATATGTTTCATATTTTGTTTAAAACTGAACGTGTATCTGCATAGACATATTTTTATCATGTTAAATGCGCTCATATGCTGTATTTGAGTCACGTGGTGCTTTGGAGGTCTATGGAGGGGCCTGAAACATTTAGAAAGTTTGACGTCATTATGTTGCTTTTGCCCATTAGTTTGTATTGCAGCCCCTGAAAGCCCCAGGGTGGGGGCGACTCAAATCAACTGATTGGTCTATAGAAACATTATCACAATTCTGACCTATGAGGATTCAGCTGCTCTGTCCCGCCTCACCCCAACAGGCTAATGCTACTGCTACAGGCTAATGCTGCAGGCTAATGCTACTGCTACAGGCTAATGCTACTGTTACAGGCTAATGCTACTGCTACAGAATGGAGAACTACAGAGCTGTGTGCTATGGCCGCTAGCTACTTTCGCCTAAACCGAAACAGGAGAGCAGGAGGAGAGACCTAAAGCATGGGACACATTGACACAGACCGGGTCCCGGGGCACTCGCTGCTGGGACCCGCTGCCACCGGCGAGGTCGTCGCTGCTGGGACTGGGGAACTTGCAGCCGCCGGCGGGGCACTCTAGGCATAAAAGCATAGTGCAGAGGGCTTAAGTCCACCCAGTGCCCTGGTGCTAATATGGACTGACGTAACTTTCAGACTGAAGTGGGATTAAGACAAGTTTTAGAACCAGCTCGTACACTTGGCTCCAGGACCTTGTCCCGTGGACTGGACTGGACCAGGACATATTGGAGACAGAACCAACAGGACAGCGGGTAGAGGACACACTCTGCATCAGTCCCATGGAGAAGGTAAGAGGCTTGTTTTTGTTAGTTTGGGGCAAATCTGAGGACGGAGCCTAATTTTTGCTGCATTTTCATGACGTTACGGGGGCTGGTTGTGGGGGCTGTTTGTGAGCGGTGTGTTACATTGTGTTACAGTGTGTTGCCATAAACCATATATATAAGTAAACTAAGCTAACCCATTAGCCGCTGCATGCCAAATAGGAAGTGCTGCAGGAGGCTCTTCTCTCCCTTTTTCCCCATTGACTTACATTGAGATCTTATCGTCCCTCTCTCTGTAACTCCTGCACTGAGCCTCATCATTTTGGTCTTAAAATGTTCATATGAACCCGCGACACATGATCCTGAATTTTGGTTTTCGCTATTTTGTCCGTCAAAAAAATCCTATTCATAACATAGAGCCTGGCTCCAGATTCGCTCCTGTAACTGTGGCATCGCGAACCTCATTTGAGCGACGCTAAACGCTATGGGTAACGTCACACTTGCTTAGTCCACTTCTTTTATACAGTCTATGTGTGTTACTTTGTGTTGTTTGGGTTGGGTGTGAGCAGGTGCATCAGGTTGTGTTGCTGCGTAAACTTTGGCTGTGCGTTGTGCTCCTGATAAAGTTCAGCCAATAGTGACTAAAATGACTGTTTGTTTCTGGCATTTATTATAATTTTATAGCCTATACATATTTTTATAATACATATTTATAATTTTGACTTATGCGCCCCCCCCAAAAATTATACCACCAGCCGCCACTGATATAGACACACACACATTATGACATATTATCCTGATTTTCAAGTCGTACTTCGTTAGGTTGACCTGATTTTCAAGATCAAAAACTGGAATTGGCGGTTGGTAATAATACAATTGTGAAACAAGTAGACCAATGTGTTTCTCAGTTTCCATGTGCAACTTCTCATTACCATATCTCCAGAACTACATGCGCTATCGAAAAGGACGAGGACGTGGACGTGGACAAGCAGGACGAGGACGTAGACAAGGGATAGAGGAGGAATGAACTGACACCAAACAAAGGACAAAGACAGAACCAAGTAGTGGGGCTGATTAGACAATTAGCTGCAGGTGAACCACCGAGCAGGTGATCCACACTGCAGCATTAGCCCAGCCACGCCCCCGAGAGGAGCACACAGACACAGAAGGGAGGGGGAACACATAACAGACACCAAACCCTGACAGTACCCCCCCCTCAAGGGACGGCTCCCAGACGTCCCAAACAACAACACAAACACTGGAGGGTGGAGGGGGCCTGGGCGGAGGGACACAGGGAAACTGGCACCCAGGATGGAGAGGAGCGACCAGCAGCAGCCCAGGAAGGGACACAGCCACCCTGGACGAAAACGAGTGTCCAGCAGCGGCCGAAGAAGGGATACGGCCACCCCAGATGGGGACAAGTGTCCAGCGGCAGCCCAGGAAGGGAGTTGACCACCCCAGACGGAGAACAGTGTCCAGCAGTAGTCCAAGAAGGGAATCTACCACCCTGGACGGAGAACAATGTCCAGCGGTGGTCCAAGAAGGGAATCTACCACCCCAGACGGAGAACAATGTCCAGCGGTGGTCCAGGAAGGGAATCTACCACCCTGGACAGAGAACAATGTCCAGTGGTGGTCTAGGAAGGGAATTGACCACCCCAGATGGAGAACAGTGTCCAGCGGTGGTCCAAGAAGGGAATCTACCACCCTGGATGGAGAACAATGTCCAGCGGTGGTCCAGGTTAGTGGCTGTTGCAGAACGCTTCAGAGGAACAGGTGAGGACAAACGAGGCAGCTGGGAATTGGAGCCTGCCGATGCTCTACACTCTGCGGGGTCCAAGTGGTCAGTTCATGCTGTCATGGTTTGAGTGTGGTTGAGGACCCCAAAGCTGAGACAGAGGCGCAGGTAGCTGTTAAACAGGTTTATTGCCGGGAATGAAGGATCTGGTGATGGAAACAGGCTGGAGACATAGAAGGCGGGAAGACACTGGGGTAGACTTAGGTAGACAGACTGGACGACAAGGGCAGGCAGGACGACGTGGACAAGCAGGATGAGGACGTAGACAATAGATAGAGGAGGAATGAACTGACACCGAACAAAGGACAAGGACAGAACCAAGTAGTGGGGCTGATTAGACAATTAGCTGCAGGTGAACCACCGAGCAGGTGATCCACACTGCAGCATTAGCCCAGCCACGCCCCTGAGAGGAGCACACAGACACAGAAGGGAGGGGGAACACATAACAGACACCAAACCCTGACATATATAGTTCTACCAGGACTAAACCAGGACTGAACCAGGACTAAACCGGGACTAAACCAGGTCTAAACCAGAACTGAAGCAGGGACCATAGGTGAAAGTATGTACATGGATCTAAACCAGGATTAAACCAGGACTGAACCGGGACTAAACTGGACTGAACCAGGGACCATATTGAAAGTATGTACATATACAGTAACATTAATGCCCAAAATGATAAAGAATCCAAGAAAACCATTAAGTCTTAAACAAAACCATAACATAAAGTAATATAAAGTAATATAAATCTTCCACATTTGCAAAGAGCACAATATTCTGAAAACTGGGCCTCACACGTTTGTAGAGAATTTTCCCTAATTAAAATTCGTCACAACACCAGCCAATTTCAGCAGAGCTCTTCCAGGTAATTTCTTCATCAATACTCAATCCCACTGCAATGATAGAACAACATCGGAGTTCACATATTAGCTTTGCCAAAAAAAAACACACCAGCTTTAATAATCCTGTAGAATAATGTGTAGGAATTTTCAAGAGGAGCCGTCAGCCATATTGGGACTGGAGCGAAAAAGTGAAAAAGTTACTCCTGCAAACTCTAGAGGGAGATTTTAAGAGGTGTGGTTCTCAGGCTAAAATAATGGCGGGTATGCTTGACATTTATGTACAGGGCTGGAAAAAGTACTGCACATTTGTAGTAATATGAGTAAAAAATACAGTGACATGGCTAAAAAAAATGCGTATGGTAACTCTGGCAGTCAGTATATTTGTTTCATGGTAATAAGTCCTAAAATTGTTCTTATTTATCTGTTCAAATATTAAGATGTGTCAGAACACCACTGTTATTATTTTCCATATATTTTATTTGTAAAGAATATTTACTGTAATTTTTTTCATGGTTTGGGTGGTTCCTGCAACTTGTACTCAGGAGAGACTTATATATTTCAATATATTTCACATAATTTCACATGGTTATTTTCACACTGAAGCCATAAGGGGGCGCTCTAGGCTTGTGTGCCAGTATCTGCTACTCCCATTACTCCTGTATCACTGAAAATCTAAAGTGTAAACATCAGCTTATAAAGACAACTGAGAAAGACTGAACTCAAATGCCCCCAAAAAAAACTGTTATTTATCCTTCACATCACGACTGAACAGCTTCACATGAGTAAACGTTCAAACATTATGAGACGTTTTAGGCCAAAATCCGCCTGTAAATAGTCTTATTACATTATTACAAGACTGGCTTTACACGTTCTAATGTTTGGAACGTTTATTTCGGTGAGTCCATTTTTTTTTTTTTTTCGATTGATGACGACAAAATGTGACAGGATAAGCAATAAAAATAAACATCCAATTACTCAACTAAGTTATTGTCTCAAAGACCCAATATCATGGGACCAATACCCAAATACAGCAAATTATTTCAGTACTGGCAGCAAAATTCGTTACCAGTATCAATATCGGTGCATCTGTGGTAATTCAGACACATTTCTTCTAAAATATGAAATGGCCATTTTGATGTTGATACATTAAACTCAGATAAGTACAGAAGTGTGCGCAGCATCACTGACTATATCCTCCTGAGACCCGGCCAAGTAAACTGTGTCCTTTATAGTGGCCATTGAGGTAACCAGTCGGTCTTTAAAGTGTTTTGAGATGGACTCTTAATGGGGGGACTAGGTTCCTCTGCCTAAACAGGGCTGGGGGATTATAGGGTATTATCATGTTTAGGATAAAAAAAATAACTCAATGGGAGTTAGTTTGCGGATGCACTATGATTAAAAAAAATAAGAAATGAAATGGGAGTCTAAAAACTTTTTGAGGAGACTCTAGAAGCTTGTCAGAGATGTTGGTCATCAAAAAAGTTGTTTTTGTTCAGTTGCTAACTGCACATGGATTTAACACCAAAATGTCCCCGGTGTCCATTACAAAGGACAAGTTACAAAATTATAAATATAAATAAAATGAACAAAATTGAAATGCTAACCTGTTCATTTACCTCCAAATAGATAGAAAATCACAAAAAATATATATTGCAATCCGCTTTTTAGGAGGATATGAGTAGGGTGAGCAGATTGTCAAAGTAAAAAACTGGGACGAGTGCGTAGTTAAGGAAAATTTTGTCAGTATTGTCATGTTTTCGTAGTGTTTTGGTCATTTTTAAACAGCTTTTCTGTTTTTTATCTAAACATATGACAATGTATGCCTCTCTTTAGTGTTGGCAGGGATCAGATTGGTCAAAAAATAGGGACATCTGGGACATTTCTTGTATAAAAATGGGACAAGTCACTGGTTTTGGATAAATCCACTGGGACAGGGGACACAGGGCTCAAAACTGGGACTGTCCCGGGGAAACTGGGACTGTCCCAGGGAAACTGGGACTGTCCGGGGGAAATAGGGACGTCTGGTCACCCTAAATGTGAGTCTTGTGTTCATTTGTACAACAGAAAATTGGTCCTGTCTCCAGATGAAAGAGTTATAGGCTCATTTTAAAAGAGTTTACGAGTCTAAAAGAGTTTAAAACTAGTCCAGAGTTCAGACACTCGCAATTTCACAGTCCCCTCGTGTTTAAATGTGGTAAAACACTGCCGCCTTCTGGCAATAGTGTGAAATTACAGGTAATCTCATCACAACTTTTAACATTTATTATTAAAACGCACATTTTGGAGCTTATGGACTGAATGTGTAGAAGCCGAAGTCATGGAACAATTTAATAAGATTAAAGGTGCAATATGTACCTTTTTGGTTGGGGTCCGTCGCTTTCTTGTTTCTATGGATATGTCACTGCTCTGCCTGGAATGTTCCACAGTGTGACTTTAAACAGCTCTACCTTATATTTATTCATTTGCAGGTGGTTTTATAGCTCAAAAATACCTAGAAAAACAACATTCTCACTGTGAGCGGGGTCGCCTCCCCACAGATCTGACCTGTAACTTGGTCTGGTTTGGTCTCAGTGAAGATAGAAAGGCTTAATACCATACTGCGGAACATTCCAGACAAAGCCATAACATCTCCACCAGAAAAGTTACACAATGCTATGAGCCATATATTCTGTTTTTAAAGACTGAATTGAGGAATTGAGTTGAATTGAATTATACCTGAAAAATATCACTTTTTTTGTTGTATTTTATTTATTAATTTATTACATATTTATTTGGAAATGTTACTATTCATGAACTGTTAGAATAAAATGCTTATAATGGAGTTATTAAAAATGTACATGTGGTTAAAAGAGTTCTTTGTTAAAAAGGAATGCTTTGAGAGACCAGATGCCTGACCTCTTATGACCTTTTCCCTCCTTGCAGACAATTCACAGGTCGTAACTTATGGCTTATCTCAGCAAATGTAAAACAAAGCCATGATATACTTCACTATGTTGTAACCTATGTATTCACTATGTTGTAAACTATGTATTCTCTGACTATGCTTTGTACTGACATGATTGATTTGATGAGAGGAAATAAAGGGACGTGCTGCAGAAGCAGGGGGAGGAGACCTGGGGTGTGTATGGCCGGGGGGCCCTTAGTAAGCAAGGGCCTTAGTAACAGGCAGACATCACCAGCTCCTCCGTGGCACGTAAAAATGAAAAGACTGACTCAGGTGGTTTTTAATCTCAATGAGGCAGAGACTGGTTTAATGTAAAACTGTAAGATTTATCACTGGTTTGTGATTTTATTCCATGACAGTAAATGGTCCTTCCGAGCCGGATCCGTGTGCTTCTGCTGGAGGGTGAACAACAGAGATTGGAAGTGTGCGCGCACCCAGCATTCAGCTGAGAAATCCGTCTTTTCTCGACGGCAACCCCTGTTGGGCATCCTCTTCGTGGAAGGACCCGGACGACCAGAACCAGTTATAACACCTGAGGTCAGAAATTTAACTTCTAAAGAGTGAAGTTATGTAGAACTAGAGATGAATCTAGTATAGAGTATGAATGAACTGTTGAATGAGCTGTTGAATGGGGATTCAAATTGAACACTGTTAAGGTGTATCGAGTTGAATCTCATTAAGGACATAGGTTGATGGTGTGCTGAAAATTGATCCAGTGTCCTTCTCGGTGTGTGAATTAACACCAAGTTTATGACCGCCCATCGTGGTAGAGCTTGTCATAAAACACAGAGAAGATTCCAGAAGATCAACAGTAGGCAGACCCTAGACACATAGTACAACATGGCAGAAAAAACAGTAAAAATAGAAACAGATTCGGAATATATAGGCAGAATTTATCCAGAAAGTTGCAAATTCCTAAAAAAATTGAAAGTAAAATATAATTTTGATGGAACTCTTGATGAAATTAAATTAAGTCAGTTAATGTTGAACTTATCAATTCATGATCAATTTAAAGGAAAGACAAAATATACACCTGGTAAACAGGTAACTACAGCTAGACTATGGATAGCAGAAAGTAAAAAACGTAAAAATGTGAACCCTAAAAAAATATCTGCATTAACTGTGTCTCGTCCGGAGAACGACGTGTTGCTGATAGTGCAAAACGCCCTCTACAGGCAGAGCAGGCAGAGGGTGGTGAGAACAAAGGTGAAAATGAGGAATTGGGTGAGAAAAAGAAAAGAAGGAGGAGTTTAGGACCTTGGGGCTTTATCCAAACCTTCCAGAAATAGGAGTAGTACGAAAAAAACAAGCCAGCCAAAACCCATTTTGGGCTCCTCCCACTGCCCCAGAGGCCCAGCAGAGCCCTCCACCCGCATATGATACAAAAACTCCACCCCCCTGGCAGCTCCCATCTCCTAAAACTCCACCCCCCTGGCAGCTCCCATCTCCTATATCAAACCGTACCAGAAGTAAGACAGAGATGCCAGGTCTAGTTAAATATACCACAGACCAGACATGGGTTCAAATAGATTGTCCCACGAAAGAAGAAGAAATAGCTGAAGGGTATCCTTTAATTTCGCTTCCAGACCCGCACACACAGGGGGCAACGATACAGGTTTACAGGCCATGGGCTGTAGCAGACATAAAAAAAGCATTGGAAGGCGTTACTAGAGCTGAAGCTGACATAGAGACATGCATTTCAGACTTAAAAGATCTAATCAATTCTTATGGCCTGGACGCGATGGAGTGTCAACGAGTTCTAATGTTGCATTTAGGACATAAATGGGCTTTAGTTAGAGGAGATTTTGACCCAACTCAAGCGCATGGAAATGGAAGACGTGTGATTCCCGCAGCAGAAATAGTACCTGTTCTAGACCATGCAAATGGAGTGTTCGCTAGGATGCGTACACAGTTTCAGCGTAGAGCAGATTATAATAAAATCCAAAACACCAAACAGAAAGATGGGGAAACGGTGCAGGAATTTCAGGTCCGAATGACAGAAGTGTTTAAAGCAAACAGTGGCATCACAGAGAATGCAGATGTTAATGGGCCTTATCAACAACAATTAAAATGGCTATATTAGGAGGACTTAAAGAACCAATTAAAAACTGGCTCCAAAAGACGTACGTAGGCTTTCCTACAGCAACATTGACAGATTTTATGACATATGCAATACACGCTGAGGGTGTAGTGCAGAAAAAGAAAATGCAGCAAGCAAACAAAGTGCTTATTTCTGAATCGGGAATAGAGACGTATGTCTTAGAAAAAAGAAGAAAAAAACAATATAAAAAAGCTGAACAAAGATACAAAAGAAATGATAAGCAGGAAAGAGATAAGGAGGAGGGCAAATGTTTTATATGCCACAAGAGAGGACATTTTGCTAAAAACTGTAGGCTGAGAGGAGAAGATAGTAGCAGTGAAGGAGAGGAAGAGAATGAAAGAGAGAATCAAAGACAGAAGCCCAGTAGAGCATGACTAGATAAGAAATACAAGGATAAATGTCAGGAAGACAGAAGAGGGAAAGTAATAAACCAAAAAGAAATACACGTGGCTGAAAGACCTATGCCTACAGAAATACAGATTCAAAATAACACAGGAGAGGAAGAAGATCCCCAAAGTGCAGAAATGTATCTGTCATTTAATGAGATAGATTACAGGACGAAACCAGAAATGACGATTTATGTGAATGGACAACCTATGTTGTTCTTGGTAGACACAGGTGCAGAAAGAACTGTTATGAGAGACACAAAGCCATTTACGCCCTCAAATAAAACTATAAAAATTATTTCAGCAAATGGCAATATACAATCCCAAAAAATAAGTACCCCAATAGGGTTTAGTTTGACAGCAGCAGAGCCGAGACTACAGTTAGAAGTAGTATTATCACCAAGATGTCCACATAATCTCTAGGCAGAGATCTAATATTAATGTTAGGTTTAGCATTGCTTCCTACGCCAGAGGACGTCTAATGATAATCAAAGCAGATGCCCTGAATTACACAGAGGTCCACCCGTTGAGAGCACAGGGGCCCTCCACTATTGGTGGAGTTTAGATCTCCCAGAGAAGGATCTACAACAAACTGCTAAATCACTTATAGAGATAGCAGAAGGGATGATACAGAGTATGACAGAAAAGAAAAGAGATGAATTACATTGTACACTTAGGTACAAAGCACCCCAGGACCGGACCAACCCTATAATGACGAAGTGCACAAATTAGGTCCCCAAAGCGTGACCTTACCTTACATTTATGCCAAAGATGGGTGTTCCTTCTGTGACATAAATGTAACTGAAAACTAATGACTAGACTAATGCAGTCCCCATACACAAGACACGTGTCACTGACAAAAGGGAAAAATGACGAATGGAGAGACAATGCAATAAATATGAGACATGTACGTTCAATTACAGACTGGACTGAAACTGAAGATCCTAGTGTAGAAAAAGCCTGAGTACTAGATGGAAAAGGAAAAAACTACATTATAGAGTGACAACAAAACCACAGACACATTTGACAGAGGGAGGAATAGACTGTGAAATATGACATGTAGATGCAGAAACATTAGTGCTAACTCCAGAAGAGAATGAAGCTTTAGAACAGATCTCACAAAAAGTGTGGAGCACAGGCCCAGCAGATGTAGGTCTAATGCATGGTGCCCAACCTGTAAAAATCACAGGCAAAACTGAGTTTAGGCCAAGAATTAAACAATATCCTTTAAAGCCAGATGCAGAAAAAGGGATAGAACCAGTAATAGAAGATTTAAAAAAGGCAGGTGTAATAATTCCATGCCCAGAGGCTAAATGCAATACACCAATTTTTCCAATAAAAAAAGCTCCACCCTCCACTTCGTAGAGAGAGGGCAGTTCAAGGTCTACGTGCAGTAAATGATGCAATGCAACAGACTACACCAAATGTGCCTAATCCGCACACTTTATTAAATTCTATTAACCCAGAAAAGCAAATTCTTCTCAGTTATAGACTTAGCAAACGCTTTTTCAGCATTCCAGTTGCAAAGAGAGTCAAGATTGGTTTGGATTCACTTATAAAGGCCAGAAATATACCTTTGCTCGACTCCCACAAGGGATTGGCTATTTCTCCCACAGTGTTTTTCTCAAAACATTGCAAATTGCCTAAGTGGTTTTAACCCAAAAAATGATAGCCAAATTATTGTCTATGTAGATGACATCTTAGTGACGAATGCAGATCAGGAAAAATGCAAACAAGATACATTAGCCTTACTTGAATACCTAGGCCAAACAGGCAATAAAGTGAGCCGTGATAAATTACAACTATGGAGAAAAAGAAGTGAAATATTTAGGCCACAATCTCACTTCAGAGGCAGAACCATCTGTGAATCCAGAAAAGCAACCATTTTAGCTGCCCCAAAACCACTCACAAAAAACAGATGATGTCGTTTTTAGGCCTCTGTAATTATTGCAGAGCATGGGTTGTAGATTACGCAGAAATGGTCCGACCCTTACAAAATCTAATTTATGAGACTCCAATGACAATGACAGATCATATACATTGGACAGCAGAGGCAGAAACAGCCTTCTGTAAATTGAAACAGGCATTGGCAACTACCACTGTACTGGCACTTCCTGATTACACAAAACCTTTCATTCAAACATGTGATACTCGAAATGGGTTTATGACTTCAGTGTTAATGCGAAAATATGGCTCAAAACTAAGACCAGTAGCCTATTACTCAAAACAATTAGATCCTGTAGCTAGAGCCACACCACCTTGTGTACAGGCAGTGATAGCTGCTGCAATGGCCATACAGGAGTCAGCAGAAGTGGTTCTGTTTCACCCGCTGACCCTTAAGGTTTCACATACCGTATCAGCGCTTTTAATGCAAACGAATATGGCATTTTTGTCACCTGCCACGACATTTAATGTGCATGACAGTGCTATTATCACAACCACACTTAACCATAGAGAGGTGCAGTGCGTTAAACCCTGCCACACTCCTCCCCCTGCCGGAGGATGGGCAGAAACACGATTGCATAAAAGAAACTGAAATAATACACAAACCCCGACCTGACTTACAAGATACTCCACTGAATGCAGGTGCAATAGTATTTGTAGATGGCTCAGCAAGTAAGAACAAGATAGGCCAAAATCAAGTAGGATATGCCATTACTACTATGGATAAAATTTTAAAACAAATGAAACTGCCTTCAAACTTATCAGCACAGGCTGCAGAATTAATAACAGATCACGGAAGCTTGTAAATTGTTCAAAGATGAAGAGTTGACCATATGGACAGATAGTCAATATACTTATGGATCAACACATCACTTCTGTACACAATGGGCCAGAAGAGGTTTTAAAACATCCAGCTGACAAAACAGTGGCACATAAAGTCCTACTAGAAAATCTTTTAGAAACCATAAAATTACCTAAAAGGCTAGCCATCTGCAAATGTGAAGCACACAAATCAAACACAGATCCTATCTCGGTAGGCAACAGATTAGCAGATACATAGCTAAAGCTGTGGCACAAAACACACAGATGTTACATTCAGAAGAAATAACGAATCAAGGCAAAATTTGTTGTTAAATTATCAACAAAATGCTCCCAAATCTGAGAGAGATGCCTGGATAGGGAAAGGAGCTATAATAAAAAATAACCTATATGTAGGCCCTGCTGATAAACCATGGCTACCAAAATCATTATTTAATTGGGCAGCTAAATTGGCCTTTATGGACTATGTCATGTGTCAACAAGGGGTATGATTGATATGGTGGAAAAGCATTATAATACAATAGGCTTTAATACATATTCAAAAAAATTTTTGTAAACAATGCCTAATCTGTATTAAAAAATAATGCACAGGGACAGCTGAGACCTAAAGAGGAGCTTTCCTAATCCAGAACATCCTTTCCATACACTACACATGGATTTCATTCAATTAACGAAATCTAAAGGTGTAGAGTATTGTCTAGTGATTATAGACGCATTCTCCAAATGGGTGGAAATATTCCCAACAGCTAAACCGGATGCACTAACGGTGGCGAAAGCAATATGCAAGAGCATAATTCCCACATTTGGCATTCCAAAAGTTATAAGATCAGATAACGGAACCCATTTTGTTAATGAAGTCATCACAAAGATAGGGGAGAGATTTAACATAGATCTGAAGAGACACTGTGTATATCACCCACAGTCAGCAGGCCTAGTGGAGAGGACGAACGGGACAATAAAAAACAAGTTGGTCAAGACAATGAAGGAAACCAACAGACCATGGCCTGATTGCATTGAACTAGTTAAACTAAACATGCATATTTTGCCAGCAGAAGGGCATACGTTGAGCCCATTTGAAATACTATATGGAAGACCATATACTATTCCGGATTTACAATTAAAGACAATAGATCAACCAGACTCTGATCAAGATCTTATTGACTATATGAGAAAAACCCTGTTAACAAGAGATGTTGTAAACAGCAATAAACTGCCAGAAGGAACTATTTCTCTACAGGGCAACACGGCAAAACCAGGAGACCACGTGTTCATAAAGACTCTAAAAGAGGAAAGAATTGGACCAGTCCAAGGTGGGAGGGACCGTACCGAGTCATCTTGGCTACACCCACTGCAGTAAAGGTCGAGGGCAAAGCCACCTGGATTCATCAATCACACTGTAAGTTGAGGAACCAGTTGGACCTGACAGATCCAGACCCAGCCTCCAAGACCTCCCAGACGCAGGACGCCGAGATCTCCAAGACCTCCTAGACTCAGGACATCTCTGACTCAGGCCTTCAGAGATCTCCAAGACCTCCTAGACTCAGGACATCTCTGACTCAGGCCTTCAGAGAACGCCTAGACTACTCCTAGACCAGGACTCCACAACAAGAGTGAGCAGTAGGTAAACAACTGTTCACTCCAACGGTGTTCTTACGAGGAAGTTGACCCTCGGGCACTGAAAAAGATGACAGCTCCATTCATCCCAAGGGAGAAGCAACTGTCTGAGAAAAGAGAAGTAAAACAACCACAAAACACCCAGTTAAAATGGTTAAATAAGGTGTTATTTGTCATAATTTTATTCATGGTGTATATAGCAATAATGTTTTTGATATATATCAAACATACACACACTGACTTGGTAGTGAGTACACAGGTCACACAAACCAAATACAACGACTCCACTGTCTCTGAGACTGTGACACATCCTACGACTGAAATGACAAAAAAAGACAAGACAGAATTGACCCAAGTATTGATGCATAAACGATATATACTTACTCGTAGAGAAGTGATAAATCCACATCAAGTACATCACATACTAAATAATAAATGGTTTAACCTCATGAACATAACAGCACAACACCTTAACATCACAAAGGACTGTTATATCTGTTCCCTTATCCCTCACCATGCCAATGAGGTACCGGTGTTTACACCTGTCCCTCTTTCAGCTAAAGACATGTTTTGTGCACTGGTAGGGTACTGGTCGATCTGAGCAGTGTTAAACTGCCTCTATGTGATGGTTATTTGTCAAATGCCTCAGACTGGAGGGATCCAGCTAAGTGGACTGACAACACTAACCAGACCATATGGAAAGGTGTCCAGGTTAGAAAGGGGCCTGAGTTCCCCGGACTGACAGTGACCAGAGAATGTGACAGGGGTTTCCAGTGGGTGGGGAACACTCAAGGTCGTAAAGAGCTCCCAGTCCCCGGATGGAGAACCACAGCCTATAAGGGGGGGCCATGGTATGCACTGCCTCTTACCCACAGAGGTAAAACAGTTGGACCCATAATAGGCATATTCACATTTAATTTGACGCAGGTAGCTAAAGACCTAAACCTAGTTGGGCTGCCAGCTGACTGGACTAGACTTAATGTACCCATCTGGGCCATTCCAGCTCCTGTAGGAGCGGTATGGATGTGTGGGAAAACTGCTCACCTCATCCTGCCACCAGACTGGTGTGGAGGCTGTTATTTAGCTTCTCTCCAACCAACAGTTTTCCAGTTAGTCTCAACTGACCAAAACCCGCACCACAACAAGGTAAAAAGGGCATACACACCACCAAAGCAATCTAACACCCATACCCCACTGATAAGTGGCACAAGAGGGTTTTTTATGACACTCTTGCCAAATTACGGAACAGCGTATCTCGGAAAAAGAATGAGCAGGCGTATGGTGGGCGTTAGAAAACATAACTGGTATACTAGATGATATTACTACTCAACTCCGTGATGATCCAGAGCGCAAAGCTATGAGAGAAATGCTGATGTTACACCAGCTCTCTCTAGATTTCCTGTTTGCATCAGATGGAGGAATCTGTACTAAATTTGGTTCTGAACACTGTTGTACCTTTATTCCAGACTCTGCTGGAAATTGGTCTGAAATAAATGACAGAGTTTCCACCCTCAAGAGAATTGGCACAAGCTAAAGATCAGGGAGGAAATTTTGATTCATGGTACAGTTGGTTTGATATATTTGGCCGATACAGGAAATTGGCAGCAACTATATTAACCTCCTTAATAATGTGTGCACTTTTGCTTCTAGTGTGTGGATGTTGTTGTATTCCAATCTTCAAAACACTAATGCAAAAGTCTATTCAGAGTACAATGACCTTAAATAATGAGGAGTTTCAACTTCTCTTAACAGATACCTTAACTTTTGACTCTGACAAGGACAGCCCAGACCTAGACTTTGAACACAAATAGACAAACTGAAACACAGGTAAAATGACTAAGAGCCAACATTATCCCCGAGTGTACGATTTTACACATTTTTATGGCGACATGTGCTAAAGTTATTGATATAGAAGGCTCATGTTCTGATCTTATATGATGTAATTTTTATAAACAGGGGGTAAAATGTTAGAATAAAATGCTTATAATGGAGTTATTAAAAATGTACATGTGGTTAAAAGAGTTCTTTGTTAAAAAGGAATGCTTTGAGAGACCAGATGCCTGACCTCTTATGACCTTTTCCCTCCTTGCAGACAATTCACAGGTCGTAACTTATGGCTTATCTCAGCAAATGTAAAACAAAGCCATGATATACTTCACTATGTTGTAACCTATGTATTCACTATGTTGTAAACTATGTATTCTCTGACTATGCTTTGTACTGACATGATTGATTTGATGAGAGGAAATAAAGGGACGTGCTGCAGAAGCAGGGGGAGGAGACCTGGGGTGTGTATGGCCGGGGGGCCCTTAGTAAGCAAGGGCCTTAGTAACAGGCAGACATCACCAGCTCCTCCGTGGCACGTAAAAATGAAAAGACTGACTCAGGTGGTTTTTAATCTCAATGAGGCAGAGACTGGTTTAATGTAAAACTGTAAGATTTATCACTGGTTTGTGATTTTATTCCATGACATGAGCATTATGTATTATAGATAAATATGTCAGATGATAGCCACAGTTAGTCACCATGGAAACAGAAACACAACAGAATCACAACATAAACAGGAGATATATATGAACAAAGCCACACCTCCACACTTTATTATTATTCACTCATAGTTATTATGATGAGAACGTGACATCTCGACCGATGATGTCGTTTCTAATCCCATTTATTTACGTGTGAATTATATATTTTTGAAAAGGCTAAAAAAATACATCCCTGAACCATTTTCTTTCAACAACTTTCAGTTTCTCTTCTTCTTCACCGTCAGTAGTCGATCCTCACTTGTTGTTTCCGTGGCTCGAGCTTCTCGCCATCGCTTGCACTGATCATTACCTGCACTATTATATTCCTATATTCTTGTACATTTTTAATTTTTTTTGTGTTATATTATAGTTTATTGTTTTCTACTTTTTTTTATTCTATTTTATTTGTTGCATGTTTAGTGTCTGTCTGCATTAAGCTCCAAGTACCACAGCAATTTCCTAATGTTGTGAACCTGTTCACTCATATGGCAATAAAACCTTTCTGATTCTGCTTCTGGAGTCAGCAATCGAGTCTTTTGGGCTTTGGCCTGTGCAGTGGGAAATCAGCAGAGGGAAGTGTAAGGCTGTTTATAAAGTTGTTTCCTAACATTTCCAGACACTAATGAGTGAACCAGGCAGAGTGTTTTGTTTGTTAGACTCGTGGCTGTTGTAAGATGGGTTAAAGTGGTGTTAAGCTTCTTCAGTGTGAAGCAAATTGGCGTTTTACGTGGAAGTTAAGAACTTGCCCCCATCACTGCACTAGTTTGTTGCCTTGACAGACTCACTGCCACAGTGAGATCTCCACCGAGGAAACACTGATCTGTGCTGTTTTCTGGCTTCTGACAGAATTCCACCACCTCTAGCAACAGACTTTAGCTTCAAACGTGCCGCAGTTCCCCTTTAAACATACATTTAAACTGTTATTATTCTATTATTACTATATATGCCTCTGTACTGTATATGCCACCCAGTCGGAGTGCTGAATGCAGTAAACGTGATTTAAAAATAGATTTTGTTTGCAGATCTCATCTCCGGTGGGACAAGCCATGCCAAATATTCAATCTAAATCCTGGATTTTTAAGAGGACCACCAAATTCCACCCTTTTACCCACCTGAATTGCATCTCTTTATGGGAGAATGTTTAAAAATTAGACTTAAATTTACTTAGAAAAAAAATATACTGACATTCTCAACATGCTCCCATGGCACTGGAAGTCTACATATTACAAAGTGTTGCATATTTATGTAACATTTCCCCCTGTTGTTTTTTTTTTTTTTTTTTTTTTCCAGGAAATACTAGAACTTGGCTCCCCATTGGCTCAATATTGCTTTAAAAAAAAAAAAAGATGGGCTGATGTCTGATTGGCTAATGTCCTGGAGGCCCGACAGTCTTAACCTTGCCTACCTAATTTTACTCTACCATTACTGTATTGCAAAAAAAAAATTTAAATCCCTGGCTGATCTCCCCTTGGCCGATGTCCTGATCTGATCGGTTGGAGCAAAGGAGAAATTTAATTCTATCAAATGGACAAAAAACAAAAAGTTCAGAACTGAAGAAGCAACATATTCAGTCAAAAAAAAACTTTTGTCGATCACCTGGACGACTGAGGGATTCCAAAGGACAATGGCTAAGCTCCTTGGTTGATGATGTCCTGGCTGGCTGATCTGATGGTTGACTGCGAACAGGCTGCTCGTACCCGGATGTGGACAGGACACTGGGCGTGTATGTCACTCCTACTGTGATTATTATTGGAATAAGTTTACTCCCATCATGACTTTATATTAGTTCTGTTCTGTTATCATCTGGTCCTTGTTAATGCAAACTCAACAATATCTGATCATTGGATTATTACTCACCGGCTACGTGGGCTCACCTCACCTCAGCGGGTATAGACCATCACAGCAGACTGGAACCACCAAACATGGCTGCTAACATCTGCACTGCTCCATCCATATCAGTGAAATATTCTGCAGGTGGACTCCATAGCCTCAAGTCTCTCCGGCTAGACACCTCTATGCAGCTTCTCCAACGTCTGCGGGGCCACAAACTTCTTCATCATGCCAGATATGCATGGTCTCGTTGGGCATTTGTTTACTCGGACCATGGTGACCTGATGTCCTGACTGGCTAATGTCCTGATTTCATCTAATATTTGTGTGGTATTTTTTTTTTTACAAGATTAGCATATCTGCATCATACAAATGAATGTGTATCTCATATCTGTAAGCGTTAGTAATAAGGTGTGATTTTTAAGCAGTAATTTAGCCACCAGTTTCCATGTTCCATTTTGTGACATGTGCAGTACTCGGCGTCAGGGTAGGGTGATCCAAGAATTTCAAAATAATAAAACTGGGACATCCCCATTTTTTTGGTGGTCGGTAACAATAAAATTGTGAAACAAGTGCATAACTAAAATTCTATATTCCAATCTACGTACTGTGTTTAAAATAGTTAACAAGACTGCGCCGCCTTCACTGAGTACATTTGTTCAGCTGTGCTCAGAGCAGATGAGCCGCTCTTCTAGATCCACAGCCCAAAACAACTGTGTCATTCCCAAAAGAAGTTCTGCCTTCTCACGAGCTGCATTTTCCTACAAAACTATCAAACAATGGAACCAGCTCCCTGCCAGTCTGAAGATGTCTGCAGATCCGCACAGTTTCTCTCGAAATTTAAAACAATTTATTCTTGAGAAGCAACTATGTATATATATCAGTCCTGTTAAATCAGTAACTTTCTTATTCTGTGGTTTACAGTGTTACTGTTAGAGCGTTTGTAAATATTTTAATGTTTTGTTTTTGTTTTCTTTTGTTTTGTTTTTTATAATATGTTTGTAGACCTATGGTCAGATCTCTGGGTAATGACCGAAAGAACGAAATCGCGGATACAATCGGCCAAAATGAGTTTCCTCCGCAGAGTGGCCGGGCGCTCCCTTAGAGATAGGGTGAGGAGCTCGGTCACACGGGAGGAGCTCGGAGTAGAGTCGCTGCTCCTCCCCGTTGAGAGGAGCCAGTTGAGGTGGTTCGGGCATCTGGTCCGGATGCCTCCTGGACGCCTCCCTCGGGAGGTGTTCCGGGCATGTCCCACCGGTAGGAGGCCCCGGGGAAGACCCAGGACACGCTGGAGAGACTCTCGGCCTGGGAACACCTCGGGGTCCGTCCGGAGGAGCTGGAGGAAGTGGCTGGGGAGTAGGAAGCTTGGGAGCCCCTGCTTAGACTGCTGCCCCCGCGACCCGGCCCCGGATAAGCGGAAGAAGATGGATGGATGGATGTTTGTAGGATTTTAAATTGTTTTATAGAATGTTGTACTATTTGTAGCATGTTACTTTTAGTGCGCACCTGCCCAGGGACTGCAGATGGAAAATTGCTTTTTTGCTAAATTTGGTGCAAAACATCTCCTCTTTTCTAAGATGAATGTGTTTGTACATAGTCCCTGACAAATAAATAATAAACTAATAAACTAAACTAATTAAGGAAAATTGCTATGCAGAGACCATTCATGACTAACATGTAAGTCAGTATACTCACATTTTCTTTGTGTTTTGGTCAGCTTTTCTGTATTTTACCTAAACAAATGCCTCTCTTTACTGTTGGCAGGGATCAAATTGGTCAAAAATAGAAACAACTGGGACATTTCTTGTATAAAACTGGGACAAATCACTGGTTTTGGATAGATTTGATGGGACAGGGGACACAGGGCATCTAGCAAAGTTTCATGCTAGTACCATAAAATTTAACAATTGGGCACTTTTTTGGTCCTTTTGCTCCACTATAAAGGGAGGGGAAACAATCACACAAGTTAAAAACCCCTTGTCTATTTTATTTTACTATTTGTACTTCGTTACCACCACTGCTTACTCCACCCAAAGCAGCAGCACCACACCAGACACTCTGTCAGTCGGGCTCGATGCACGATTCGCGTCTCCACTCCAGTCTGCGAGCGTCAGCAGTCACACTCAAACGCGCTCTCTGATTGGCCCTCTTCCCTACTCCCGCACTGCTGATTGGCTCAAACCCAGGAGGCGGGTCGGGGAAGGCGGAAGTGACGGCTCCTTCCGAAAACACAACAAATCTGGCTGCTAGCGTCGGCCATCATCCACCGATCCGCGACCCCAACCTCGGCCTGGTTTGCGGGGCTTGTGCGCGGGTCTGAGCGGGTTTTTGGGGGGCATCATGGCGGTGTGGAGCGATGCGATGGAGGAACAGTTCGTGATTATGGTGCAGGAGAGGCCCGCGCTTTACGACAGCACCAATAAAAACTACAACAACCGCATCGTGAAGGCGCAGCTGTGGGGAGACATCGAGCTCAAGCTGCACACCACAGGTACGGATCTGGTCGCATCGGTCGGACCATGCGGCTGGTCTGTGCAGGCGATTAAAAGTCCTATAAGACGCAACAATTTACTATTGTGAGGTTTAAGCCATGTTATAATACTGTTAGATCTTCAAAAACAGACCTGGAATTGCGTTTTGTTTCATTCACATTTGCAAAGCCCTTTATTTTTATTATTATTATTATTATTATTATTATTATTATTATTATTATTATTATTATCTGTTTACATCTCCAAAGGTCAGGCAAGATTTGCAATTCCAGGGCTGATCCAGATGATTCTAGTGAAGATGTATGGAGTTTAAAAACACAGTGGCACACCTTTTTTCTGTTTGAGAGAAGAACTCAGCCTAAATATGCAGGATTTGTGTGAAGGAAATAAAACAACTCCAGGGAAGTTCTTGATGAAAATACATTATAACATAGATCAGATAATAGCGTAATATGAGCCTTATGGAAATGTTATTTATTGCTTTTGCACCAAAACGTGTGGATTAATGCTACTCGTGGTGTTTTGCTAATTAGTGCTGCAAAAAGTATTTTATCTCAGTCTTGCATTTAGCATGTATTGGACAGTGTTGAGAAGTAACTGAATACAAGTAAAATATTCTGAATACTAATTTTGAGGCACTGTATTCTGGTACAGTTACTTTTTCATTTGGTGGTATTCAGTTTATTTATTGCCTTGTCATGTAATTTTGGCTTTATTCTGCAGTTGTTTATATTATAGGCTCCATTTTCTCTTTTTAAAAAGCATATTTTTATAATAGATATAGAGCAATAGATTTTAAACTGATGGTTAACCGACTTTAACTGGCTAATGAGGCTTGGTGGTCAGTCAAGATTTTTCTTAGTTTTTGCCATCCCTTCTCTGAGTACAAGCTTTTCTACCCATCCCACTTTTGGATTCTCAAATCCCACAGTTTGAACAATGCGTCACATCCAGTTACATCAGTGAACACTTGAATCAGAAGTCGTGCACACAAAGTGCCTCAGTAGCTGTAGCCTGCTCGAGTTATTTTCCAAAGACCCCAGAGTGACCCAGGCTGCCGTGTGCTCGCCGTGTGCTCCACAGAGAAGGAGATGAAGAGGAGGTGGGACTCCCTGCGCACACAGTACGTCCGATACCAGAAGCTGCCCCCTACAGGCAGGACGGTGCGACAGCAGTGGATCCTCAGCAAGCTGCACTTTCTGGAGCCCCACACCACACACAAGACCAAAGACATGTCCAGCTACTCAGACAAGGTAACAGGAATCTCACATGTAGATAGGTTAGACTGCTTTCTGATTTAAGGCTGCGACAAGTCTGAAAATGTATACAATCTGTTTTAAAATAAATTAAAGGCAAGACCCTCAGAACACTGTGATAGTTACCCAGTCATGGCAATAAGACACGTCGTGGCCCTGACTCAGAGCTTTCACCATAGACTGTAAATAAAATATAAAGGGACATAGCTAACCTGCAAGCCACTGCGTTTCAAACAGGAAGTCGCTCTGTAACTGCTGCTGCCAGGCTCCTCAGTTTGGCCTTAAAATGTTCATATTAGGGTTGGGCGGTATCCAAATTTTGATACCGTTAAACCTTCTCAGCATTTTACACGGGATACAGTATACTTATTTTGTAGCTGCACCTAAAACATTCAGAAACAGAATAGCAGCATTATATTTGAAGATGAGGCACAAGTTCTGATCAAACCAAACTTCACCAGCGCCAAGACAAGAAAAGCGCAGAAGAGGCAGATTCAGAATAAAAAGTAAAAGGCGACAGTCCACAGCGTGTAATATTTCCCACTGCAGCATGTTGTATCTGACAGACCCGCGCTCTCGGCACTGGGAGAAGTCACCGTCTCCTCCGTGAAAGTCTGACTTCGCCCTCAAGCGAGAACTTTCTCCTCTTCAGCGCCTCGTCCCCTCTCGACTCTCGGCTTCAATAAAACGTCTCCATTACAAACTTTTCAGCTCAACATCACACACGAAGCGTCAGTCAGGTTTTTTTCTTCTTCCTCGCTGCATGTGGATGGATATCTCCGAGCGTAACGACGTTTGAAGAGGAGAGAGAGCGAAGGGGAAGCGACTGTGGTGGGATCTCTGGCCTGACACAGGGTCGTAGCTCTGACAACATTTGCTGTCTCTACCCTGTCATTCAGCCTGAAGCCAAAATGCTCCTGATATTATATTAGGTCCTTATGCGCTGCAGATTTTTTTAATGACCGTAATGATACTGATACCATTGCTACTTTTTGATACCTCAGGATACCGTATTACCACCCAACCCTAGTTCATATTAACGTGAGCCTTGGTGAGCCTCATGTCACTCACACTCCCTCAGTCCACTTCTTTGGCTTTAATTTAAACAAGAGAGCAGTGCCACAGGACTGACTGTAGAGTTGTCTATTAAAATTAGTGCTGTCAAACAATTCATTTTTTAATTCAGATTAATCACGATTAATCACAGTTAATTATTCTTCAAAAAAAGACCAAACTATTTTGACAAAAATGCTATTTATTATCAAAAAGTTATATTATTGACATTTTTCTATCGCAAGTAGTTTTGTTGACATCGTTTGTCGTGCTCAGTTTGGTACAAGTAGCGTCGTTGCTGCCGCTGAATCAAACCCATGTTTTGCTTTAAGATGGTATTTTAAACTTGTTGTGCTTCTGTGGAAAGAGAGTTCATCGCTGCAATATCTGCAAACTACCTTAGTTTTATCTGAACTAAGCTGAGCACCAGTCCCAGTCTCATCTGTCATCTTCACATCCGCGTATGGACAGACCTGATCACTGACCTAATAACCTGCGCCGCCTTTCAGGTCACCATCTGTACTTTCCATAGAGGAGCTTTCAAAATAAATTGTGATTAATCTGTTAAAACACATTAGTGCGCTATTTTTTTTGTGTGATTAATCCACATGCGTTAATGTGTTAACGTAGTCAACGTTAATGCCCTAATTAAAATACACTTACACTTACTTGTCTTATCTTTGAGATCAACCAAAGTTTAGATCTTGTCTTGTTTCTTTCTGACGTTGCTCCTCCTTGTGTCCTTCACCCACAGGAGTCCTTCACGGAGGACTTTGACTGCCAGTCCGAGCCCCACAGCGACGCCCCCTGGACCAGCCCGCTCCTGGAAGAGTGTCCCCAGAGCCCCACGCCGGAGACTGCCCCCCTGGATTCCCCTGGCCTGCCCATGCTGGAGTCCACCCACCAGCACACCACCGAGCCCCCGCCGCCGCCCGCCCCCAGGGACGGCACCGGGGGCCGGGCCAAGCGCTTCCGGAGAGAGGAGCCCATCAGCGAAACGGCCGCCAACCTCATCTCCGTCATCAACCGGACTCTGGAGCAGCTGTCCCACGAAAGGGAGGAGAGGGCGGAGAGGGAGAGGGAGGAGAGGAGGGAGAGGGAGGAAAGGGGGGAGAGGGAGGAGAGGCCCGAGAAGCCGGAGATTCAGGACGGGATCTCCGTCTATCTCAAGTATTTTGAACACAGACTGCGCACACTCCCCCCACACCTCCTGCCCCGAGTGCAGAGGGACATAGAAAACCTCCTCTTCTCCTACTCGGTGGAGGAGATCAAGATGGATTTGTAATTTTTTTTAAAGGCATATGACATTTTTGACTTCTCATTTCACATCGTTAAAGGTGCAATGTGTAACTTTTCTTGTGGAGGGCCTGTCAAACGCTTTTCTTCATGGAGATGTTACTGCTTTGTCTGGAATGTTTCACAGTATGCCATTAAACCTTTCAATCTCCACGGAGACCAAAAGAGACAAAGTCACAGGTCAGGTCTGTGGAGAGGCGACCCCGCTCACAGTCAAAATACCTGTTTTTCAAGTATCTTTTAGCTATAAAACCACCAAATGTAAAGCAGAGCTGTTTAATGCCATACTGTGGAACATTCCAAGCAGAGCAGTGACGTGGCCATAGAAACAAGCAAGTGATGGACCACCAACCAAAAAATTACACTTTAACATCATTATATTTAAAAATCATGTCTAAAACCAGACAAGACTTCATTTTGGCGAAGTTTATCATTTTACTTCATGACTCGACGCAGGCAGCAGATCTTTTCAAACTGTGAACTTCTCATAGTACTTTTCAAACGCCAGACTTTTACTCCACTTGAGTAAAATATTTGACAGTGTAGGAGTACTCTTACTTAAGTAAAAGTTTTAGTTCCTCTTCCCGCTTTGAGTAAGTCTCAAAGTGACAAAATGTTATGTTGACAATATGTAATGATTGGAACCTTTGTTTCTTTTACTGTGTTACTTTTACTTTTCCTCATTGCTGTGCTCTGTCCTTCGAAAATATGTGCGCGTTATTCAAAGGTGCACTGTGTAACTTTCTAGAGGAGGATCCACCAACTACTTATGGCATTAAACATGTCTTTTTCCATGGCGACGCAGCCCATGTTATAGTTCGAGGTTTAAATCACCTGTAATGAATGAATAAATTACGGTAGTACTGTGTAAAATATAGTGTTATTAATGAGTTTACACAAATGGTCTTTTTTTTTCGTAAACTAGTTTTTTTAAGCTGTGGCCACTGCTGTAACATTAGAAAAACTACAGGATCCGGCTGTAAACAGGAAGCAAAACAATTTGTACGAAACTGAGACGTCCTGTCAGGTGCGCTGATTTTATTCATACGAGGAAAACACGAAATAAAGTCCAAAATATACGGCGAATCCGCGCTGAACTTCAGTAAGGAATGTGACGGAGAGACAGAAGTTTAACAGGCTGTCCTCACTTTTCCAATCTGCTGTTATATCCATAAACTCTTATATATATATGTTATATCCATAGACTCATATCTGTCTCACTATTTAATAGATATTTCTCTCGCTGGTCTTATTTTCTCCACTAAAGCGTTAACTCTGCTACAGCACGTGTAAACAAACCACGTCTTTGCCCTTAGTACAGCAGCGTTGGGGCAACAAACACGGTCGCAAACACAGTTCAAATTCACAGAAAGCCTATTTATTTTTCTATGTTAATAAGGGTGTTAAAATGATTATTCAAGCGACAAAAATGTGCAATTTTGTGATTAATCGCGAGTCAACTATGACATTCATGAGATTAATCGCAATTAAATATTGTAATCGTTTGACCGCGCTAGAATAAATGGAGCAGACATGATTTTAATGCCATACTGTGAAACCTTTCAGACAAAGCAAAATATCTCCATGGAAACAAGTTTGTGGTGGACTTTAAAAGTTACACAGGGCACCTTTAATGTTTCGTCCGTTACAGCAGCTTGAAATTACAAATAAGATGTCGCGTCCAAACATCTCAGTAGTAGTATTAGTTTTCCCCAAATACTTTTACATCTTTACTTTTACTACTTGAATTTCGTACTTCTACTTGAGGATTATTATTTTGAAGTAGCAGTATTCTATTATCTACTTCCAAAACGTGCACAATTTAGATTCGAGTCAAGTTTGACATTTTGAAAGCAAATTACTATCTAAATTCTGTGGTTACTGTGATGGGAGGATTTGGGAGTACTTTGTATTTGTAGTACAGCTGTAGAACTGTGCCTTCCCTTAATCGAGTCACCATTAGGCCGCGTAATCTACTTTGGTGCTTCAATTGAAAGTCCGGGAGTAATTGAATCATCCTGGACCTGATTTCTTCAATCCGAGTCTTTCCCTCTGTCCGTGTGGGAAAACAGACTTGTACTTGTACTGTTACGACCAAAATGCGAAGTAACGTTTTAGTTCGGAGGACTGGAAATACTTCATGACAACGGCTATCTCATGTATACTTTAAAGTCTTATGTACAGATGTATTTTTTGTTTCATACCGGCACAGTTTCGGCTGCACGTTGCTCCTTTGATATAGAAAACCTTAAGGCTGCACGGATGCCAAAACTTGTATCCAGGGCAGTAGACAAAGGGGGTTTAGGGGCCCAGAATTGGACAATCTTACAATTTAAAGGGCCACTAAACACCAAAATCACTTCTTTTCTACTGATTAGCTGTGTAAATGGGTCTAAAATAGAAGTGTAAACCGATCCCTGGCCTTATTTTGGCATTTTAGATATTAATTTTATTTGTTAAAAATCTCTTTAAATTATATTAAAGGGGGGCCAGGTGAGGCTTCTTGCCCCGGGCCCTCAAATTTCTGTCGACGGGGCTGCTCGTATCAAATACCGGCGCAGATCCAGGTATATTTACTGGATCGGGTATTTGTTCCATGATATTGCTTCAGTCGATATCCTGGTTGATCCTTTAAATCAGGGGTGTCAAACTCACTTTGGTCCGGGGGCCGTATGCAGCCTACTTTGATCCCAAAAGGGCCGGATCAGAAAACTCAGTTCTCTCTTCAAGTTATTGTATTTTTCTCCGTGTCTCGTAGTGGTGTTTAAGATTATATTCCTCGAGCAACGCCACTTGTTCCAAACACACTGAGCACAGATTTCCCATTCACCTCTGTCAACAAATAAGAATTAGACTATTTTTCTTGGGAAATCCTGAACTCAGCATCTGCTTTTCTCATTTTTTGACATTTTGCTGATGAGGGTCACGGTCGACAGTCAAAACGATCGTCCTTTAAGAGCGTTTGGAAAGAGGAAAGTCTTCATTTGTGCTGCTCTGGTGGGAGTCGCAACGTACAGAAACGCCGGAGACGCTGCTATGCTAAACGGTGCAGAAAATTAACAGAAAAATCTGAAAATTTTAAGTATTTTAATAGAAAAAATCAGCCGAGGGCCAGATTAAAGGTCTTGGAGGGCCGGATGTTTGACACATGTGCTTTAATTGGATGTAATAAGAATATTTACTGATTGAAGTGGGCCCAGGACGTCTCATAATGGTGAAACTTTAATTCAAAAACAAAGCTGCTCAGTGGTCAGTGGATCAAATTGGTTGACTGTGTATTAAGAAAAAAAATCTTAAACTGTTAACAAGTAATGTCAGATACTGGCAAATACTTAAAGTCATAGTATTAATAACAGAACGGAACAATATGGATTAGCGGAATAGACGGATATATTGATTTCATGCTACGTTTTTATTCAATCCTTATCCTTGTTTTTAAATAAAAAAGGATATTTCTACAACTGGTCATTGCTTCATTTATTTGTATGTTTGTTTGTTTGTTTGTTTGACAGGATCAGTGCACAGTAAATGTATTGCTGAGACCAGATTTAGCCACAAGCTCATTTTTGAAAGTGCAGGTACTTCAGAGCGACCAGCAGAGGGCGCTCATAATCAGCACTTTTAAATACAAATGTTGACATGTAAACAATCCCTACAAACAGCAGTTCAACAATACAGGTACAGCGCTGACTCTTTAAGCCACTTTTTAAGGTGGAATTAAAGATTTTATTGCAAAGGCTTAAAATTTAAACGGTGCTAAGCTCTTGGTTTGGGGTTTAAAGGGCAAATATAACACTATTTTCTGAGCTCTGTTAAGTTTCTTTATCACAAACAGACCTGGAGTTATGTTTTATTTCATTCACACATATTTAACACACAAAAACACAGGGTTCCTACAGTGTCTTAAAAAGTCTTTAAAGCAGGCATGTCCAAACTATGGCCCGAGGGCCAAATGTGGCCCTCAGACCAGTTGTTTTTGGCCCTCAGGCTTCCAGGTGAATTGGCCCATACTACCACAAGTAGTACTTTTAACTGCATGTTAGTTAGTTTAGTCTTTATTTGAAGGGACAATGTACAGATACATTAATTAAAAAAAAAAAAAAACAGAGATGTTCTGCACCACATTATAGCTAGATAGCTAGTTTCCGTCTGCAGTCCCTAATTTACAGGAGTAAATAATACATTATTTAAGCTAAACAATAATGTTTTTGAAATCTACCTTGATCAAGCAAATGTAGTTTGTCTTTTTGAGGGTCTAAGCCTGAACAAAGGTCTGGAGGGTCATTTAAACCTGTTATAAATGCACAGTTTTTAATTACTCACTGTTTTGACCTCCAGTCTATGACACTCGATCGGCCCTCACGCTGCTCTGTGTTTTAATATATGGCCCTAAATGAAAAAAGTTTGGGCACCCCTGCTTTAAAGCATTGAGTTTATGAATTTGGAAAAAATACCTTGAAAAAAACTTGGAAAAAGTCTTGAATTTTTATATCTGGGTCTTAAAATTTGTGCAGTACGGAGCTTCTCTGTATCGCATTTCTTCCTCAAAAGTTTAATTTGTCAAACAGCATTATTTGGTTAAATAACGTCGGCGGATACAATAATTAAGAATGCGACTGGGTTAAAATCTTCCAAACACGTCGCTGAAGATCTCCCGCTACAGAACCACAAGAAACAAGCTGAGCAGAAGCGTAAAATCAAAGACGATCTCAGCAGAACACAGTCTGATGAAAGCCGTTCTGCTGTTTTTTAACGTTGGTTTTACGTTACTGAGCGACACATTTCACACTGGAGTTATGGAGAAGAGTCTCTACTCCCCAGATTCCTTTGTTTGAGAAATAAATGAACACAAATTCAAGAATTTAATTTTTCTTTGCCAGTAGCTCTGTGAAATAGTCCGTGAAACAGGTATTGTGGGTTTCAGATGACGTCACAGCATTTTATGGGCCAATATTAATGAATACAGATGGGCGGCAACTAAAATAAAATGATAAAAATGCAAAATTACATTGTGATATGTTGAGTTTTTGGGTTTAGTGAATAATAGAAAATACCAAGTTCAACATCGTGTTTGGCAGATTTTAACCTTGCTGTTTTCTCATTTATTGTTTCCGCCGCTGTTATTTATCCAAATAATGCTGTTTGACAAATTAAACTTTTGAGGAAAAATGTGATACGGAGAAGTTACAAACTGCACAAATTCAAGACTTTTTCGAATCTTTTTAAGGTATTTTTTCCAAATTCGTAAATTCAATGCTTTTAAGACTTTTTAAGACTTTTTAAGACGCTGCAGGAACCTGTATTTGTGTGTTAAACATGTGTGAATAAAATAAAACACAACTCCAGGTTTGTTTGTGATGAAGAAACTTAACAGAGAGCAGAAAATGGCGTAATATGGGGCCTTTAAACCCAAAACCTGAAGCGTATCACCATTTAAACCAGGGGTGTCAAACTCATTTTGGTCCGGGGGCCGTATGCCGGCTACTTTGATCCAAAAAGGGCCGGATCAGAAAAATCAGTTCTCTCTTCAAGTTATAGTATTTTTCTCCGTGTCTCGTAGTGGTGTTTAAGATTATATTCCTCGAGCAACGCCACTTGTTCCAAACACACTGAGCACAGATTTCCCATTCACCTCTGTCAACAAATAAGAATTAGACTATTTTTCTTGGGAAATCCTGAACTCAGCATCTGCTTTTCTCATTTTTTGACATTTTGCTGATGAGGGTCACGGTCGACAGTCAAAACGATCGTCCTTTAAGAGCGTTTGGAAAGAGGAAAGTCTTCATTTGTGCTGCTCTGGTGGGAGTCGCAACGTACAGAAACACCGGAGACGCTGCTATGCTAAACGGTGCAGAAAATTAACAGAAAAATCAGAAAATTTTAAGTATTTTAATAGAAAAATCAGCCGAGGGCCAGATTAAAGGTCTTGGAGGGCCGGATCTGGCCCCCGGGCCGCATGTTTGACACATGTGCTTTAAACTGTAAGTTATTGCAATAAAATCTTTAATTCCACCTTAAAAATTGGCTTAAAGAGTCAGAGCTGTACCTGTATTGTTGAACTGCTCTTTGTAGGGATTATGTTTAGTGCATTTACCTTTTGGATATTTCATGGTAAAGTACAATGTAATTAATAGGGAAAACTGTCCCTTTCCCCCCATCTGCAAGTATGACATCATCACATTCTACAATCTGAAAACCAAAATTAAGTTTTTGTATAAATGGTCTTAAAAAGGTCTTAAATATACTTGAATTTAACTTGAAGAAACCTGTAGGAACCTTGAAAACTGCATATTTAGGCTGAGTTCTTCTCGCAAACAGAAAACACTCAGGTCATGCGGCTACACAGGAAGTGCTCCGCTGTGTTTTTAAGCTGCGTACACCTTCACTTGAATCATTTGGAGTAAAAATAAAATGTAGATCACTTCAAAACGATCGCTACATGACATTACAAACGTGAAACAGAGCATTTTGAGCTTTGGAGATGTAGCCGGGCGAATACTAAAGGATTACTCGAACATATATGAATGAAAAAACACAACTCCGGGTCCGTTTTGGAGAAGGGAACCACATTCTAATGAAGACCTGAGTCCGTTTTGCGTCGTCTGGGTCCTTTAAAGGCACAATGGTCTGTTTGTAGTGCACATGCTGCTGTCAGGTGACCACATTTTCCAAGAAGCTTCAAGTCTCATCCACCTCGGAGCACCACTCACACTGGGCCGGCGGGTACGGGGGCTGAAGTGGGACAAAGTTTACTGACCTACGCTCTGAGGAGGAAGAGGCTATTTATAGACGTGACCCGAGTCTGAGCTGAAGAGAAGCCTCGAGAGGTAAACAACTTTAGGACAAATGCAAACAGAGTGAGTGTAAAGTTACTGCACTTGAACTATTTGTTTATTCATTTGGTATAAGGGAAAATTACTATTGTGGTGTGAGTATTTCAAAATTATTATTATCAGGTTCAACTTGTTTTGTCTTAGCAGCAAGAAGTACAGGAATCTTTGCTGAATTTAAATAATTTTTCATATTTAATAACACAGTGAGATGCACAAACAAAGCAAAAAGATAATAATTACAAGTATTAGTAGGCCTATAATATAATACTACCATTATTTATAAAAGCTCAGGACTGTATGAGTTAATGTTCAGGTTTCTCTTAATAATAATGATAATATCAGAAAATTACAATTGTGGCCTCTATTTTATTTAGTGACCCTATACGTCACATGTGTCAAACATGCGGCCCGGGGGACAGATCCGGCCCTCCAAGACCTTTAATCTGGCCCTCGGCTGATTTTTCTATTAAAATACTTAAAATTTTCTGCACCGTTTAGCATAGCAGCGTCTCCGGCGTTTCTGTACGTTGCGACTCCCACCAGAGCAGCACAAATGAAGACTTTCCTCTTTCCAAACGCTCTTAAAGGACGATCGTTTTGACTGTCGACCGTGACCCTCATCAGCAAAATGTCAAAAAATGAGAAAAGCAGATGCTGAGTTCAGGATTTCCCAAGAAAAATAGTCTAATTCTTATTTGTTGACAGAGGTGAATGGGAAATCTGTGCTCAGTGTGTTTGGAACAAGTGGCGTTGCTCGAGGAATATAATCTTAAACACCACTACGAGACACGGAGAAAAATACGATAACTTGAAGAGAGAACTGAGTTTTCTGATCCGGCCCTTTTGGGATCAAAGTAGGTTGCATACGGCCCCCGGACCAAAATGAGTTTGACACCCCTGTTATACGTAGTTACAAGTGTAAAATATAGGGACGTAACGATAACCAAAAAATAGTGATATCGTATCATCAAAGGTCTCACAATAATATCATGGACCATCACAATATATCGAATCCCAAGTCTCTTTGATTAAATGAATAGTTCTGATGCAGAAATAGCTAAAAAAAAAAAAAAAACAGAGGGAACTACATAGACCATGATCCTTTGCTCTGTTTCAGTGCAGACGACATGAAGAAATAACTGTTCTAAGCACTTTGAAATCTTCATTCTTTGGATTAAGTCTTGTGAAGCATTTTTAGAGGAAAAAGGAGCAGATTTACAACTAAATATTGCAATAAATCTGGTACAGTGAGATGTTTATGGTGAAAATCTGGTACAGAGAGATTTGGATTTCGTTCCATCCCTAATGACAATAAATGTTGCACCAAATGACTGGTCAAAGCATTTTAGAATGTCAGTCTTGTTATTATGTAGAATATCGTAATATCGTGAGCTTTCCCAAGATAAATATCGTATCGTGAGGTTCATACTGTGAAGATATCGTATCGTGAGACTTGGGTATCGTTACACCCCTAGTATACAATACAATAGATGCATTTATTTTGTTATATAATAATCGTTTTAACTGAGGAGGTGCATTGAAACTTAAATTACTAATAATACTCACAAATAAAACAAGGCAAATACATAAATACAACAAGGCAATGAAACTAGCCAGAACATTTATAACTCCATCAGTAGACCAGTTATGACAGGGGCCTCCAACCTGTAGCTCGGGAACTACCTGTAGCTCTCCACGTCCTTCCAAGCAGCTCGCTAACGGACTTCTGAATGACATTATTATCCTGAACAACTCACATTTGATGAATGAAAGCTGTCATTTAGACTGACTGTGTGCACTCATAAGTAAAACATGGTTTCTGTTTTATCTGTTTCTGTAGCCCATCTAAGTCTTGTCATGGCTCTTATGTAGACTTTATTTCATGTGACTGCTAAATGAGGAGCTCTCTGGAATTTTCGTTTTGTAAAGGAAAAAGGTTGGAGACTAGGGATGTAACAATATCCAAGTCTCACAGTACAATATTTATTGTAATATTGTGGGAAAGGTCAGGATATGATGGGGAGGCTCACGACGATATTCTACATAATAACAAGACTGACATTCTAAAATGCTCTGACCAGTCATTTGGTGCAACATTTATTGTCATTAGGGATGGAACGAAATCCAAATCTCTCTGTACGATATTTTCACCATAAACATCTCACTGTACCAGATTTATTGCAATATTTTGTGGTGAATCTGCTCCTTTTTCCTCTAAAAATGCTTCACAAGACTTAATCCAAAGAATGAAGATGTAAAAGTGCTTAGAACAGTTATTTCTTCATGTCGTCTGCACTGAAACGGAGCAAAGGATCATGGTCTATGTAGTTCCCTTGTTTTGTTTTTTTTTTGTTTTTTTAGCTATTTCTGCATCAGAACTATTCATTTAATCAAAGAGACTTGTGATTCGATATATTGTGATGGTCCACGATATTATTGTGAGACCTTTGACGATACGATATCACCATGTTTCGATTATTGTTACATCCCTATTAAAGACCCTCTAATTATTAGAGATAATAATTTAAACATAGGTCTCGACTGTAAACATTTAATCTGAATATTATATAATTCCATTAAATTTTCAGAAGATTGACGTGCACGCAAAGCCCTCCCGACGTCAGTTTGGTCCAATCAGAGCGCGGGGGGCGTGGCCATTATATTCCTCGCTCCTGAACCATAATAAACAGCAGCTCCATAGCGGATGACCAACACTGGACATTTATACTATTTTATTCTCTTAAACTAAGGTAAGAACAGATTTATTTAACAAACCGTATGTTTACGTAACGATGCCACGCGGCTGATGGCACCGTGCGTAATTCCCTTCTATTTCACGCCGATAGTCACGATAAAGATGGGTTTAACTGTTGAAACTAAATGTCTTTGAAAGAACTAAGAGTGCTCCCGTGCATCGCGTCGGGGAGTTACATCCAGCCGGAAAAGTGTGCTCCAGCCCGGGGTAATGAACGCCGTGTGCCGCCGGTGAGAACGCGGTGTTCCGTCCGGCTCTTGCAGCATGGCGGCTGTGGTAATGCCGAGGGTCCCGCAGCGGCAGAGACAGACTCCACTACTGACAGCAGCTACAAGGAGGCTCACCTGTGCTCCAGGGTGGACCAGGATTACACCTGGTTTAGTCCTAGTTTAGACCTGGTTTAGTCCTGGTTTAGACCTGGTTTAGTCCTGGTTTAGTCCTGGTTTAGTCCTGGTTTAGTTCTGATGTCTTCATGCAACAGCAGGCATGAGGAATTGTTCTCTCAGACCTGGTTTAGTCCTGGTTTAGACCTGGTTTAGACCTGGTTTAGACCTGGTTTAGTCCTGGTTTAGTCCTGGTTTAGTCCTGGTTTAGTCCTGGTTTAGTTCTGATGTCTTCATGCAACAGCAGGCAAGAGGAATTGTTCTCTCAGACCTGGTTTAGACCTGGTTTAGATCTGGTTTAGACCTGGTTTAGAGCTGGTTTAGACCTGGTTTAGACCTGGTTTAGATCTGGTTTAGTCCTAGTTTAGATCTAGTTTAGTTCTGATGTCTTCATGCAACAGCAGGCATGAGGAATTGTTCTCTTAGACCTGGTTTAGTCCTAATGTAGTCCTGGTTTAGTCCCAATGGAGTCCTGGTTTAGTTCTGATGTCGTCCTAGTTTAGACCTGGTTTAGTCGTAGATTATTTAATGTATGTCTAGGTTAGACTTTGTGTAGTGCTGAAGTGGTCCTAGTTTAGATCTGGTTTAGTTCAAGTTTAGTCCTGGTTTAGATCTGGTTTAGACTTGGTTTAATCCTAATTTAGACCTGGTTTAGATCTGGTTTAGACCTGTCTTAATACCAATATAGACCTGGTTTAGGTCTGATGTTATCCTAGTTTAGACTTGGTTTAGTCCTAGTTTAGACCTGGTTTAGTCCTAGTTCAGACGTGACTTAGTTCTAATGTAGTCCTAGTTTTGTGCTTGTTTACACCTAGTTTAGACCTGTTATAGTTCTGATGTAGTCCCAGTTGAAATCTGGTTTAGTCCTAGTTTAGACCTGGTTTAGTACTGATGTCTTTATGCAACAGCAGGCATGAGGAATTCTCTCAGACCTGGGCTAGTCTTGATGTAGTCCTGGTTTAGTTCTGGTGTAGTTCTGATGTAGTCCTAGGTTAGACCTGGTTTAGTCCAAGTTTAGACATGTTTCCATGGTGTATTCCTAATGAAGTTCTAGTTTATACCTGGTTTAGTCCTAAATTAGTTCTGATGTAGTTCTAGTTTAGACCTGGTTTAGATCTGGTTTAGTCCTTGTTTAGAGTTGATTTAGGTCTGATGTAGTCCTAGTTTAGATATGGATTAGTCCTAGTTTAGTCCTGATTTAGTCCTAGTTTAATTCTAGCTTAGTCCAGTTTAGATCTAGTATAGACCTGGATTAGTTCTAATGTAGTCCTTATTTAGACCTGGATTAGTTCTAATGTAGTCCTTATTTAGACCTGGTTTATTTCTGATGCTGAAAAAAGTGAAGAGTCTCTTAGCTCAGGCCCTTCATCCTCTGGCTCCTGATTCTATCTCGATACTTTCAGGACGTCTGTTTTATGCTCCGGTATGAAAGACAAACAGTTCTCAATTTCTTTTGTGCCCTCTGCTATTAAATTTGCTTAATCCTAAATACAGTTTTCTGAAGATTCCGCACTGTAACGTGTATGTTGTTATATGGAGTTCCACTTGTGGTCTGTTATGGACTGACACTGTGTGTTTGTGGGCAAGGGAGAAGTGAGAACTGCTCTGGGAATGCTGCAAATGAATAGCCCTGTGGGATCGATACAGTTTTCTGAATCTGATGTACTCCTAGTTTAAATCTATTTTTGAACACTACCATGAAGAAGACCAAAAACCCATGTCGATTTCTGCTAAAAAAAGAAGTTCCAGCGTTACTAGTATATACCGAACGATAAGCTGAGATAGTAATTACAGTGACAGGCCAAGTAAGCTCACCCGATTAAGTAAAAAAGAGAATTGCTGATGTCATAAACTTTCCCTGGGAGTGTGATGCAAACTGTCGGCTCTGCTCACATTAGCCAACAGTTTTTCACTCACTCTCACCTTTTTATTGAAAATCAAACTCAGGACCATGAATCCTCACACTGATCACAGGGTCCAGGAAATATGCTGTTTCAATCAGTTTAGATTTTTTCTGTTGACTTTTCTTGTCTTGTGTCACTGTGGGAACTCTTAACGGTGCGTTTTGTAAGTTTTCAAGTGGAGGGTCCATCAAATGCTTTTTTTATTTCTTTGTCTGGAATGTTTCACAGTATGGTATCAAACCGTTCTATCTTCACGGAGACCAAACCACAGAAATTACAGGTCAGATCTGTGGAGAGGCCATTCCGCTCATAGTCAGAATCCTGTTTTTCTAGGTATTTTTTAGCTTTAAAATTGCCTCTAATTAACTAAATGGAAGGTAGAGCAGGTGTTTCGGGCACGAGGAGGCTGGAGGGACTGTGTCTCTCAGCTGGCTTTGGAACGCCTCGGGGTTCCGCTGGAGGAAGTGTCCGGGATGAAGGAAGTGTGGTAGTCCCTGCTTAAACGGCTGCCCCCTCGACCCGGCCCCGGATAAGCGGAAGAAAATGGATGGAAGTAGAGCTGTTTAATGTCATACTGTGGAACATTCCAGGCAGAGCAATGACATATCCATAGAAACAAGAAGGTGATGGACCCCCAACCGGCTACATAGTACAGTCCCTGACAAAAGTCTTGTCGCGTATCCATTTTGTAGAAACAAAATCTTATAATCTGACTTTAAATTAATCGATTGGTTTTAGAAATGTCTCATATGAAAGTTAAAACCCTCCCAAATTATGCTCAATATACTAAAATAAATTTGCTTCACTGAAGAAAGATTGATCATTTAATGAACACAGAAAGGTCAGATTTTGGCAAGACAAAAGTCTTGTCACCTTGTCATATGATGCACCCAGTCCTAGATTACAGCCTCACCTGTGATCGGTTACTGATCAATCAGTTAGTGGGTGTGTATAAAAAGAACCCCAGCACACCAGACCTTCACATCAACTGCAACTTGACCTCTGACAACAGGCCTAAGATCCACCCTGAGACCAAAGCGTTAATTATCAAGAGGCTGAAGACCAGATCCACTGCTGAGGTGGCTGACACCTTCAATGTGTCTCAGCGTCAAGTACAAAGAATAAGAAAAAGATCTGAAAAGACTGGAGATGTTTTTGACAAGCCCAGGTCCGGCAGACCCCGTAAGACAACTGCTCGGGAGGACCGTTTGTTGATTTGAAAATCCAAGGCCCCTTTTCCACTGCAGCAGAGCTCCACCAGGCCTGGTCACCTCAAGTCCCTGTGTCAACCAGAACAGTTTGTAGAATTCTGTCTCGAAATGGCCTCCATGGTCGAATCAGTGCACAGAAACCAGCACTAAACAAAAGGCAATTAAAAAACCGTGTGGCATTTGCCAAGGCCCACAGCCTGCTAAAAGGATGGACACTGGAAAAGTGGCAGAAGGTGGATTTCTCAGATGAATCCTCAGTTGAATTACATCACAGCCGCCGCAAATATTGCAGGAGACCTACTGGAGCCCGCATGGATCCAAGATTCACCCAGAAGCTGCTGCTGTGCGTCCGCCATTTCAAGATCTCAATCCTCCATTTGAGACCCGAGTGCAGGCACGTCCTCTGCCTGTCGCGCCGACCACAAGTTCAGGTGTTTCCTGCACAGAGAGACCTGCAGCCTGCACAATTTCCCGTCTGCATGTAGATGTGACATTTATATAGAAAGATGTGGGCGTTTAGACTTAGTTTTATTCTGTAAAAATGTTTTATAGTTTTTATTGTCTCATATGAAATACACGCTGAAATATAAGTAAAATGTTGTCTATATTCTTCAATAATAACAAGAGTGACATTCTAAAATGCTTTGACCAGTCATTTGGTACAACATTTATTGTCATTAGGGATGGAACGAAATCCAAATCTCATATTTTCACCATATACATCTCACCGTATTAGATTTATTGCAATATTTTGTGGTGAATCTGCTCCTTTTTCCTCTAAAAATGCCTTCCCAAGACTTAATCCAAAGAATGAAGATTTCAAAGTGCTTAGAACAGTTATTTCTTCATGTCGTCTGCACTGAAACGGAGCAAAGGATCATGGTCTATGTAGTTCCCTCTGTTTTTTAGCTATTTCTGCATCAGAACTATTCATTTAAGCAAAGAGACTTGGGATTCGATATATTGTGATGGTCCACGATATTACTGTGAGACCTTTGACGATACGATATCACCAGATTTCAGTTATTGTTAAATCCATACTACGCAGGATTAACAAAACACAACTCGAAGTGTGTATGTTTTCGGGATGGGACAAAATCTCGCACCACAAGACAAAACTGACATAAGATTGCGCAGATATGAGAAAAATGATTTTGGATTTGACAAAAGTCGACAGAACGAAATACAGTAATTCAAATGGGACTAAAATTACTAACTAAGCTGCATTTCTTTATAATAAATTAGGTCAAAATCTCATCTTGTTTTGTACTCATGGGCCAAAGTTAGTGTAAAATTGCATCCGGTCCCATGTACTATTGTGTTACACAGGTGTAGGAGTGGACACAGTGTAATCTCCCATGAGTCTGTTTGAACAAGATTGTACTGTCAGCTGGAATGGAGCAACAGAGGCACCAGGGCCGCGTCCCATTCCTCTTCCCTCGCTTCCAGAGGAGACAATACGAGGAGAAAGGATCTAACCTCCTCACTGAGACCGATAAAGTTGGATTCTTTTCTCCGGTGTCTGCTCCCGAAGCCTCCGTCTGTTTTACTTTACATTCTGTGGTTTTCTTTGGGACAACGCTTGACATTCGATTGACAGCTGAAACGTGGAGGATTGAGGAGAGGAATTAAGGAGGAGGAAGCGAGGAAAGAGAAATAGGACGCGGCCCGTGAGTCAGCTCTGTTTCACACCTCATCTGTTTGTGTGTGGGGTGAGAAAACGCTGTGTAAGAAGAATACAAACAGGAAAGACATGTTGAAAACTGCAGCTCACTTACTCACAACGCACTCATTTTACAGTAGGAGAAAGTAGTACTGAAAACCAGAGACCTAGACCTGGTTTTGTCCCAGTTTAGACCTGGTTTAGTTCTGATGTAGTCCTGGTTTTGTCCCAGTTTAGACCTGGTTTAGTTCTGATGTAGTCCTGGTTTTGTCCCAGTTTAGACCTGGTTTAGTTCTGATGTAGTCCTAGTTTAAACATGGTTTTCGTACTAATATAGTCCTATTTTCGACCTTGTATTGTCCCTGTTTAGACCCACTTTAGTTCTGATGTAGTCCTGGTTTAGACCTTGTTTGGTCCCAGTTTAGACCTGGTTTTGTCCATGTTTAGACCTGGTTTTAGTCTTAATGTAGGGCTAGTTTAGATCTGGTTTAGTTTTGATGTAGTCCTAGTTCAGACCAGGTTTTGTCCCAGTTTAGACCTGGTTTAGTTCTGAATGTCGTCCTAGTTTAGACCTGGTTTTAGCCCTAATGTAGCCCTAGTTTTGACCTGGTTTAGTTCTGATGTAGTCCTCGTTTAGACCTGATTTAGTTCTGACATAGTCCTGGTTTAAACATGGTTTTAGTCCTAATGTAGAGCCAGTTTAGACCTGATTTAGTTCTGACGTAGTCCTAGTTCAGATCTGGTTTTGTCTCAGTTTAGACCTGGTTTAGTTCTGATGTAGCCCTAGATTAGACATGCTTTTAGCCCTAATGTAGTCCTAGTTTAGACCTGGTTTAGTTCTGATAAAGTCCTAGTTTAAACCTGGTTTTAGTCCGAATGTAGGGCTAGTTTAGACCTGGTTTAGTTCTGATGTAGTCCTAGTTTAGACCTGGTTTTAGCCCTAATGTAGTCCTAGTTTAAACCTGGTTTTAGTCCGAATGTAGGGCTAGTTTAGACCTGGTTTAGTTCTGATGTAGTCCTAGTTTAAACCTGGTTTCGTTTTGATGATGTCCTAGTTTAGACCTGATTTAGTTTTGATGAAGTCCTAGTTTAAACCTGGTTTTAGTCCGAATGTAGGGCTAGTTTAGACCTAATTTAGTTTTGATGAAGTCCCAGTTCCTGTTGGTTGTTTTTTTCAGTTCGTTTTTTTAGTACAGACAGCCCCTGTGTTTCCCTTATTGCCTACACTGATGCAAATGAGCAAAGCAGTAAACTGTGAGAGAAGTGCCGTTTTGGTCCATTAGCTCTCGTCTTTACACCTGTCTCTTTCTTTTGTGTGTGTGTGTGTGTCTGTGTGTGTGTGTCTGTGTGTGTGTGTGGTGATAGACCTCGCCATGGGGAAGAGCCAGTCCCACTTGGGTAAGAACAAAGACGACAGCCAGGAGGCGCTCACGGGCTCTGATGTGGAGAAGGAGAAGAGCGAGGACGTGTCACAGTTCCCGTATGTGGAGTTCACCGGGAGGGACAGCGTGACCTGCCCGACCTGCCAGGGCACCGGGCGCATACCCAGAGGTAACCACCACCACAGTATCAAAAAATAAATAAAAAATCTGAAAATAATCAATTCTAAAACGATATCTAAACTAGCTACTCTTTTAAACAGGTATTGATACTGGAAAGTCCCATTCACAGCACAGAAATGAACCTTTCCTGAGTAGTTTTAGAATTGAGCTGGATCAGTATAAGAGCACATAGACTAGTATACGCCCATAGACCTTGTTTCCACCTGGTTTAGACCTGGTATAGACCTGGTATAGACCTGGTATAGACCTGGTATAGACCTGGTATAGACCTGGTATAGACCTGGTATAGACCTGGTTTAGACCTGGGGCACTATGGAACCTACCTGGACCACTGAGGGATTACACAGATATAAGATCACATGGGGATAGAAAATAAAGTGCTGTATTTTCCGTAGTATAAGTCACACCAACCAAAAAGTGCATAATGAAGAAGAAAAAAAACATAAATAAGTACTGGACCATAAGTTGTTTTTGTCGTTTTATTTTATAAAATGAGATTTCAACACTTCAAACGGTCGTCCTGCTGCAGTTTTTGGGACGTTGTTCGTGCTCTGATAGAGGCGGTTGTGTTGCATGAATCATTGCAGTTCGAGTATCCTCCACTTTTCACCATCCCTCACAAGTTTCTCACTCACTCCAACTTTCTTTCTGCTGCTCGATTATGGCTTTTGGCTGCAGATTTCACCACTTTCAGTTTGTAATCTGCAGAATAGGATTTTCTTTTTGGATACATTTTTGTTCAGTCTTTCTCAGTTGTCTTTATAAGTTGATGTTTAAACTTTAAATTTTCAGTGGTGCAGGAGTAATTGGAGTAGCAGATACTGGCACACAAGCCTAGAGCGCCCCCTCATGGCTGTCAGTGTGAAAATAACCAACATGTGAAATTATAAATTTTAATATACAAGTCGCAGGATCATCCAACCCATGAAAAAAGTGCGACTTATATAGTCCAAAAAATACATTACTATGATTTAATGTGGAAAATCACATTCTATTGTCTAAAGGAAGAGTGTTTTTTATTATCATTATGATATCAGAGTCAGTATTGAGTATATTCTTTATATTAAAAAATGTGAGCTTCAAATTTTAATATTATAACATTTGTTGTTATCTAATTCTAAGCCTAAAAAAAAAATTGACCAAATATAAAAAATTTTAAGACAATTTCTATTAATATTTAAATAAATATCCAAAATTCTGCTTGAAATGCTAAAATTTCAAACTTGATTTCAATATTAAACAGTAGACTTGATATTCAATATTAAATTCTAGTAATTTCTTTTCTATCCCCATGTGTTCTTATATTTGTGTAATCACTCGGTAGTCCAGGTAGGTTCCATTGTGGTCCAGGTCTAAACCAGGTCTAAACCAGGTCTAAACCAGATATAAACAAGGTCCATGGGCGTATACTAGTCCGTGTGCTCTTATACTTGTTCTTACAGCGCAAGATCATTCTACAACTATTCAAGAAAGCTTCATTTCTGTACTGTGAATGTGACTTTTTAGTATCGATACTTGCTCAAATGAGTATCTAGTTTTGGTATTGCTTAGTATCTGTTTTTTGATACTTTTGGCAACCCTACTCTTGCTTTAATTACACTTAACTTTAATTGCACGGGTCTGGAGTGAATGAAGAATGCTCTGTTAATAATGCTCTGTAAAGCGTCTTTGAGGACATGTGTCTGTTAAAAGTGCTATAGAAATAAATAAGTTGCCTTAAAATAATGACCTCTTTCATGTTTTCTCCTCAGGTCAGGAGAACCAGCTGGTGGCTCTGATCCCCTACAGTGACCAGCGCCTCAGACCCAGCCGGACGTAAGAACCCGCGCTCAGACGATACCTCTGTGTGATGCTGTGTTTCCCATGAATACAGGAGACTATCCCGCCCACCATAGTCTAAAATAATTTAAGTTTATTTTGACACCGCATGCCCATTTCCTGCCTTTCCCCTGCTAAAAAGCCTGGAGACGCTCAGTTGACGCTGCAAAGTTTAGAACTCCAGTCTATTTTGAGTGGTGTATAGTGTCATGACGGCCGCTGGACGTGCATTTTTACGTTGGTGTAAATTGTCCGACCGTTTAAAATGGAAAGCCAAACATCGGTGTATGCTGCGACTGATTTTATTTGTAAAGGGCTTGTTATTAAATCAGGTCTTTCTGGTCAGATTCCCTTAAAATAAAGCTCAAATTAAAGTCTAACAAGGACTCAGACAGAACATGCCTCCAGTTAGCGTCAGACCCCAAGGAATGTTGAGGGCATCAGCTGCAAAATATCAGTAGGCAGTAAGTGATATTTATACACTGAAAATTGAATGTACTATATTTTTCAGACTCTCCGGAGTATAAGTCGCACCAGCCAAAAAATGCACAATGAAGAAGAAAAAACATATATAAGTCGCACTTTTTGGAGGAAATTTATTTGATAAAATCAGAGACCAAGTTATAGGAGTAAAATAGGAATAAAAACAACCCAATAGAGAAGAATCTGTGTATCGTTCGTTCGTTTTTCAATGTAGAGCCAAAAATACGAAAATGAACAAACAACTCTTTTCTTTATCATTTGTCTATAAAACCAAAATGAAAAAAAAAAAAAACGCATAACGATTTGTTTTTTCATTTTTGATTCATATATAGGATTCATATAGTTGGTCTTTGGACTGTCAGTGTGAAAAATATAATATATAAGTCACACCTGAGGATAAGTCGCACCCACCCAAACCCTGAAAAAAAGTGTGACTTATAGTCTGAAAAATACAGTATTTAGATGAAAATATTCAAATCAAAATCATTTGTGTCGCCACAGTCTCAACAGAATCTATGGGAACCACTGGAAAGTCAAACCTGTTTGTGTTTTTTCCTCTTTAGAAAACTGTACGTGACCTTATCCGTGGCCCTGTGCCTGCTGCTGTCAGGGCTGGCGGTCTTCTTCCTCTTCCCACGGCCCATCGACGTGTCCTACGTAGGCATCAAGTCTGCGTACGTGTCCTACGACCAGGACAAGCGCATCGTCTATCTCAACATCACGGTGAGACGCGACGCCTGCGTTCTGCACCAGGATTCACAACTATATAGATCGATATATACAACTAAGGCACAGTTCTAAACTTGACACTAGAATGTCCCACAGTACGGCATTAAACTAATAAGATTTCCATGGAGACAAGCAGGTGGCACCATCGGGCAAAGTTCAGGTCAGAATAAAAGGCAGATCTCCGTGAAGTTTTTGTGTAGGTTTCAGTTGAATGGGGTCAGCTTCATGCACTGCTTACAATAAAAATGCCTTTTTTCTATGTATTCTTGAGCTATAAAACCAGCTTTTTGAAATAAATGAAAGAAAGAGACAGTTAATGCAACATCGTGGAACATTCCCTGCAAAGCAATTACATCTCCATGGAGACAAGCCGGTAGTGTACCATCCACCAGTAAAGTTACACAGTGCACCTTTTAAAGAGATTAACTTTCTCTCATCAAAAACATTCCCAAAGAGGTTTTAGATGTCATTCATGCATGTTTGAGTCATTTAGTGATCTCTCCCGATAGTTTCTCTCAAACAGAAAACACTCTGTTCCACCTTGTGATGTCACATCATGGTAATACAATAAGTGCTCCATTCTGTTTTTAAACTCTATGCACCATCACTAGAATCATTTGGATAATTTCAGACCTGGGATTTCCCATCTCTACTAAACTAACTTGAAAACTACCACCCAATGACATCACAAGGTGAAACAGAGCATTTTGAGGTTTTGAAACGTAGATAGACCCAATTTCAAACATGTGAATGAAACAAAACACAACTCCAGGTCTGTTTTTGAGAAGGTAACAAAATTATCTTAATGGTGCTTTATGTATGTGCTTTTTGGTTGGGGTCTGTCACCTTCTTGTTTCTATGGATACGTCATTGCTCTGCCTGGAATGACCTAATGTCCTCGTGTGGAACATTTCAGCTGTAAATTACATTTATTCAAATGCAGGTGGTTTTATAGAATTTTGACTGAGTGGGGTCGCCTTTCGCTTGGCATACTGTGAGACATTCCAGACAAAGCAATAACTCTAACACCCATGGAGAAAAATATCTGACGGATCCCGCACCAGAAAAGTTACAGAATGCACCTTTAAGTGGTCTTATCAGTCATGTATCAAACGGTTCTTGGGATTCTTTGACCTTTTCTTTTTCAATTTGTCCATTACAAAGGAGCACATTCTTTTCTACTTTGGGATAACTCGGGTGACTCCAAGTCTTAAGTTGATTCATTAGATTCAAACAGCGCGGTTTAATGTCTACTACACTGTGGAACATTCCAGGCAGAACAATGATATATCCATAGAAACAAGCAGGTGACGGACTCCCAACCAGAAAGTTACACAATGCACCTTTAAATTGACTACTGGTCAATCTGAAATGCTGTGAGTGATAAAGTGTGAATTTTCTGTGGCTGTAGGTAATCGAAAATCGAATACTAATCGATATTAAAAGTACTAAATTGTGCAAAGTTGACTCTTGTGAGCTTTAAGTCATATTAGAATGTGGTTTCCTCCTCAAACACAGACCTGGAGTTGTGTTTTGTTTCATTTACACATGTTTGAGTCACCAGGTTTTTGTCTGTCTACATCTCCAAAGCTCTGTTCCACCTTGTGATGTCACAAAGCAGTGGGCTTCAAGTTCACAGCTACATTTTTACCTTTTGTCCAGTGGAGATCGGCAATTTCGGGTCTGAAATCATCCAAATGATTCTAGTGAAGGTAGAGTTTAAAAAAAGACTGGGGCACATATTGTATTACCATGACGTGGCATCACAAGGTGGAACAGAGTGTTTTCTGTTTGAGAGAAGAACCCAGCCTACTGAATGAAATGAAACATGCAAACTCCAGTTTGACTAGGAAATGAGGCGCTTGAACAAACTGCGTCAAACAATCGCAGAAAAATCTTGTGTGTTTTTTCTCAAATTACATGACTACACAATTCAAATCACTTAATTTCCTCTTCTGTATGTCTGTCGTCCTCCGCAGAGCACCTTGAACATCACCAACAACAACTACTACGCCATCTACATGACCAACATCACGGCTCAGGTGCAGTTCTACAAAACGGTGATCGGAAAAGCCAAGATCAACAACGGCACTCTGATTATACCTCTGGACGAGAGACAGGTCTGTGCTCGCGCCATATTCCACTTCAGGGATTCATTTTTGTGTCAAGTGTAGATTCCAAATGCACTTACCCATACATGTCTTCATAGTACAGCCATATGTCAGTGTACGGTATATATCTGGGTTTCAGATAGGTTCAAATTGGACATATCCACGTCATCAGAGTCCTTGTATTTGCAGAGGTTGCTGGTGCTAGGCTAGTGCATGTCCATGGCCATAGTCGTCCTGCCACTAAAAACCGTCTTATTACGCCAAAGATGTTCATTATGTCTTCTTAGTTCTTTTAACTTCTTAGGTTCTTTCTTAAGACGTGTCGTCAAGTGTATTTACCTTGTTTGGGCTGCGAGCCATTTTCAGAACTGTCCCGGTGTTGGTGGTGACGTGTCTTATATCAGCTGTTGTTACTTTCTGTAGGCGTGATCAGTCCGACAGAAGCCGACCGCATCAGCGCACAAGGAAAGAGCTGCTTTTTTTTGCTTACAGTTTATGCAAATGAGCCATGTGGTTTTAAGTTTGGTTTCTGTAAGACGTAAACAAATGTGCCAAAGCTGCATTAAACACATTCTGACCTCACACTGATGTGGCTCTACAGTGATTATGGTTTATTTGTTGTAGAGTTGAGTTTATTTATGCAGATTAGTAATAGTAATAATAGTGATAATTATTTTAATATAAAATGTTAATGAGTAATCAAAAATCATTCATTTTCATGACGATCGATTAAGAAAATTTTATCGAATGCCCATCCCATGCACATAAAAACACTTTTGAACACTAATATTGTAGATGCTTTGGTCATAAGAGATAAGATAAAATAAGATAGGACTTTATTGATCTTGCAGTGGAGAAATTCAACAGTCACAGTAGCTCCAGGACAGTTTAGTGCAAAAAAGGAAAAAAAGTATGACGCAATTAAGATAAACAATAATAATACAAAAATAGAAATAATAATACAAATAATAATCTAAAGTGAATAAGTATATGTACAAAATTTACACTTTTACAAACTGACACGGCGCAGTCGCTCCCTCCCTCGCTGTGGTCTTTGGAGGAAGGATCCTGTGAACTGAGAAACATCCTTTATACATAAATGGACATAGCTAAAGTGCTAGCCGGCACGCTCCAAGCAGGAAGTTCACATGCGGCTCTTCCGGCTCCTTCTGACTCGGGCTCCCATTGATTTACATTAGAATATTGTGATCCTCTCTCTGTAACTGCTGTGGCCTCGTCATTTTGGTCTTAAATGTTCATATTAACCCGCTCTACATGAACCTGGGTTTTTTTCCGCTATTGTCAGTTCAAAAATTCCTATTCCTAATATAGAACCTGGCTCCAAATTTGCCCCTGTAACCACTGAGGGGATCCGAGCACCTACGGGTTACGTCGCACTTACTCATTCCACTTCTTTATCACTAAAACAGGTCAGTTTGGTTTGGCAGTGAGTCAGCTCATCCATTCATTCACATACACACATCTGCATCTAGAAAAATGACAACAGTGCATAGTGTGGCTGAAAGAACTAAAACCCCATTGGAAACAATACATTAAAAACAAGATGCAAACACGTCATATGTGGAAAGGGTCATAAATAAGGTAAAAATAATGAAATCGCTTGTTTGGGGCGCTAATGCCTGATGGAATAAAGGTGCTTTTGTGACACTTGGCTTTCAGAGCGGCTCTTTAAACCTCGGTCCTGATGGGAACAGTGAAAACCGTGTTAATATTGATTTATGCTGCAATACAGCGATGTCGTGGGTCTAGTAACTCACACGTTTTAGATATTTCACGGCAAACAGCTCCTCGGTGCAGTTCTGTTTCCGTTGGTGACTTGTGCTTCTGTTGCAGGTCGACTACACAGTTCCCACCGTCATAGCTGATGATATGAGCTACATGTTGTGAGTACAGTTTTGTTCGACTCGTATTGACACATTCCAAACGTGCCGTCGTTTTAACACGCGTTTCCTTTTGCACAGCGCCTACTGCACCCTGCCCACCATCCGAGTGCACAATATCGGAGTCATGATGCAGTAAGTCTGTTCTTTCTGTTCTTCTGTGAGGACTATTCACCACCTTCATGTCTACTGCAAAGTTGGGCCTGTCTCAGTAATAATGAAGCCTGACGTATCACAGAGAGAGATACTGTGATGAACTCTGATACTGAAACTACTCTGAGCCACAGAATGTACCAGAACCCTGTCGGAACTGAAGCAACTGCGTCTGAACATATTCACTCTGAAAACCTTTGTCCACTTGACAACATTCAGTCTGAAATTGAATTCTGAATCAGCAGAATGTTGTCTGCCCCTTGTCATGTTATGGCCTAAAGCAGGAGAGGGCAGTTATTTTTTCCATGGGGCCACATGAGAAACAGAGAATATTGTGGAAGGCCAAAATGCGTAACTCAATTCTGCGTAATATTAATTGTTTTTTGTTATATAAAGCAGTGAAACACTAAACCCATTTAGTCTTAGTTTAGACCGGGTTCAGACCTGGTTCAGTCTAGGTTTAGACCTGATTTACTTCTCATTTAGGCCTGGTTTAGACCTGGATAGTCCTGGTTTAGACGTGGTTTAGTTCTGGTTTAGTCCTGTTTAGTCCTGGTTTAGACTCTGTTTAGTCCTGGTTTAGTCCTGTTTAGTCCTGGTTTAGACTCTGTTTAGTCCTGGTTTAGACTCTGTTTAGTCCTGGTTTAGTCCTGTTTCATCCTGGTTTAGACTCTGTTTAGTCCTGGTTTAGTCCTGGTTTAGACTCTGTTTAGTCCTGGTTTAGTCCTGTTTAGTCCTGGTTTAGACTCTGTTTAGTCCTGGTTTAGACTCTGTTTAGTCCTGGTTTAGACTCTGTTTAGTCCTGGTTTAGTCCTGTTTAGTCCTGGTTTAGACTCTGTTTAGTCCTGGTTTAGTCCTGTTTAGTCCTGGTTTAGACTCTGTTTAGTCCTGGTTTAGACTCTGTTTAGTCCTGGTTTAGTCCTGGTTTAGTTCTGGTTTAGTGAGGTTGCCTTACAAAAAATGTCATTGGAAAAAAACACCTCTAAAATAAAATAACAATAAAAGCAAAGCAGCTTTAGTCCATACATGAGGTAAAATGATGAAATATGTTTATTTTGTAATTCCAAATGAGCTTAAAGAGGCCGATCGGAGTCAACCAAAGGGCCGTATGTGGCCCCGGAGCCGGACAGAGACCTGACAACACCACATAGAGCAGACGTGGACTTCTCTCACAGTGTGAGGCCCTGAGCTCAGATCTAAAGATAACGTCTCCCAGGCCTGTGTGAAGAGCAGAGTCTCAAGTCCAAAAGCCAAATGTGAAGTCAACTGAATGTGGCACATGCATTACAACAATACACGACATGTGAGCAAAACTATCGAAGAAATGATATTGTATTTGTCACGTTTGTTTTAAATGTTCGTCTTAAAGGAACAGTGTGCAGCCTGTGCTATTACTGTTGCAGTCACAACTGAGCATGAATAGGACAGGCCTCGTGTGAAGCTCCAGAACCTCCAGAATTCCCTCCCTGAGCTGCAGAGGCTGCACTAGCACTGACTCACAATTGACTGCAGGTTCTGGGGATTAGATACCATCCAGGTCAGAGAGGGACATTTTGGGTTTAAACCCATGTGAGGCTCATTCTCTTTTCTGACCGGAGAATCGTCTTGAACCAAAATACCAAATTATAGCAGAATACTAATAATACAATAATACAGAATACTAATAATACAATAATACAGAATACTAATAATACAATAATACGGGATACTAATAATACAATAGTACAGAACACTAATAATACAATAATACAGAATACTAATAATACAATAATACAGAATACTAATAATACAATAATACAGAATACTAATAATACAATAATACGGAATACTAATAATACAATAATACGGAATACTAATAATACAATAATACAGAATACTAATAATACAATAATACTGAATACTAATAATACAATAATACGAATCACGGAATACTAATAATACAATAATGGAATACTAATAATACAATAATCTGAATACTAATAATACAATAATACAGAATACTAATAATACAATAATACAGAATACTAATAATACAATATCTGGAATACTAATAATACAATAATACTTAATACTAATAATACAATAATACAATAATACGGAATACTAATAATACAATAATACGGAATACTAATAATACAATAATACGGAATACTAATAATACAATAATACGGAATACTAATAATACAATAATACGGAATACTAATAATACAATAATACGGAATACTAATAATACAATAATACGGAATACTAATAATACAATAATACGGAATACTAATAATACAATAATACGGAATACTAATAATACAATAATACGGAATACTAATAATACAATAATACGGAATACTAATAATACAATAATACGGAATACTAATAATACAATAATACGGAATACTAATAATACAATAATACGGAACACTAATAATACAATAATACGGAACAGTAATACAATAATACGGAATACTAATAATACAATAATACGGAATACTAATAATACAATAATACAGAATACTAATAATACAATAATACAGAATACTAATAATACAATAATACGGAATACTAATAATACAATAATACAATAATACGGAATACTAATAATACAAAAATACAGAATACTAATAATACAATAATATGGAATACTAATAATACAATAATCTGAATACTAATAATACAATAGTCACGGAATACTAATAATCTGAATACTAATAATACAATAATCTGGAATACTAATAATACAATAATACAGAATACTAATAATACAATAATCACGGAATACTAATAATACAATAATACGGAATACTAATAATACAATAACGGAATACTAATAATACAATATCTGAATACTAATAATACAATAATACGGAATACTAATAATACGACCATCATGTTTGTTGTATTTAAGACTAAATCAGTATTATAATTGTCAGTTTAGGCAATATTTGATTTGAAAACATGTTTACCTCATATCTGGGGACACAGATTGGTCATGTGTATGAAATATCAAATGTAAATCTTACATACTGTTCCTTTTTAATACAATTTACTGAAATCAAAATCGATCAGTGAAACCAAACATAAACTTCCTCATGCTCTCAGCTCTTTTCTCTTAATTACTAATGTCCCTCCCAAGTTCCAACACAAATGGACTGTAATAAACACTTATGCCCTGTCTCTTGTCCAGTCCACTGTTTGTGTCCGTAATAATCCCTCACCCGCTCTTCCTGTCTGACCTGTTGTGGCAGAGTTACCGTGACGACGTCGTACTTTGGCCACGCCGAGCAGGTTTCCCAGGAGACGTACCAGTACGTGGACTGCGGCGCCAACACCACCACGCTGCACTCGGCACACGCTCACGTCTACAAAGAGTGAACGCACCACGGGACCAGGACCAGAGCTGCACTGAAGAGCCCCCCCTGCTGGCAACTTTGCGCTCAGCAAGTAACCACACGGGAGTTTGTGTACGAGCGGTGATCCTACATTCCTCCGCAGCCTCTTTAAAACAAACGGGTGAAAAATGAGAACGAGGCCGAAGCGATTTTAGAATGTAATTTTCTCGATAATATTGCGATTCTGATTCAATTTGCAATGTTATTTTTAAAAGTTGAGGTTCAAATTATTTAAAATTTGGGAGAATTCTGAAGCTAAATTATAGCGTTAGTCAGTTTTATATGGGTTAAAAATGATCACATTTCTTGAATCATGCAGTTTTTTGCAAATTTGGACTATTCAAATGTGATTTTTGTGGTTGTAATTTTAATTTCTTGAGTCATTTTCAAATATTTGTTTCAAAAGTGGATTCATTTTAGCCATTGACATTCAAAAAGGAAAAATTCACTACTATTTTCCAATAGTTTTCAGACAATTGAGTCCAAAATCTTCACTCAGAAAACCTCAAAAATAACTTGGAAGACATTGTTTTCCAAAAAAGCGACCCAGGTAAGAGGAATTATGGTCTATTTTTCAAGTTTTTGACACTTAAAGATGCATATGATGGGTTAGCATACTTTTTCAACATCATTAGATTTAAACATTTTACAAAAAAAGTTTAGTTTTTTAAAAATTCTTAGGTTTTCATTCAAACATGATTTTTGTGGTTGTAATTTTAATTTCATGAGTCATTTCAGTCGTAAAAGACAAATATTGTTTTCAAAAGTGGATTCATTTTAGCCACTGACATTCAAAAAAGCAAAATTCACTATAATTTTCCAATAGTTTTCAGACAATTGAGTCCAAAATCTTTATTTTTCAACTTTTTGACACTTAAAGATGCATGTGACTGGTTAGCGCACTTTTCTAACATCATTAGATTTAAAATTTTACTAAAAATGTTTAATAAAAAAAAAAAAATCTGGTTAGGTTTTCATTCAAATGTGATTTTTGTGGTTGTAATTTTAATTTCTTGAGTGATTTCAGTCGATGAGGACGTGAAAGACAAATATTGTTTTCAAAAGTGGATTAATTTTAGCCATTGACATTCAAAAAGTAAAAATTTACTACAATTTTCCAATAGTTTTCAGGCAACTGAGTCTAAAATCTTTATTCAGAAACCTCAAATTACAACTCGGAAGACATTGTTTTCCTAAAAAGTGAGGAATTATGGTCTATTTTTCACATTTTTGACACTTAAAGATGCATGTGACTGGTTAGTGCACTTTTCCAACATCATTAGATTTAAAATTTTACTAAAAATGTTTTTTTTATTTTTTATTCTGATTAGGTTTATCATTTTACTTGGACAGCAGATCTGGAATAATGTGATGCCACGCTGTAAACAAGGGTCAAAACGTGTCCAAATTACACAATAGTTACGATTAGACAAATAAAACTAGATGTTGAGACCTTTTATTTTGTTAAATGAAGGTTTAAACTGCCAGAAAACTGCTTTCTTTGTGTGAAAAGTGTCCTGGAGTTTGGATAGAGTGACACAGGTAGAGGTATTCACTTTTAGAACTCACCACTACTGCATTTATTTTTGTACTTTTTACTTTTTTTCCTTTCTAACTTCCACTTAAAGGGTCTGCCACCTGCTTGTCTCCATGGAAATGTTATTTCTTTGTCTAGAATGTTCCGCAGTATAGATTAAAACTATTGATTATGTGTGAGACGAGCACTGAAGGAGAAAGTTATTGTATTTTTGAGCAACAGAAACACCCGTAATAAATGCTAGACGGATATGTCTAAAGTCATACCGTGGAACATTTCAGGCAAAGCAATAACATCTCCATGGAGATTGCACCACACTGACCACAGGTTCTATCCAACAAATCAAGTTATAAGATTAGAAAAGCATGAAAACCTCCCGTATGGACTTCTACAGTGACCACTAAGCATTACTGGACCATTTTGAATAATTAGGGCTCGATCTGGGGCTCCTTCTTGATCGTCTCGAAATGATTGTTTTTTAGGGATGTAAACAGTGAGGATGTAACAATAACTGAAACATGGTGATATCGTATCGTCAAAGGTCTCACAGTAATATCGTGGACCATCACAATATATCGAATCCCAAGTCTCGTTGCTTAAATGAATAGTTCTGATGCAGAAATAGCTAAAAACAGGGAACTACATAGACCATGATCCTTTGCTCCGTTTCAGTGCAGACAACATGAAGAAATAACTGTTCTAAGCACTTTTACATCATCATTCTTTGGAAGTCTTGTGAAGCATTTTTAGAGGAAAAAGGAGCTGATTCACCACAAAATATTGCAATAAATATCGTACTGTGACATGTATAAGGGTGAATGACGTATAAGCAAATTCCAAAATATATTAAAAAAAAGTTTTTATGGAACTTTTTTCAAATATTTCCAGGTGCATAAATCTATGTTTACATGTAGATGAAGCATTTTTAGTGTAAAATGTCATGTGGTGCGACAAGAATAACCTTAAACTTGTTTTATTTTCTAAAACATGGCTGTGATATTAATCTAAGTTGTGAGTAATATGAAGTGTATAGAAACAAACTGTTGTGTTTCTTTAGATTTTTAATGCATATTGATATTTTCTTTTGCTCCAATATGACAGTCGCCTGTTTGTGTTTAATGAACAAACTACTGCCCTGGAAAATGCATCAAATGAAGAAAAATGCCTAAAGAACCGTTCACCCAAGTCGACTTTGTCTGTTATTAAACTCCAGCCATAGAATTCCTGCTGTTATTAGTGGCACCACATGATGCACGGTCGCACCACATGACATTTGAACACTTTAAGACCAAAAAACATGCAGAATAACTCATGATTTCTGAAAAAAATGAGTTGGTTCCAGGAGGTCAGAGGTTCTACAGAAATGTGCTGAATTATTATGAAATTTGGACCTTTTTAACTGAGGAAATTGCAATTGGACAGCGTAATATTTCCTCATGACTCCTCATAATTCTTTCGCAGAGCTCGACAAGCTGCCGAGTTCTGCTTCTGTTGCCAAAATGTGTGCGAAACCGAGCCTACGTCTTCACTGTTTACTGACACTAAAAGAGCCTGTAGGAGGCACTGAGGAAACTCTGAAATCAAGCCTGTATTTTTAATCAGACATTATTTTAAGTTGTCAAAAAATCATGAAATTCAAAGGTTCTCAAGACCATGTTTAAAAGCGATTTGAGTAATACGTAATATTTGTTCTTTAATGACATACTCGGGTGACCAGATTTTCAAAATAAAAAACTTGGACACCTGGTTTAGCGTGGATGATAATAAGTAAAATAAATACATTTCTTTGTGTTTTGGTCAGTTTTAAGCAGCTTTTCTGTGTTTTACCTAAACAAATGACAGTTTATGCCTCTTTTTACTGTTGGCAGGGATCCGATTGGTCCAAAATACCTGGGACCTGGGACCTTTCTTGTATAAAACTGGGACAAATCACTGGTTTTGTACAAATCTGCTGGGACAGGGGACACAGGGCTCAAAACTGGGACTGTTCCGGGTCAATCGGGACGTCTGGTCACCTTATGCCATCCTGTGGAATATTCCAGATAAAGCAATAACACCTCCATGGAGAAAAGCAAGTGGCAGATCGTTCACTAGAAAGGTTACACAGTGCGCCTTTAGGGGTAAGCCGGGCAGGAGATATTAATATTGTGCAATAAGATACAGTCTGCTTTTTATTTCAACTCGATTTTTGAAGAATTTAATCATTTCACTTTTGATTTTTATGTGAAAAAGGGAATGTCGTGTAATGTACTTTGTGTAGAGACTGTTTTATGTTTTTGTGACTTCCGCTTTTACTTTCAACATTTTGACTTTTTAAATGTTTTTGGTTGTGATTCTTGAGTCAAAGTAGGACATTTCAAAACGTCACATTCTTGTTTGTGTTTTATACGTTTTACCTGCTGGTCGTAATCACTTTTTTCTGACTAATTGAATTTCTTTGTGTGTTGCAATGCCATCTCTGCACTCTAGGTGGTGCTGTGGGATAACTGCTCTGACTTTTACCGTGTCTTTGGAATGGAACTCAAAAAAATAAGTCATCTTTAACGTTATAAAGATGATGGTGAAATAAACACGTAAAAAAAATTGTTGTAAATATTTGGTTTCTGTGTGTCTCGTTTGAACAGAACGCGGTCAGTCCAAAGAAACCAACAGGCTCCACGTTTATTGGTGAAGTTGCATCATCTACTCACTGAAACACAAATATTAGAATGAAATGTTATGTTTAAGTTATAGTTTAGTCGGGGGGTAAGTAACAGTATGTAAGTCATTTAAAAGTGCACTTGAGTAGTAGCTTAGGGCCTGTAGTGGATTTCCAGCCATGAGAGGGGCACACGTTTTACACTGAACTTTTAGCTCTGCCTACACCATGACTCAGAAACCACTGTCTGGGATAGAGTCGTCATGATGCGTCCGCTCAATGGCAAGAACAAAACACACAAGAAAAAAGCCAGTGTTCAGATACACAGTATGGATCATACACAGCCAAAGATGTTAAGACATGAAAGTTTCCACCGCCCTGAGACTGGATGTGAGCTGAAAAGAAGGAGGCTGAGGACCAGTGAGTGTGAGAAGCACTGTCCAGGAAACATCCAACATCCATAAGTACATCAAGTATAAATGACAGACGACGTGCTCAGAGAATGTCTCAGACAGTGGGGCGCAGAGGAAGAGGTGCTGGAGGGACCGTCATGGCAGGACAAGCCCCTATATCATATGTGTCAAACATGCGGCCCGGGGGCCAGATCCGGCCCTCCAAGACCTTTAATCTGGCCCTCGGCTGATTTTTCTATTAAAATACTTAAAATTTTCAGATTTTTCTGTTAATTTTCTGCACCATTTAGCACAGCAGCGTCTCCGGCGTTTCTGTACGTTGCGACTCCCACCAGAGCAGCACAAATGAAGACTTTCCTCTTTCCAAACGCTCTTAAAGGACGATCGTTTTGACTGTCGACCGTGACCCTCATCAGCAAAATGTCAAAAAATGAGAAAAGCAGATGCTGAGTTCAGGATTTCCCAAGAAAAATAGTCTAATTCTTATTTGTTGACAGAGGTGAATGGGAAATCTGTGCTCAGTGCGTTTGGAACAAGTGGCGTTGCTCGAGGAATATAATCTTAAACACCACTACGAGACACGGAGAAAAATACGATAACTTGAAGAGAGAACTGAGTTTTCTGATCCGGCCCTTTTGGGATCAAAGTAGGCTGCATACGGCCCCCGGACCAAAATGAGTTTGACACCCCTGCCCTACATGGACTGTACCACCAGAACATAACTGTCTCGTCCTTCACCTGCTCTCAAACGAACACAAAGTGAAAGATGAGCTCATATTTCCATAATTAAAGGTGCACCTTCTCACTGTCCTGTAGACTGCTCAAACGATTCACCGCTGCCATTGCTTACAACAAAACATCTGAAACGTATATGTAGAAATATCAAGTCATTATTATTATAGTTATAAAAAGTCTGCTCCTCTTTGACTTGAATGGGATTCAAGAGGGGCTGTTCCACTTCTATGGACTATTGGAGTCTTATGAAGTATGAACACACACATTTGCATCACCGTCTTACCTTTTTTGCTTTTCCAAATGCTATATGAAACGTTTCATAAGTTTCAGCTTTCGTTTGAACGCCCTCAGTCTTCCCCTCCTTTGCTCTCTGTGCTAAGTCACATCCCCTCCCGAGCGCTGCCACAGCAGTAGTTGTGCATTGTGCTAAACTACTCCACATCACATCAGGTTTGTCAGGTTGGGGCGTACTGTTTTCTATCATGATTTGGGATATTTGCAGAGAACTGCATGCATGACTAACACAGGTCTGTTACCTCCTTTAGTTTATTTGTCACATACACAAATGCGTACAGTACAGTGTGTGGTTAAACTGTGGCCGCAGTATTGGTCAGGACAGTACAACTATAACTGTAAGTGTGAGGAGGCTTCAAACAGGCCCAGGAAAGATCACTACATTCATCTAACATGACTGGATCACATCTAAATCCTCTTCAGGCATTTTCTGATGGGGAAACAATGTTATAACATGGTAGAAATCTCCGAAAGCTTCATTTGACATAATACCCCCTCTTTAAGCAGAGACATGATTGATCTACAGAACCTGTAGAAGAACACGCCATTTCTCTGCTCTCTCAGTCCCACTGTTGTATTTGGACACTTACACATGGAATACTGCTGGACACACACATGCACATCCAACAGAAGCTGCAGCTGCGTACACTGTGGTGAGATTCAAAGAAACATTTCAGGAGCTCCAAACACCTGCAGTGTGGAGCTGTCTTTTCTTTTGCACACTTTTAGATGGATACATTTTCCCTTCATCACTGTCTGAAAAGCCTGGACCAAACCACGACTACTACAGGACGGTCTTAACCATGTCAGCCAAACAAAACCCAACCTCAGCTGTCTTTTTCATCTTCAAATAACATGACAACATACATCACAAAGTAACACAATATAGGCTCATTCATTGGCTTCACCTTCACACTATCATATGCCTTACATCATTATCTCACTACTCGGGTGATGATCATGTTCACTATGTTTTAGTGAGGAGTCTGAACCTGTCATATGCACTCAAAGTCTACACAGACACTTTTGTCTGTGGTTTTAAATCCAAAATGATGAGTGAGAAATTGACACTTCACCTAACAGGACACACAGAGAAGACCACTGCAGTGACCATCACACATGACACGGTCAAACTGAGTAAACGCTGGGCTAAAGGTGGATGAGTAGAAACATTTCAATCATTAGAAGAAATGCCCATTTTTGCCAAGTGAAGTGAGAAAACTTAATATAACACATTCTCTTGTTTTAGCTCATTTGGACTATTGTGTGATCTAGTGCAGTAACAAAACCTGGACAAACTCCAGAGCAGGGGTGTCAAACTCATTTTGGTCCGGGGGCCGTATGCAGCCTACTTTGATCCCAAAAGGGCCGGATCAGAAAACTCAGTTCTCTCTTCAAGTTATTGTATTTTTCTCCGTGTCTCGTAGTGGTGTTTAAGATTATATTCCTCGAGCAACGCCACTTGTTCCAAACACACTGAGCACAGATTTCCCATTCACCTCTGTCAACAAATAAGAATTAGACTATTTTTCTTGGGAAATCCTGAACTCAGCATCTGCTTTTCTCATTTTTTGACATTTTGCTGATGAGGGTCACGGTCGACAGTCAAAACGATCGTCCTTTAAGAGCGTTTGGAAAGAGGAAAGTCTTCATTTGTGCTGCTCTGGTGGAAGTCGCAACGTACAGAGACGCTGCTGTGCTAAATGGTGCAGAAAATTTACAGAAAAATCTGAAAATTTTAAGTATTTTAATAGAAAAATCAGCCGAGGGCCAGATTAAAGGTCTTGGAGGGTCGGATCTGGCCCCCGGGCCGCATGTTTGACACATATGCTCCAGAGGGTTCAGAATGGAGCTGCACGACGCCGTCAGCTGCCCTTTAGAACCAAGGTTCCGCTCTGCGTCAGAGACGGTCACGGATCAAAGTGTCTTGGCGTAAAGTGTGGGCGATGCACCTCTGAGCCTGTCCTCACTGATACAGCTCTCCTGGAACAGACGTGGGTGAACACAGTTTCTTTTTTCCAACATCCAGTCCTAATCGGGTTATTAGATTATGTTTATTGTTCATCTTGACCGATTTCCTCATTCTTCCTGTGCAGAGAAACTCCAGCCAAAACAGAGCGCTGGTGAGATTGGAGCCAACTTCCATATTAGGAATAGAAAATGATTTATGGACAAAGAATAGAAACACCAAAATCAAAAGCATGTAAGTTAGCTGTGTTTTATGTACATTTATATACACAGTCTATGGTCCAAACTTCTGACTGTGAGGGTACCTTAAAAAGTTACAGCAGTGATGTGTTCTGGCTCCTCTACAGTCAGATGCAGTGCACGGTTGGTGATGGTTTTTGCAGACTCTCAGCACCAGGGTCCGGGCCCATGGAGCTACAGATTTATGAGCGGCCCGTCTGTGGTCCCACCTCTTCCCACGAACACACCACCCAGGGCATGCTCGAGAATCACCGAGGCATGGATCGTCATATAAGAAATGTAAAAAGACCAAAAGGAAACCGACTCTATGGGAACATTAAAGAGTCTATATAAATCTATTTTCGGATAAATGTTCTAATGTTGTTTCCTCGTCACAAAGAGACCTGGAGTTGTGTTCTGTTTCATTCACACAATCCCTGCATATTTAGGCTGAGTTCTCTAAAACAGGAAACACTCTGTTCCACCTTGTGATGTCATGTGTTTTAAAACGCCACACACCACTAGAATTTCAGACCTGGAACTGCCGATCTCTACTGAACTAAAGGTAGCTGATAACTTGAAAACTACCACTTCATGACATCACAAGGTGGAACAGAGAATTTTGAGCTTTGGAGATATAGACAGACTAATAATAAAGAGTTATTCAAACATGTGAATGAAACAAAACACAACTCCAGGTCTGTTTTCGATGAGGTACAAGGCCAAACATGCCAAACATGTCCAAACTATGGCCCGGGAACTAAATGTGGCCATCAGACCAAGTGTTTTGGCCCCCAGGCTTCCAGGCGAATTTGTCCATATTACTGCAAATACTACTTTTTACCTCATGTTTTTTGAAATTTTCCTTTTATCAAACAAATTTCGTGTGTCCTTTTGAGGGTCTAAACCTGAACAAAGGTCTGAAGGGTCATTCAAACCTGTTATAAACGCACAGATTTGAATGACTCACTGTTTTGACCACCAGACTATGACCCTCTATCTATCTATCTATCTATTGTAGTGCATTTAGCATACATAACTCACTGCTAACTGGTGACACATTAGTTACATGATGCTTAGCTGTGCATTGCTTTTCCTCTGCATCGTTCCACTGTGGTATTGATGCAGCGCTTTATGTTCAGTGTTCACAGTTTTCAGGTTTGTGCTCATATACAGTCTAGTACATGAGTTTGAGACAGGCTTTTCTGTTCACAGACGCCCCCCTTTTTGCCTCTAGTTTTTCGAGCTAGCTAATAAAAACGATACATGACTTTCTGTGTCTGAAACATGAAGTTGTCCACTCCCTTTCATCACGTACAACATCCACATGAACTGAATAAACGTTGGATACCCATGATTTAGCGTAATAAGGACGTTTAAAGAAGAGCTATTGTGCTTATGACACCTGCAGACCACGGAAAGAGGCGACTGGAGACCCTGCTCCAGGACAAGTAACTTAGTCAGGTTTCTGTTAGGAGTGTAATGATATCTAAGTGTCACGATACGATATTGTCACAATCTGAACCACACAGTACGATATTTATTGCGATATGGTAGAGGCTCACGATATTACGATATTCTACATAATAACAAGACTGACATTCTAAAATGCTCTGACCAGTCATTTGGTGCAACATTTATTGTCATTAGGGATGGAACGACATCCAAATCTCTCTGTACCAGATTTTCACCATATACAGAACTGTGCGTTCAAAAATATAAATAATGATTGTTTGTTTTTATCAGTTTACAAAATGCAAAGTGAGCGAACAAAAGAAAAAGCCAAAGTCCTTCAGAACTCTCTTGAGCGTAAAGAAGAGTCAGAAGTTGTGTTGGTGATGGTCGGGCCCCACAGAGCCCTGACCTCAACATCATGGAGTGTGTCTGGGATTCATGAAGAGACAGAAGGATGTGAGGAAGCTCCATCCACACAAGATCTGTGCTTAGTTCTTCACCATGTTTGGAACAGCGACCAGCCCAGTTCCTTCACAAACTGTCTGCAGGTAAACCTAGAAGAACTGATGCTCTTCTGAAGGCAAAGCTCACACCAAATACTCATCTGATTTAGATTTCTCTTTTGTTCATTCACTGCATTTTGTTGATTGATGAAAATAAATGATGAACACTTCCATTTTTGAAGGTATTCCTAGTTTACAGCATTTTTTCTACACCTATAACTTTTGCACAGTACTGTACATCTCACGGTACGATATTTATTGCAATATTTTGTGGTGAATCTGCTCCTTTTTCCCTCTAAAAATGCCTTCACAAGACTTAATCCAAAGAATGAAGATGTAAAAGTGCTTAGAACAGTTATTTCTTCATGTCGTCTGCACTGAAACGGAGCAAAGGATCATGGTCTATGTAGTTCCCTCTGTTTTTTAGCTATTTCTGCATCAGAACTGTTCATTTAAGCAAAGAGACTTGGGATTCGATATATTGTGATGGTCCATGATATTATTATGAAACCTCTGATGATACAATATCACCGTATTTAGGTTATTGTTACGTCCCTAGTTTGTGGAGATGCAAGCTCTTCACAGTAAGGTCTTTCGCAATTGCAAAAATCACAACTAAAATGATGAAAAAAATGCCTTTATTTTTTTTTTATTTTAGTCTATGTATTGGCTAAAAAGTTACATTGTGAGGCTTAAAATCTTCATATCCTTCCATACTCTAACGTCTGTGGCTTTAAATGATCTGTAGCTGTCTGGAAGTAGCAGCGAACGTGATATGTCCATTATCAGAAGTCGTAAAAACCAGGTCTGACTGTTGCTCTTGGAGACTTGGAGAGCTCGGGGGCCATCTGTGTTTGTCGTTACATGAGATAAATGTAAAGTCTTATTCTCTTCTCCGTTTTCCTTGATGGGTGCAGCATTCTTCTTTCCAAATCGTTAGAAATGATGAAAACATAGTCTTGTACGCCACGTTTCGATCCGAGTGCATGTTCAGCTCAGGTAAACACAGACTACATTTGTCCGTAGCCACAGATAAAGACATGTACTTATTCCACGTGGTTCTCATTTTGGGTCAGATGAGTGAATTCAAGTCTATGCCACTGTAAACTAGAGTAAAGCTGCATGAAACTGGAAGAAAGCTTTGCAAAGAATAATAGACAAAAGAGCAGTTGTATAAATTGAAAAGCAGCTGCTCGGTCTAAACCCAAACAACACAAATCTTATCTCATTGGCCTCCCCATCGAGTCTCAAGGCTATTCCCCCCAGTCAAACTTTCCTTGGGATGTTGAGTCTGGGACCAGGGGTCGTCTCATGGCGGCTCAGATTGGGTGCCAGGTGGAGCAAGTCTAGAGGCCCGTATCCCACGCCTTCGTTGTCGTCCTGTCATCATGTGTACTGAGTTATGTTATGTGCTTCCTCTGTTTCTTTTTTTTTTTTCTTTGTTTCTTCTTCCTCTGTAGTAGTTACAGTTATGAACTATGGTCATGAGCTCTGGGTAATGACCGAAAGTACGAGATCGCAGATACAAGAGGTTGGAATGAGTTTCCTCCGCAGAGTGGCCGGGTGCTCCCTTAGAGATAGGGTGAGGAGCTCGGTCACACGGGAGGAGCTCAGAGTAGAGTCGCTGCTCTTCCACATCGAGAGGAGCAGCTGAGGGGAGGGCATCTGTTCTGATGCCTCCTGGACGCCACCCTCAGGAGGTGTTCCAGGCATGTCCCACTGGAAGGAGGCCCCAGGGAAGACCCAGGACACACTGGAGGGACTCTGTCTCTGGGCCTGGGAACGCCTCAGAGTCCCCCCGAAGGAGCTGGAGGAAGTGTTTGGGGTGAAGGAAGTCTAGGAGTCCCTGTTTAGACTGGTGCCCCTGCGACCCGGCCCCGGATAAGTGGAAGAAAATGGATGGAAGGATGGATGGGATTGTCACAGATTGTAATCTCTAGACTCATCTGTTTAGCTGAGCTTTGTGGGGGGTGGAGGGAAATGTGGGATTGTTCTTTTTTAATCAGTGTAAATCGATTTGTGTTGCATTTTTTGTATGAAAAGTGCTCTATAAATAAAGATTATAAAGCACTTTTTTGATTGATTGATTGATTGATTATAAAAAGTATCGAAAATCAGATACTAATAAATACTAAAGCTATTGAAAGTAGATCCTCACGGGCCTGTAACGATAGTCAATAAGTCCATTAATTGTACAATAACTTTTAAGGAGCTTGATAACGTTTCCGGCCGCTGTAACTTCTATTTGCAGCGTGTTTGCTTTCCTCGTCTCTCTCGCTCTACTGAAGAGAGTGAATGTCAGAAGGCTTCTATCGCTCTCTACGGACTCCTCTTGTTTCCTTCGTGTAATGACGCTTGAACGAATGTGTCAGCACAGATTGTATGGACCATAGACCGTATATATCTGTGGTATAGATGGATTATTCGTTCATCAACACAGCGGATGCATGCAGAGCCCGAGTGCAGAAAGCGCCACCGTCAGAACACCAAAACAGTTCAACACTGTGTGACAAAACAAGTCCCAATGCCAAATCAACACAAGTGAGTGGGATACATCTGAACGGCCCACACGCGTCAAATACAGGTGAGTGTGCAAAAGACGAGAAGAAATGGCTCAAACTCCAGCAGCCGAAACACACCCACACTCGATCCACACAACTATCCCCGCCCCCAGTAAAGCCCGAAATTCACTGAAATCCCATAAGACAACGACACCACACCAGACAGGACAGCGGCTCCCTCTGCAGGAGACAGGGGCAGCAGAGCGAATCATGATAAATGTAGTTAAGCCTCCACCGTCCTCACCTCCTCTCCAGCGAAACACAGCTCACTTCTGCCACACCTCAATTTCCGAGAAGTCTATATGTAGCAGCCTATCCCGGCAACCCAGTTTGTCTCAGCTAACTCGACCCCACCCTCCCAACCCCGATCTCGTTTGTCTTTCAGACATAAGACGCCTACGAGGGGGGGTCCTGTTTCCGCTGGGCCAATTCAGCATTGAGACGGAGCCCCCACCCACGAATCTCAACGCCGCCATCACCGCCCCGCCTCGTACGTTCATCAATAAACTTCTTCTTCACTCAGTGTTGTTGTTGGCGTGGTTCTTGCTCGTGAATCCCAGTATGAAAGTGGACTAAGGGGGATCCAGGCTCAATATTTTGAATAGGATTTTTTTGATGGACAAAATAGTGAAATAAGATCAAGAAAAGTGGTTTAATACAAACACTTCAAGACTAAAATGTCGAAGCCACAGCAGCAGCCACAGAGAGAGGGGCCACAATATTCCAATGCAATTTAATACCATAATAAAATAAATGTTAAGGGCAGTTTTGTTACAGAGACGTAATAATAATCCATTTGCTTTACTGTTTCGGTTGTGTTTGGTTCAACAATGGTTCATTCAAGTGCATTTTTTATTAACAAGTCCTAAGTCGGACTACATTAGGCCATTTTATTTTACTTATTAGCTTTCAAATTATGCATCCACAAAGCCTCTAGAGTGTAAGGTGCCCAAACAATAAGCTTTAATATTTGGGTATGCACATTTCGAGAAAAACAGCCAGTTTGAGGTGGGTGTTAAGAGGTTAAAACATCTATTATCTATTTTATTTAGGCGTATTGATTTTGATGGTCTTGCAGTTCCCCAAGCCCAGTTTGGGGTGGTTGGTAATAATAAAATGGTGAAACAAGTGCGTGATTAAGGAAAACTGTTCTGTACTCGGTCCATTCATGACTAATGTGAGTCAGTATCGTCACATTTTCTTTGTGCTTTGGTCATTTTTAAGCAGCTTTTTTGTGTTTTACCTAAACAAATGACAGTTTATGCCTCTCTCTGCTGTTGGCAGGGAGCAGATTGGTCAAAAATAGCAACACCTGGGACATTTCCTACATAAAACTAGGAGAAGTCACTGGTTTTGGATAAATCTGCTGGGTCTATATCAGGTCCATTTCAGGTCTAAAGGTGTAAACCAAGACTAAACCAGGACTATAACAGGTCTTAAACCAGGACCAAACTAGGACTAAACCTGGACTATATTATGTCTAAACCAGGTGTAAACCAGGACTAAACTAAGACTAAAGCAAGACTATATCAGGTCTAAGCCCTGACTAAACCAGGACTGTATCATGTCTAAACCAGGACTAAAGCAAGACTATATCAGGTCTAAACCCTGACTAAACCAGGACTATATCATGTCTAAACCAGGACTAAAGCAGGACTATATCAGGTCTAAACCAGCACTAAACTTGGACTAAACCAGGACTATATCAGATCTAAACCAGGACTAAAGCAGGACTGTATCATGTCTAAACCAGGACTAAAGCAGGACTATATTAGGTCTAAACCAGCAATAAACTTGGACTAAACCAGGACTATATCATGTCTAAACCAGGACTAAAGCAGGTCTAAACCAGGACTAAACTTGGAATAAACCAGGACTATATCATGTCTAAACCAGGACTAAAGCAGGACTATATCAGGTCTAAACCAGGTCTAAACCAGCAATAAACTTGGACTAAACCATGGTCCTGGTTTAGTCCAAGTTTATTGCTGGTTTAGACCTGATATATCAGATCTAAATCAGGACTAAAGCAGGACTATATCATGTCTAAACCAGGACTAAAGCAGGACTATATCAGGTCTAAACCAGGTCTAAACCAGCAATAAACTTGGACTAAACCAGCAATAAACTTGGACTAAACCATAACTATATCATGTCTAAACCAGGACTGAAGCAGGTCTAAACCAGGACTAAACTTGGAATAAACCAGGACTATATCAGGTCTAAACCAGGTCTAAACCAGGACTAAACTTGGACTAAACCAGGACTATATCAGGTCTATTTCAGACCTAAATGAGCCCTGTGACAAGTTACCCGGGGCTCATAACTGGGACTGTCCCGGGGAAACAGTCACGTTTGACCCTCCACCAGAAAAGTTCCACAATGCACCTTTAAAGTCCAGCTGATCCGGCTCCAGTGCGCTGCGCCTCGGCTCGGTCCTCCTCCTGCCCGCGCTGCGCCTGTGGAGCTGCGGAGGCGGAGGTCAGCGGCAGCAGGCAGGCTCCACACACCGCGCACCCTCGTCTCTTCTCCCGCAGCCCCAGCCCCCGCGCGTCCGCCACCGGAGCTCCAGAGCCGGGCAGCAGAGGGAGGCGCGCACCGGGAGGAAGCAGCGGGACTCGGGTCGCTCTGTTCCCGGACTGGCCCCTGACTGTCGGACTATGAAGCGTGACGTTTCGGTTCTTCGGCTCCTCGTGTTTTTGTTTGCACATGCACGAGCAGGTAAGATCACTAATATTACTCAGAGACTTGTTTTGTAGAAGGCAACGCATGAAGAAATTGGACTTTTCAGGTCTAAACCAGGCCTTAATCAGGTCTAAACCAGGTCTAAACCAGGTCTATTATCAGGTCGAAACCAAGATTAAACTAGGACTAAAACAGGACTATATCAGGTTTATTTCAGGTCTAAACCAGGTCTAAACCAGGACTAAACAGGACTAAACAGGACTAAACCAGGACTAAACCAGGGCTAAACCAGGGCTATATTAGTTCTATTTCAAGTCTAAACCAGGACTAAACTAGGACTGAACCAGGACTATATCAGGTTTAAATCAGGTCTAAACCAGGACTAAAACAGGACTATATCAGGTCTAAACCACGACCATATCAGGTCTATTTCAGGACTAAAACAGGATTATATCAGGTCTATTTCAGGTCTAAACCAGAGTTGGTGCATTATTTCCTGTTTTGTCCTTCACATGACTTTAACTTCTAATTATAAACACATCAGGCGTTGTGTCTTAACAGTTACTCTTTAAGTTACTTGAGTAGTACTTTTCATGGACCACTAGGCCTACTTTGTACTTCTACTTGAGGAATATTATTTTGATGTCATGCTACCCTGACTTGAGTATATTTTAGGCTACTTCACCCATGTGTTTTTAGGATTAGTTGTCACTTTTTCCTCTAATTCTCTCTAAACACCATCATTTCATACCTTCATGGGTCACTTGAACAGCCAGTTTACCCGGGACAGTCCCAGTTTTGAGCCCTGCGTCCACTGTCCCAGCAGATTTATCCAAAACCAGAGATTTGTCCCAGTTTTATACAAGAAATGTCCCAAGTGTCGCTATTTTTGACTAATCTGATCCCTGCCAACAGTAAAGAGAGGTATAAATGTCATTTATTTTGGTAAAATACACAAAATCTGCTTAAAACCAACCAAAACACAAAGAAAAAGTGACTATACTGACTCACATGTTAGTATGGACGTAACAATAACCGAAATATTGTGACACTGTGTCGTCAAAGGTCTCACAATAACATCATGGACCATCACAATATATTGAATCCATAGACTGCATAAAAGAAGTGGACTAAGTGAGTGTGACGTCACCCATAACGTTTAGCGCCGCTCAAACGAGGCTCCCGATGCCACGGTTACAGGAGCGAATTTGAATGTTATGAATAGGATTTTTTCTGACAGACAAAATTGTGAACAAAAAAAAATTCAGGATCCTGTGTCGCAGGTTCATACGAACATTTTAAGACCAAAATGACAAGGCCACAGCAACAGGTACAGAGAGAGGAGCGATAAGATCTCAATGTAAGTCAATGGGAAAAAGGGAGAGAAGGAGCCGGAAGAGCCTCCTGGAGCACTTCCTGTTTGGCATGCGGCGGCTAACGGGATAGCTTAGTCCACTCATATATATGGTCTATGGTCGAATCCCAAGTCTCTTTGCTGAAATGAATAGTTCTGATGCAGAAATAGCTAAAAAACAGAGGGAACTACATAGACCATGATCCTTTGCTCTGTTTCAGTGCAGACGACATGAAGAAATAACTGTTCTAAGCACTTTGAAATCTTCATTCTTTGGATTAAGTCTTGTGAAGGCATTTTTAGAGGAAAAAGGAGCAGATTCAAAGTTTTGTGCCTCCACAAAATATTGTAATAAATCTGGTACGGTGAGATGATTATGGTGAAAATCTGGTACAGCGAGATTTGGATTTCGTTCCATCCCTAATGACAATAAATGTTGTACCAAATGACTGGTCAAAGCATTTTAGAAGGTCAGTCTGGTTATTATGTAGAATATCGTAATATCATGAGCTTTCCCACCATATCACAATAAATATCGTACCCTGAGGTTCATACTGTGACGATATCGTATCGTATCGAATCTTGTACCACGAGTAAAGTATTTTTGTGTGTTGAGGGGACATCCAGGTTGAAGTTTAAGTCCTGTCGTCTTTGAAAACAGTGAATTCTGGTCATAAAAGTCTCAGAACACTGAAGCGCGTCACAGGCTCCAAGGCCAACGTTGTCTTTAGCCTGGACTGGACCGTAAATCTCCTGGTCTGGTGTCGTCTGTCATGTCTCTGTCTTGTAACGTCAACACAGGCGGCTCAGGGCGTTTGGGGACCCTGTGACAGACTGACAGGGCAGAGGGACAGGGACAGGTGCAGGGACCCTGTCTGACAGCTCACTGGACTCATCAGTACTGAGCCTGAGCTGGAGAATGCCTCAAACGCCTTCACCTAAACCCTGTATTCTCCTATAATGTCTCTTTTTGAGATGGGCCACATTTGCTTTAGTCTGTCTGCAGTCCAGTCGTACTAAAGTGAGTCACTTTTACAAACATGTGTTTACAGTATAAGAAATGTCATTGTCTCCGTAAAAGTGCAGTAGTGTTTAGAGCTCGGCTGTCTCTGCACTCTGTTATTTTGGCATAACTATAATTAGCCTAAAACCTGACAAGTATGATCCCCAGATATTCTCAAGTTAGAATCTAAGGCAAATGAACGGTGAATTATGTAATAGTCACCTTTACTTTGATGGCTTTATATTTTATGATCTCTTGTGTTCACTTGCCAAAGGTGAAGACGCACTTTATTGTCCCTGTAGGGAAATGTGTCCACTGCATTTGACCCATTTTTTAAGGCCACTGGGACATCTCATCAGGAGCAGAGAGGCCACAGTGCAGAGGAGACCATTTTTAGATCTTAAGCCAGTCTCGGTCAAAACTTTAAGTGGAGGATTTGACCTGTGGTGCATGTTTTGGGTTGAGGGGGGAAACCAGAGTGGCAGGAGGAAACTCACCCAGACACAGGGAGAACATGCAAACTGTGCACAGAAAGGCCCAAGCGACCCAGGAATCAAACCTGTAACCCTCTTGTTGTGAAACTGAGTTTGAAGCGGTTTTTATGCACATATTTTATAACTGCCCATGGTATTTCTCATGGAAAAAGAACAGTGAGCTCTAGTACAGAAGCAGCTGAGGGCAGGAGCTGGGTCCCCGAGCGCTGCACTGTGGTGCTCACGCCTCCTGCAGAGATGTTCCAGTGGCACTGAAGAATGGGTCAAAAGCAGAGGACAAATGTCTCTACGGGGACAATAATAATGTCTTAAAGGGGAACGTTTGAAGCTAAAGTCCGTTGCTAGAGGTGGTGGAATTCTGTCAGAAGCCAAAAAACGGCACAGATCAGTGTTTCCTCGGTGGAGATCTCACTGTGGCAGTGAGTCTGTCAAGGCAACAAACTAGTGTAGTGATGGGGGCAAGTTCTGAACTTCCACGTAAAACACCAATTTGCTTCACACTGAAGAAGCTTAACACCACTTTAACCCATCTGACAACAGCCACGAGTCTAACAAACAAAACGCTCTGCCTGGTTCACTCATTAGTGTCTGGAAACGTTAGAAAACAACTTTATAATCAGCCTTACACTTCCCTCTGTTGATTTCCCACTGCACAGGCCAAAGCCCAAAAGACTCGATCGTCGACTCCAGCGGCGGCGAGAGGCTCGAGCCGCCAGAAGCAACAAGTGAAGATCAACTACTGACGGTGAAGAATAGAAACTGAGAGTTGTTGAAAGAAAATGGGTTGAGAATGTATTTTTTAGCATTTTTCAAAAAATATAATTCACTCATAAATAAATGGGATTAGAAACGACATTGGTAATTGAGTCTTTTGGGCTTTGGCCTGTGCAGTGGGAAATCAACAGAGGGAAGTGTAAGGCTGCTTATAAAGTTGTTTTGTAACGTTTGCAGACACTAGTGAGTGAACCAGGCAGAGCGTTTTGTTTGTTAGACTCGTGGCTGTTGTCAGATGGGTTAAAGTGGTGTTCAGCTTCTTCAGTGTGAAGCAAATTGGTGTTTTACGTGGAAGGTTCAACACTGATCTGTGCCGTTTTTTGGCTTCTGACAGAATTCCACCACCTCTAGAAACTGACTTTATCTTCAGACATGCCAGAGTTCAACTTTAACTTATACAGTGCTCACAGTTCTCCCTCTTCTCTCTATGCTGCTCAGAGCCCCCTCCAGAGTGTGCTCCTGGGGGCCACTCTGTGCTCCAGGAGCCATACCGCAGCGCCACCTTCAGCTCCAGCTGGTTACAACAGTCCTCTGTGCATGAGCTCATCTGTGACCACTCCCTCACAGCCGGCTGGTACCAGTTTCAGCTGTTCCACAAGCCCGCCAGCATGCCCACGCACTGTGTGGAGGTATGTGTGTGCCACGCACTGTGTGGAGGTGTGTGTGTGCCACGCACTGTGTGGAGGTGTGTGTGTGCCACGCACTGTGTGGAGGTGTGTGTGTGTTCTAAACTGTGTGGAGGTATGTGTGTGTTCTAAACTGTGTGGAGGTAATGTGTGTGTTCTAAACTGTGGAGGTGATGTGTGTGTTCTAAACTGTGTGGAAAGTTCTCCGTGGTCATAGATTTGAAGCCTCTTCCTGTCTTATCAGGATTAAAGTCATCATTCACTCTGCACTCCCTCTCCATTATGTTGTGCGCAGGTGAACCACTGTGGGACCCAGGCTCCGGTGTGGCTGTCTCTGGGTGAGGGGGAGTCTCTGCCCAGGTCAGGGGAGGTGAGGCAGCTCTCAGCCTGTGCAGCGTGGCACCTTTACCCCAGCACCACCACAGACTGCTGCATGTTCCGCCTGCCCGTCACCGTGCGCCACTGTGGCCACTTCTATGTGTACCTGCTGCAGCCAACCCAGGGCTGCATGGCATACTGTGCCCAGGGTAAGTCTGGCATCGGCTCATACCAGCCACCAGGGCTGGAGGCAAGTTTAACTATCAGTAGATAATGGGACAATATCGAATATACCGATATGACAAACTGGTATCAGTATCCAGACCAGTACTGGAACTGATACATCGCCCACCCGCAATATTTAAAGGTCCTGTATGACACAAAACAAACTCTTGTGAGTGTTTAGCCATGTTATTCACACATGTTTGAGTTGTCCTTTATTCTGTCTACATCTCCAAAGCTCAAAATGCTCCATTCCACCTTGTGATGTCATGTTGTGTTAACCATTACCTTGTTCAGTAGATTTTGGCAATTGCAGAACTGAAATGATCCAAATGAATAGTGAAGGTGTGTGGAGTTTAAAAACACAGTGGAGCAGTTCCTGCATTACCACATGACATCACAAGGTGGAACAGGGTTTCTAGTTTGAGAGAACTCATTATTCTGATTGTGAGTGGGCTCACCTCTCCACAGATCTGACGTGTAACTTGGCACTGTGGTGTCACCCGCTGTGTCTGTGCAGATAAATATGCGCAATGCCACAATGTGGAACTTTCCAGACAACATCTCCATGAAAATAAGCAGGTTTTGGACCCTCTGCTAGAAAAATTACACAGTAAAGTTCAGAGGAGTCAATTTTGCATAACAAGATGTAGTCAAGACTGCACTAAATGAGACCAAGACCTGTCTGAGACCACAGGGTCCTGAGACCGAGACAAGACCAAGACCTCTGAGGGTTGAGGCCGAGACCAGACCGAGACTTTTAAAGGCCGAGACTGAGACAAGACCAAGACCACGGCCCATTGAGACCAAACCAAGACCATCTTTTTCATTTTCTACACTTAATTTGTATTTTACAGTTATTTTGGCACATATATAGTATTTGTTTTTATAAATCTATCTCCATTTTATCACTTGTTAAGTGTCAGACCTCGAGACCAAGTCAAGACCGAGTCCAAGGGCCTTCAAGACCGAGACATGTCCAAACACGGTTGATTCTGAGACGAGACCAAGACCGCAAAAAATGGTCTTGAGTACGATGACACAAATTTTGCGGCTCTTTACAATGACCATGACATGACGTGGACTCTGGTGCTGATACTGTGCTTGTCCTCGGTGTGTGACAGAGTGGACGGTGGAGAGAGCGCCCCCTTGCAGTGGTGAGGAGCAGGACAGCGGTGGAGCGTGTCAGAGTGAGCCTCCGTTTACCCCTCTGTCTCTCTGGTGTTTGGGTCAGACTGGAGCGTGATGGTCGGGAGTTGCCATGTTGTGTTTCATTCACACATGTTGAACGCACAAATCTTGCATATTTAGGCTGGGTTCTTCTCTCAAACAGAAAACACTCGCCAAAGGTCCCACAGTAATATCGAGGACCATCACAATATATCGAATCCCAAGTCTCTTTGCTTAAATGAATAGTCCTGATGCAGGAATAGCTAAAAAACAGAGGGAACTACATAGACCATGATCCTTTGCTCCGTTTCAGTGCAGACGACATGAAGAAATAACTGTTCTAAGCACTTTTACATTCTTTATGTCTTGTGAAGGCATTTTTAGAGGAAAAAGTAGCAGATTCACAGTTTTATATTGCAGAAAATATCGCACCGTGAGATGTATACGGTGAAAATATTGTATATATATCGAGAGATTTGGATATCGTTCCATCCCTAATGACAATAAATGTTGTACCAAATGACTGCTCAGTCTTGTTATTATGTAGAATATCGTAATATCGTGAGCTTTCCCACGATATCGCAATAAATATCGTACTGTGAGGTTCATACTGTGACGATATCGTATCGCGAGACTTGGATATCATTAGTAATACTGTACAGGAAGTGCTTCACTGTGTTTTTAACTCCATACAACAAATTTCCAGTTTACTGAAGGTAAAATGTTGCAACTTCATGACATCACAAGATGGAACAGAGCATTTTGAGTTTGGAGATGTAGACAGATCAGTTATAAAGAGTTACTTGAACATGTGTGAATGAAATAAAACACAATTCCAGGTCTGTTTTTGATGAGGTAACAACATTATAACTTCAGACATAAGACATGTTTAAATTAGAAAATGTGACCAAAAAAAGGAACTAAAGTGACAAGAATGCGTAAAATGTTCTTCGTTAGTAACCTGCAGTTTAGTCGCTCTTAAGCCTTGGACAGATGGATGGACAGTGTGTGTGATCATGTGACCTGTTCCCTCACAGAGATGCCCCCTCCTGCCCCCTCCTCGGTGCTGATTGCCCCGGAGTCCAGAGGAAACAGTGTGTATCTGAGGTGCTCCTTCCACAGCGGCTCCAACAGCTCCGTGGGCTTCGTGGTCTCCTGGTCCCGTCTGTCTGCTCTGGGCCTGAGGGAGGAGCTCAAACAGGAGACCACCCTCCACACCTCCGCCCTCATCGAGCTGGACGGGTTCAACCTGCGCCTGGGGGACAAGGTAAAGCTGAGGTTAAATTTTACACGGTCCTACATGACACAAAACGACTCTTGTGAGCTTTAAGCGGAGTTCAAATGTACCAGGAGTTGTGTTTTGTTTCATTCACACTAAGAATAACTTTTTATATTAGTCTCTCCAATCTCCAAAGTTCAAAATGCTCTGTTCCACCTTGTGATGTCATGAAGGGGTAGTTTTCAAGATAACACCTTCCTTTTTCTTTTAGTTCAGTAGAGATGGGCAATTCCAGGGCTAAAATCATCCAGTCTAGCAGTTATAAGAGCACATTTGGAGTTGAGTTACATATTAGGACTAGAGCCTTTTAGTGTTCGTAAACAGTGGTGACGTAGACTCGAATGCGCATTTTGGCAACAGAAATACGGCAGAACTCAGCGGCTTGTCGAGCTCTGTGAAAGGATTATCGTCAAAAGATCGAGAATATTTCCTCAACAAGCTGAACTTTGACAAATGGTGTCCGACTGTCAGATCCTTGTGCGATCAGTGAGTAAAAGTTTCAAACTTTAGTCCACTGGCAGAATATCGATTCTGACAAACACACACAGAACAACTAGACATTTTGGTGCTGGAAATGTTTTTATCTCCGTCTACTTCTGTCCGGGGTCAGTCTGAATGAATCGGAATGAGTGGGGAACAATGACACTTCCAACACTCAGGCCTCACAGCAAGAAGGTTGTAGGTTCGATCCACGGGTCGCCCAGGCCTTTCTGTGTGGAGTTTGCATGTTCTCCCCGTGTCTGGATGGGTTTCCTCTGGGCTCCAGTTTCCCCCACCAACTCAAAACATGCAGCACCTGAACTAACATCAAGGACCATGTTGTGCACCCTCCTGTGGGCTCCACTCACAGAGGGGGGGTCAGGTGCTATGAGGATCGGGCAGCAAACTGCCCCCGCGACCCAGCTGGATTAAGCGGGAGAAGATGGATGGACACTTCCATTGCCAAAATGCCGTGCAGATTTTTAAAAAATACTTCTGCCCTAAAAGGGTCTATAGGCATGGATTTATGGAAATAAAAACTGGCAGACAGGGCAACATGAGCACTAGCCCCACCCCCCATGGTCCTCACTTTGTTTAGGGTCTCACCCAGAGAGTAATTCAGAGTAAGACTGTCACTGAGCAGGTTATTACAGATGTTTTAAGACCAAACTGAGGAGCCTGACAGCAGGTACAGAGAGGTGACAGTGCTCACTTCCTGTTCAGTCATGTACTTTAAGTAAATATTAAACCAAAGCATTCACTGTGTGTGCGTCTGTGTGTGCGTCTGTGTGTGCGTCTGTGTGTGCGTCTGTGTGTGCGTCTGTGTGTGCATCTGTGTGTGCGTCTGTGTGTGCGTCTGTGTGTGCGTCTGTGTGTGCGTCTGTGTGTGCGTCTGTGTGTGCGTCTGTGTGTGCGTCTGTGTGTGCGTCTGTGTGTGCGTCTGTGTGTGCGTCTGTGTGTGCGTCTGTGTGTGCGTCTGTGTGTGCGTCTGTCCGTCTGTGTGTCTGTGCATGCTCATCTGTGTGTGTGTAAACTCTGCTCAGATTTACTGCTCCAGCTCCAGTTTCTTGTTGGACTCTCCGGAGGTCCACAGCGCCTCGGTGGAAAGTGCAGAGTTCTTCGCTGGAATCAGAGTATGTTCCACTCATCTTTATTTTCGGTCTTGTTTATGGATGATAAAAATGTCCACTGCTCTAACCTCACTCAGAACTTTTAGGTCTTTAACTATGGATATGAAATGCCTATTTTTTGTTTTGTTTTTTTTATTTCAGGGACAATGCACATTTATAAACATTTACATGTAAATATGCCAGAATTAGCCCGAGGGCTATTTTTCATCTGTAGTCCCTGGACAGGGGTAAAGTGTCAACCTGCAGGAAGTAAAATACAATAGAATAAAAACAAGGTTATTATTTACACTCTAAAATCATTCTTACATACAGTCGCATACAGCTCCCTGTAATTATATTCAGTCATAAAACAACCTTCAGCCACATACATTCATTTTCAGCCACATACAGACACATACAGACACATACAGACACATACAGACACATACAGACACATACAGACACATACAGACACATACAGACACATACAGACACATACAGACACATACAGACACATACAGACTCATACAGTCACATACAGACACATACAGACACATACAGACTCATACAGTCACATACAGACACATACAGACACATACAGACACATACAGACACATACAGACACATACAGACACATACAGACACATACAGACACATACAGACACATACAGACACATACAGACACATACAGTCACATACAGACACATACAGACACATACAGACACATACAGTCACATACAGACACATACAGACACATACAGACACATACAGACACATACAGTCACATACAGACACATACAGACACATACAGACACATACAGACACATACAGACACATACAGACTCATACAGACACATACAGACACATACAGACACATACAGACACATACAGTCACATACAGACACATACAGACACATACAGACACATACAGACACATACAGACACATACAGACACATACAGACACATACAGTCACATACAGACACATACAGACACATACAGTCACATACAGTCACATACAGTCACATACAGACACATACAGACACATACAGACACATACAGTCACATACAGACACATACAGACACATACAGACACATACAGACACATACAGACACATACAGACACATACAGACACATACAGACACATACAGTCACATACAGACACATACAGACACATACAGACACATACAGACACATACAGACACATACAGACACATACAGACACATACAGACACATACAGACACATACAGACACATACAGACACATACAGACACATACAGACACATACAGACACATACAGACTCATACAGACACATACAGACACATACAGACTCATAAAAAAGTTACACAACAGTTACCAGATTTGAATTGTGACGTAATCATGCAAACTTCCCACTGCAGATGTTTTTGATGTAAATTAATTCAAACTTTTCAGTAGACTATATATTTATATTTATTATATGTGTACTGTATAACTTTCTGGTGGGAGGTCCACCATCTGCTTGTCTCCCTGGTGACGGTATTGCCTTTCCTGGAATGTTCCATAGAGTGACATTAAACAGCTGCACATTACATTTATTCAATTACAGATATTTTTATAGCTCAAAAATACCTAGAAAAGCAACATTCTGACTGTGAGCGGGGGTCGCCTCTCCACAGATCTGACCTGTAACTTGGTCATGTTTGGTCTCCATGAAGATAGAAAGGTTTAATGCCATACTGTGGAACATTCCATCCACCAAAAAGTTATACAATGCACCTTTAAGTCATACTATACTAGTCATACTATATTATTTATTATTATTATTTTTATTTATTTTTACGGGATGGGGATCCTAATAAATAAACGAAATACTTAAAAAACCTATTGTATTTGTTGAAGTTGGAAGTAATTAACCACTGGAAAAGTTACACAATGCACCTTTAAGTGGCACCTTCTGTTATGTATTGCAGTCTTTTGTCTTTTTTGGGAGATAATTCTGCTTTAGAGTTTGGTTTGAGTATATCACACGTCAAAATCTGCGTCGGTGATGTGTTTGCGGGCGATAAAACGGCCGGCGCTCTGTCCTGTTGTATTGGTCACAGTTAAAAGCCGCTCAGAGCCGAGTGTCTGAGGACGGGAGGCTGTACGAGCTGCTGGTGGAGAGCACAGTCCCAGTCCCATGTGTGAACGAGAAAGAAACACCTCCACACGACTGCACCCTGAGCCTGGAGCTCAGCACCAGCAGCCAAGGTTTGGGTTTCATTTTTATTTAGCAAAGCTGACAGATAAATAACAGCTATGCATATGGAAGATAATTTGTTTCATCAGGTTTTGAATTTTAAATACAGTTGAATTTTTTCACTTTGAATCTTTTAACTCTGAAAAAAGATGTTTGGGTTGTTTTTATTCTGAATTTTAGTTAGTGGAATTTTAAGTATTTTTTCATAAATTTTCAAGCCCTCAGATTCAACAGTCAGAATTCAGAGTAATTCAAAGTGTAAAATTTGCAGTGAAAAGTTTCACAACAAAGACCAAGGCAGAAGAAATCAGTCCTGTGTGAGTGAGGAGGACAGTGGCTGTTTTCTATTGGCCGTTCTCATCTGTGGGCGGGTTTACACTTTTTTTCTCAATGACAATTATCATAAATTGTCCCCCCTCCAAATTTACAGTGTAAATATACAACAGTATAAACAATAAGATTCGACAGTTCTCCATAAATATACAAAAACAGGACACAAATGCATGTCGAGTTTGGATCCTCCCACAGTTTGAGAAACGTTGCTCTGCCCTGTTGTTCCAGATGAGGAGGTGTTAGGAGCAGATGTGTCCCTGTCGTCCTGCACGGTGGAGCTGAGCGTGGGGCCGTGTGCAGAGGGCCTGTGCACTCAGACTCTGCTCCACTTCAGCCCCGTCACAGACTTCATCCTGGACGGAAACAGAACCACCAACATCTCTGTCAAACCCATCGTCACCGACAACTTCCTGTGGAACGGATACACCCCAGAGTCCGCTCAGGTGAACGGGCTGTGGCAACGCAACAGCTAGCATGCTAACACACACTTCCTCATGATCAAAAATCCATAAATGCATTCTGATTAGACAAACAGCCCACAGAGGACGTGGTTTGACCTCAGGAGCTGCAAATGTGTACAAATACACAAATATATTTGGACTGGAGCAAGACCAAGTTTGCTCAGATACATGAGAATAAACACAGGCTCCAGGACCTTTAGATGTATTGACTTCTGAATGTGAATCTTTATTTGAGCTCTTCTGACCACAGTACACAAACGGTGATACTATAATGTGAACAAACTCACACTGAGCAGACTCACATCTTCTGTGTAGAACATGCAGAGAGAAAGATTCTGCTGTAGCCAGACCAGAAACAGACTCAAAACAAATCACTTGAACGTCAGTGTTATTTTATTTTTATAGACGGACAGATAACCATTAAAACATGGTTTGGGTTCACACAAAATAATGACGTCTGCTTCAGTCAGATTTTAGGAACTGCTCTATTTAATTTTCACAAAAAGTAAAATACAAAAGACTTTATTAACCGCTCTGTCACTGCCAAATCAATTCTGACAGAAAATGAACCAGGTCTAAACCAGATCTCAACCAGTAAACAAGAGCAATCACATTTTCCCGGGTTTGGGGGATGGGATTAGATCATGTAGAGGACCTGAAGTGGCCCGTGGGCAATAGGCCCGCTGGAGATTCTCCTTTAGCCGCGTGTAATAAGACATAATGTATTTGTAGACTGCTGCAGCACAGGTCTGATTAAATGAATAAATACTGGGGTGTTTGTTTCAGATAACAGTGACAGATGTCCCGTCTGCCTACTGCTATGTCTTCACAGATCCTCACACTGTCACCTTTGATGGAAGGTAACTCGTTTCTCTAACTACCAACTGTATATCTCCTGACGCAGCTTTAAATTCACAATAGGCAGTTTTAATTTTGTGTAATATAGGAAGGACTTTGGAAGTGACTCGCCATCTACTAACCCATCAGATGTAGTTCCTCCTGTTGAATTTCCACATGCTAAAGTTGTTGTGACTCTTCCAGGTCTTATGAGAACTACCAGATTGGCACCTTTGTGCTGTACCGCAGTGAGGCGTGGGCGGTGGAGGTGCATGTGCGGCAGTGGGAGTGCGGCAGTGTGGAGCACGCCGCCTCCTGTGTCTGTGGGTTTGTGCTTCGAGACAGACACGACGTCGTCTCCTTGGACATGTGTGACGGAGAGCTCGGAGAGACCACACCCCAGCTGTCCGTCAAGAACAAGAGTCTGAACAAGAGCAGCCTGCGCGTCACAGAGTCCTACCAGGGACGCAAGATCACCGTGAGTCACAGCTGGACTTCACCAGGACCGGACTGTACCAGGACCGGACTGTACCAGGACCGGACTGTACCAGGACCGGACTGTACCAGGACCGGACTGTACCAGGACCGGACTGTACCAGGACCGGACTGTACCAGGACCGGACTGTACCAGGACCGGACTGTACCAGGACCGGACTGTACCAGGACCGGACTGTACCAGGACCGGACTGTACCAGGACCGGACTTTACCAGGACCGGACTGTACCAGGACCGGACTGTACCAGGACCGGACTTTACCAGGACCGGACTGTACCAGGACCGGACTGTACCAGGACCGGACTGTACCAGGACCGGACTGTACCAGGACCGGACTGTACCAGGACCGGACTTTACCAGGACCGGACTGTACCAGGACCGGACTGTACCAGGACCGGACTTTACCAGGACCGGACTGTACCAGGACCGGACTGTACCAGGACCGGACTGTACCAGGACCGGACTGTACCAGGACCGGACTGTACCAGGACCGGACTGTACCAGGACCGGACTGTACCAGGACCGGACTTTACCAGGACTGGACTGTACCAGGACCGGACTGTACCAGGACTGGATGCTGAGAGAATAGTTTTCCTCGGGTCTGTGGAGTGGGTCAGACTGTTTTTAGTGGCAGGACGACTGTGGCCATTGACCTGCACTAGCCCAGCACCAGCACCTCTGCAAATACAAGGACTGGAGGGGGAGATTTACAAAAGTGTCTCCACACGTCTCCAACACTCTGGCTCATGAGGAAATGAGGCCCTATGTCCACAACTCTGAACTGTCCCTTTAATATTTTGATTAGTTTATTTGTGCTTTGAGAGGAAACTTTTTGTTAAACTCTTACCAAATTCTGTTTGATGTGGACAGGCCCAGTGATTACAGAGATATTCATCTTATGCCAAGATTAAACATCTGCACTTTGACAGTGAAACAGCAGCCGTTTACCCGACCTTAGACCTGACCTGCCCTTCAGCTGCTGCGATGCCACATGAACAAAACCTATTTAATGCCTTTAGTCCTCCCAAATTTGACTTATTATTCTACTTTAATGTTTGTCACATATCTTTGTTGTCATTGATCTTGCACAGCATGATAGATTTTTGTGATTCTTGTGAGTTCACAGAAATCCATCTTGGTACGATAGGGCCCAGCCTCTGGAGGACAGAGCGATCACAGAGGAGCATTAAGGCGGCCCAGATGAACCGATACAAACACGATGATGCGGACTGACATACAGTACTTCAGCTTGTTTGATCAGAAATAGAGGCTTTTAGAGACATTTAGATGTTTAGTTTGTGAAAAACATGCAGAAGGTAAGAGCTTTGTGCATTTGTGAACAGGGAAGAAATCTGTTTTTCTCTCAGCTGGATTTAACTAAAGTTTGATTTTTCAGCTTGTTCTGCTGTTGAGACGCTCAGATTCAAATACTAGTATATTGATCTCTGTCACTGACAGCCGCTCCAGACTGATAAACATGTAGAATTGATCCAGAGTGACACACAGATCAGTCCAGCTTTAGACCTGTGAGGTTCATATCAGATATGTGTGTTTTCTACTGAACATGGCCTGTGTGCAGATGAGCCTCTCGTCTGGAGCATTTGTCCGAGCTGATGTGTCCTCGTGGGGGATGAGCCTGACCCTGAGGGCCCCTGGAGCTGACAGGGGCCACACCCAGGGCCTGTGTGGGACCTACGATGAACAGGCTCATAATGATTTCCACTCAGCAGAGGGCGCTCTGCTGCCAGACGTGCACAGCTTTGTCTCAGCCTGGAGGTCAGTCTTAGAGGAGCAGCACAGTAAAGACAGTAAAGACAGTACAGCTCTGAGATTTCAATTCCAAATAAGAAAAATACATTTTGTTTTATTTTTTGTTAGATGTTTTAACCCTTCCAGACCAGCAGTATTATATATGAAACCCGGGAATATGTTTTATTTAATCGCACATAACTTTCCAACCAGAAAACACAGAAACTTACTTTTTTTTCCCTTGAAAAGCTGAGACTTTCATCACACGCACACTGCGTGATGACGCAGGGAAAACGAGTGTCCAATAGGAACTTTATTTTCTCATGCGCTTCATCCATTTTGATTGGCTCAGACTTTGCCAAGGAATGTAGTGAGTCAAGTTGGTCGATGCTCTGAGCGTCTGTGTTCGAAACAACTGAAAAAGCCGCTCTAAGTGCAGTTATTTCTCAAATAAATGACAAATTACGCGTCTTTTTCTGCGTAATTGCGCATCCCTTGCTATTTTTATTTGAAAGGTTTATTTCAGTCAAAATGTCCATGTAATAAACCCCATGGAAAAGCAGAAGTGCTGTGGCCCTGGAACTGACAGGGGCTGTTTCCAGGACTGGACCAGGAAAGTCACGGGGCGACTTTTTTTTGTTTTGTTTTTGGGACAAAAAGGAGATTTTTAGTTTACTTACTTTTTGTTTTAGTTTATTGACTTGATATTTTGCACTTTTGTAGCTAAGGCCCTAAATTAAGCCTTTTTATGTCCAAAAAGTTGTTTCTACATGTTTGCTGTGTGTTTTGTATGAAAGAGGGTAAATTTTATTTTCAGTTTTTTTGTTTTTTTCATTTGTATTTCTGGTCCTGTAGCTTTTATTACACCCATATGACACAACTACAGCAGCAGACTGTGAAAAAACAGGCTGTACTGGAAAGGGGATGTATAACACTTCATTAGGGGGTAAAAGGGGGTTTTAAAAGCAAAATTAAGAAAAAATCCAGGCCAAGACAAATGTGCTAAAATTACCCTTAGGTCTGGAAGGGTGAAGTAAAAAAAATCTGTAGGAAAAAAATACATATATATGTCAACAAAACAAATTAAAAAGAAATCTGATATCTTTTATTAAATTTTGATGCATTTTAAAACTATTAAAATCTATAAATTATATGATATTTTGACCTCAAAATTTGCTTATCAAATATATCTCAGGGAAGAGATATTTTTTCTCAATTGCATGAGGAAAAATTGGGTATGGAGCCATTTTTTTTCCAGTTATTTTGAGAAACATGATTATTTTATTTTTCTAACTTTTCTTTGCTTTAACTGTGCAGACTTTCCCCCGGCACCAGCCTCTTCGACTCAGTCCCCTCTTCTCCTCTAACCACGACCAGCCCCCGCAAGTTCTGCCACTGCCAAACCCCACCTCCTCCGACCCCCCGCAGACCCCAGGCCCACCTGACCCCCGACCCCTGCTCTCACCTGGGTAACGTCCATCTCTCCTCCCTCATCCCGACTCTGGACGTGACCGCGGAGTACATCTCCTCTGTGGAACTCCTCAAAACCCACCAAACCCTGAGCCAGTCCCACTCAGAAAACTTCGCCTACTTCTTCCCAGAGGACCACGAGCCAGTCCCCCGGCAGCCCGAGCCTCCCCCGGCGTGGCCCACTCCCTCTGGGCTGAGCGAGGGGCAGGCCAGGGCACAGTGCCGGGGGGCGGTGCTGAATTCCAGTATCGCTCAAGGTTGTGCCAGGCTGCTCCGAAAGGCGACGCTGGACCAGGCCGTGGAGATGTGCGTGTCCGACCTGCAGCTCAAAGATGAGGACTCGTGGTTGAATGGGACGCTGCCCCTGCTGGAGAATGAGTGCGAGCGCAGGCTGGTGGAGCAGAGGAGGAGGGACGAGTATCCGGAGGTCCAGGCGATCCTGAGGTACTAATTTAATGATCATATACAGGGAAATACAGTGTTTTTAATGGTCCTATATCACACAAAATGTACTCTTGTGAGCTTTCAAATCCAAATCCACTTTATTTAAATATCACATTTTACAAACAAAGCAGTTTCCAAAGTGCTGCACAGACATCAATAAAATGACAACAACAAAAAGGTAAATTGCTAAAATCTGGTCATACCAGTCCTAAAACAATAAAACCAGTAAAACCAAATAAAAGGAAAATCTTAAAAATCATAAAATAGCAGTAAATACATAAAATAAATAAAAGACACAGATGACCACACAACTCATGCAGTGTTAAAGGGACAGTTTGGAATTGTGGACATAGGGCCTCATTTCCTCCTTATCCAGAGTGTTGGAGACGTGTGGAGACACTTTTTGAAGTTCCATTGCTGGTGCTAGGCTAGTGCATGTCAATGACCACAGTTGAGCATTCCAGAGTTTGTGGCCGGCCACAGAAAAGGCCCCGTCCACCCTGGTTTTACGTCTCATCTTAGGCACCACGAGCTGGAGCTGGCCCTCGGACCTCAGATCGCTTGCGGGGCTGTAAATCCGGATGAGGTCCGAGATCTCACATGGGGCCAGTCCATTCAAAGCTTTCAGAGCAAACCATAAAATCTTAAAATCAACTCTAAAAAAACAAATGGGAAGCCGGCGCGACGACACTAAAATTGGTGTAGTATGCTCACATTTTTTGGCTCCGATTAAAAGTTGTGCAATTTTGTAAGCGAGAAAGTGCATGGAGGCTACTGTTGTTGCCTCCTCAAAAACAGACCTGGAGTTGTGTTTTATTTCTTTCACACTTGTTTGAGTAATCCTTAGTTTTTAGTCTACCTACATGCCCAAAACTCAAGATGTTCTGTCACGAAGAGGTAGTTTTCAAGTTAACAGCTCTTTTTGCTTTTTGTTCAGTAGAGATTGACAATACCAGGGCTGAAATCATCCAAATGTTTCTAGTTAGGGTGTATGGAGTTTAAGAACACAGTAGAGCACTTCCTGTATTCCCACATGTAACTCTATAAGAAATTGAGAGTTTCTGAACAAAATCTCATTTTTTTAAATCTACAAATGTCAGTATTTGTTATTTGTTATTGTCTTTGGGATTGAAAAATGGCACCACTTCCTGAGGTTATTGGAAAGAAATAATTGCAGTTGGAGAGGAGAAGACGCTGAACTTTGCGCCAGTTTTTGTTTCATATGGATAAGCCCAGTAAATACAGAAATATGAGCCATAAACCAGGTCAACAAATCTGCAATCTGACACTAAAACAGCAAATTCTACCAAAGAATACAGCTGATACTCCATCATACATGAGATCTTGGGTTCTGTTAATGCTGGTATGTGTTCCTCTCAGGTGTCCCGGCCTGTGCAGTGGAAATGGGCAGTGTTCAGAGTGGGGCTGCGTGTGCTTCCCCGGGTTTGGCTCGTACGACTGCAGCTCCCTGTCTGGTAAAGTACTTAACATTCCCCTTTTTGTGTTTATGGAGCTTATAAAACACACTGAGCGCTCATACTGTAAAAGGTGCATACGGCCACTCACTGTAGCCACGAAGTAGAGTGAGAGAGATATCAGGAAACATTTTAATATTTTTGACAGGGCAGTTTACTCGGGGGCGGTTTTGTGCGATGTCACCAACTACTGGAATCATGAGAACCGGCCCGAAAACATCAGTACAGTTGTCGGCGGTCATTGTAAACAATCAGTATCAATCAGACAATCAGAGAGATTTGGATATCGTTCCATCCCTAATGACAATAAATGTTGTACCAAATGACTGATCAAAGCATTTTAGAATGTCAGTCTTGGTATTATGTAGAATATCGTAAAATCATGAGCCTCCCCACCATATCATGAGCTTTCCCACAATATCGCAATAAATATCGTACCGTGAGGTTCATACTGTGATGATACCGTATCGTGACACTTGGATATCGTGCTTAGAACAGTTATTTCTTCATGTCGTCTGCACTGAAACAGAGCAAAGGATCATGGTCTATGTAGTTTCCTCTGGTTTTTTTTTTTAGCTATTTCTGCATCAGAACTCTTCATTTAAGTAAAGAGACTTGTGATTCTATATATTGTGATGGTCCACGATATTATTGTGAGACCTTTGATGATACGATATCACCACCGTTATTGTTACATCCCAAATATCTAGTTTTAGTATCGATTAGTATCTGATTTTCATGATCCCTAATATTGTGACAGCACATTTCTGAGGTTGTGCAGTAGCCGTTGCCGTGGTGACTGATCTGACGCGTGTGTTCTTGTGAAGATCAGATCCCAGAGATCAGTGAGCTGGAGAGATGGGGTGTGTGTGACGTGAGGCGGGCCGACTGCAGCAGAGTGCGAGTGTTTGGTCTGGGCTTCAGAGACTCCTATCAGCTCAAGTGTGAGTTTGTCCAAGAAAAGGTACTGTCCCCTGTCCTCTGTCCTCTCACACTCACTGTGTCTACACGCACCCTGGGGTAACCTCTCTACACAAACCCTGGATATAGTCTGAGCCACGCCCTGGGGGTGTGATTCTAACTGGAGGCTCTGCTCTGTCTGAGGCTTTACCTTAACCTCCTGAGACCCGAGCTTTTGTCTGGTGTCCATTTTTCATTTCTTCTTGCTATTTGGGATAAGTAGGACCTACTAAGTAAGTCTTCTGTATGACACCATTGGTTAAAAAATGTAAAAGCATTAAAATGTATAAATAAATTACAAAAAAAAAAAAAAACAGCAATTAGCTGTTTATTTCAAGCCCTAAACCTGCCAAATGTGACGCAGGTCGACCGTGAGCAGGTTGGGGTTCAGTGAGTGAGGTTAAAAACACACAAAAAGGCCTGAAAATGTGGTCCACAGTTTTAATTTTTTCTGGTTTTCAATCGTTACAAAAAAAGTAGAGGTGCAAAAAGTGGAGACAGGCAGCAGTTTCCCTATAGCAGCAGAAACGTCCAGCAATTTATAACTGTAAACTCATCTAAATATTCCCAAGTTTACCTAACAACATGTACAATCAATAATATAACACAGTCCCAATGTCTTCAAACGAGGACATGACATTTCCTGATGCTCTCGTCTGCTGTGGTCAATAAAATGTGTCAAATTTTAATGCCAAATGAAGATACATTAAGATACATGAAGAGACATTATTGTACATAAATACATTGGTTTTATTCATACATTTTGCATCTAAACTTTACCATGCAGTTTTTTTTTACTTTCGGGAGCTGCTGTAGAGGTTTTTAGTTGATTACAGGTGAAATTTTAAAAAATTTGAAAAACAAGGTGATAAGAGGCAAAAATGTAATGTCCTCGTGTGGGGCCACAGGGTCTCAAGAGGTTAATCTGAGCAATATTTGAACACACTCTGGTCAGTAAGAGCTGATTTCATTCGAATTTTTCAGTTTTTCAGTTAGTCACTCACATAGTCCGTATATATGAGTGGACTAAGTGAGTCACCACAGTGTCAGCATCACTCAAATGAGGCTCCTGATGCCACAGTTACAGGAGCGAATCTGGCAGGCTCCATATTTGGAAATCCGACCGCGAGTATCATAGCAACCACAAGAGCCAATCATGACTGAGGTGGTTAAATGTGCCGCCCGACTCATCGGGGAGCGGTGATACTCTGCACCATTCTGCACGGACCGCTGTATTTCGGTGATTCTTGAGAATAATAAGGAAACTTTTAGCTTTTATCATCAAACTTTAAACAGTAAGTTTAAGTCAATGATTTATGTTGTATGTTCTGTTATGTGCGAACAACAATAGAGTCAAAATTTAACGAAATTCACTTTACTTTATGCTAGTTAAGTTATGCTATTAAGATTCTAGTAATTTTATTAAATGCCTTGATCCACTTGTTAAAGCCATGAATCTGGTTGTTAAAGCCCGGAAAAGTGACGCTGTCATTGGAGAAATGTAAATGTCATTCAAACCCTTCAAAAGAAGGGGCAGGAAAGCGAGAAGGAAACTTACTTAGCAACGAAACACACTAGCTGTCAATCAAACCTGTTGCTAACGCTAGGGGGAGGGACCTCTGGGAATGAAGGCGTCTGATTGGTTCGTTATTTATGTTCATATCTTGTTTTAAGAACAAAACAGTGAAATGAAAAATTCAGGATCCTGTGTCCCGGGTTCATATGAACATTTTAAGACCAAAATGACGAGGCCACAGCAGCAGATACAGCGAGAGGGACGATAAGATCCCAATGCAAGTCAATGGGAAAAAGGGAGAGAAGGAGCCGGAAGAGCCTCCTGGAGCACTTCCTGTTTGGCACACGGCGGCTAACGGGTTTAGCTTTGTCCACTCATATATACGGACTATGGTCATTCACCTTTTTGTTGAAAATCCAACTCCCAAACAAGACCATGAACGCTCCGACTGATCACAAGCTCCTGAAAATGTGCCGTTTACATCCTTTTAGTATTTTTTCCTCAGCTGAACATTTCTTGCCAGCGTTTTCTAATTTGTGCATCTGTCATCACGGTCACTCCTAAACTTTCCGGCATAGAGATACTCGTACAGTAAAACACCCCCGTCGTGATGTTGCTGCAAAATAAGTGGGCGAGTGTGACATTGCCCAGTCAAATGAAGCTCATCGAGGCTTGCAGTTACAGAACGTTGCAGCTGGCGGGTAAATTATGTCCATTTATATGTACAGTCTATGGTCTAGCTTTTATTTGATAGTTTTCAGCATATTAAAAATTTGAAAAAGCGCTTAGACAGAATGGGGCTAGAGTCTATACAAATTCCGAGAACAAGCAGAGTGCGGGTAAACACAGTGTCAGTGAGTGTTCCTGTGAGCGCTGAAATGTTTCTTTGTACAAGTCCTCACGTTTCTCTCCCTGCGCCCAGTTTGTCGAGGGTGAGTGGGTTTTGGATGAGCCCCGGTTGGTCCAGGCCTCGTTCCTGGATGCGACGGCTCTGGAATGCCGGCTCCCCCTAGAGGACAGACAGCTCCCCACAGCCTCCACAGCAGCCGAAGCCAACAGAGCCGTGTCCCGCTGGCAGATCAGAGTCCGTGCTGGTTCTGGATAATGTGTTTACCAAAAGCACTTCCTTTTTCCACTACATGTTTCAGATTTAGACTCTTTATTTAGACAACAGAATGTGATTTTCAACAGTAAATCGTAGTACTTTCTTTTCTAGACTTAGACAAACTTTACTGATCCACAAGGGAAATGACTTGGACACAGGAGCTCACGCATCACAATATATTATAATAACAAAGAGAAAAAATATAAATGATAATAATCAATTCAAAATAAGTAGCAAAAATAGAAAGAGACTAGTGTCAAAAAAGGCATAAATATATAAATGTATATTTTTCACTAAGTCTGCAGAAACGCACAGTACAAAATGTGTCAAACTTTTGCTTTTTTTAACCTGTTCTTACTGTAAACACATGAAATTCTTGAACTAATGTAGCAGCTTATATATGTAGCAGGCTCATTCAGACTGCAGGGCTTAAAGCTTAATTTGGATTTTTTTTGTGAAATCCGATTTTTGTGAAAACATTTTGTGAAAAAGATCGGATTTGAGTCACTTCAGGCTGCAGTCTGAACATAGCCTTACACACAAACACATCTGCATATTTAGGCTGTGTTCTTTTTGAAACTGAAAACACTCTGTTCCACCTTGTGATGTCATGTGGTAATGCAGGAAATGCGCTTTATCCGGGGCGGGGTCGTAGGGGCAGGAACACTTCCTCCAGCTCTTTCAGGGGGATCCCGAGGCGTGGCCAGGCCAGAGACATAGTCCCCCCAGCGTGTTCTCAGGCTTCCTTGGAGCCTCTTTCCGGGGGACATGCCCGGAGGAGCAGCGGCTCTAGGCTGAGTTCCTCCCAAGATCCTCTTTGAACAAAAGATAAAATGTTAACTTGAAAACGACCACTTCATGACATCACAAGGTGGAACAGAACATTGTGAGCTTTGAAGATGTAGACAGACTAATAAATTATTACACAAACTTGTGTGACTGGAACAACACACAACTCCAGGTCTGTTTTTGAGGAGGGAACAACATTCTAACCTGACTTGAAAGTCAATTTTACATAATATAGGATCAATATATTACACAAATATAAAAATAATCCATGCACAGTTGTTACCTTTGTCAATGCAGAGTAGACTTTCCCAACCACCTACACACAAGTAAAGTAAATAGCATATATGTTGTGACAGGTTTCCAATGACGGCTACAGCTACAGTAACGCCAAGATCGTGACGCTGTACGACGGGCGCTGCCACATCTGTAATGCCAGCGCGGAACTCCTCTGCACGCTCAGGGTAAGCTCCAGGCCTCCAGAGGGCAGCACCGTGGAGGACCTTTTAACCTTCTAGAGTTAAAGGTGCACAATGGATACGTCAATCATACTGTGGAATGTTCCACAGTATGACATTAAACAGCTCTGCCTTACATTTATTCAATTGCAGGTGGTTTTAGAGCTCAAAAACACATAGAAAAACAGACATTCTGACTATGAGTAGGGTCACCTTTCTACAGATCTGAGCTGTAACTTGGTCTGGTTTGTTTCTATAGAAAGGTTTAATGCCATACTGTGAAACATTCCAGACAAAGCAATAACATCTTGCTGTTCTCAGGAGAAGACTTGTTTTATCTCCGGGGTGTGTTACGGTGAAGGGGAGACCAATCCCATCAGCCCTTGTCTGTCCTGCCTCCCTGACTCCTCCCCCCACACCTGGTCCACTGCAGACAGTAGGTCCATCACACATATACCTTTTATATGTATGTATAATATGGTAGAATGTTCAGCAGTTACCATGGTGACATGAGCAAACACTGCCAAAAAGAGATTGAAAATGGTCTGAAACTCAAGAAAAAATACAAACACAGCACAATTCCCGGAGCCTGTGGTCAGTCCGAGCGTTCATGGTCCTGTTTAGGTTTGTTAGGTTTGTCACAGATCAAGAACGTCAATAAAAATAGAACAGAGAACAACAGACTGAACATGTGTCAGACAGAATAAGCTTAACGAACTCTCCATCTCACTCCAAATCACTAAATCCACTGAATTCTTCATGCTCAGTGTCACTTTGGAGCAACTCCACCAAATCCAGCTAAATCCAGCGTTTAGCTTTAAGCGATGAGCTTTTTTGTTTTCTTCATTGCAGTTTAGTTTCCTCCACTTTTCTCCAGTCAAACACAAGTTTCTTGCTAACTCCAAACTTTCTTTCTGCTGCTCGATTATTCCTCTCTTCCAGCGCTCTACATATGTTTCTGGTGCTCCTCTCAGTATAATGCACTGAGTAATAATGTGTTTAGTGCAGCTTTGACACATTAGTTTATGTTTTACAGAAACAAAACTTAAAGCCTCATGGCTCATTTGCAGATAGTGATAAAAACAGCTGGTGCTGAAGCTTCTGTCGACTAAAGGACAAGATTCAGTGGATTCACTGTCTGGACAAAAAAAAGTCTCCACCTGGATTTAACTGAGCAAACAGGTCTGAGGTGCTGCAGGTGGTGAAGTGACAGTGATGCAGGAGGAAGAGCCTGAGGCGGAGCAGATACTGGTACACAAGCCTAGAGCGCCCCCTGGTGGCCTCAGGGTGAAAATAACCAACATGTGAAATCAGATCTTGCTGTTGGAAACACGTTGGCGTCCCTCGATGTAATAAAGGACTTTGAATATATTCAGTTGGTGCTTCGGGTTTGGACCTTACCCATGTTTCTGTTTAGATGTGAACTGAAATATTTCATATATAAGTCGCACCTGAGGATAAGTTGCAGGACCACCCAAACCATGAAAAAAAGTCTGATTTATAGTCTGAACAATATGGTAGTTACCTTTTATTGTTTCAGAAATGGTACTATACTAACATGTTTAAATGTTTTTTGAGAAGTCCCCTTTCATTGCTCTCCTTCAGAGCACTGTCAAAAAACAATCAACGTCCACCCCGCTAACTAAAATACTGCACATCGCATCAGGTTTGTGAAGTCGTGGTGTACAGTTTTGTATTGTGTGTTTGTATATTTATGGAGAATTGTTGTGTGGGAGCTTGGGTGACGTAGGCTTGTGGGTGGAGTATTGAATAGAATCTTACAGCTAAACATAAGGAGGGGTTGAATAGAGCTCTGGAGAGATCGCTAAATTCCTCAAACATACATGGATGACATCTCAAACCTCGAGGGAGGGAACAACATTATAACATGGTAGAAATGTTTGCATAACACGTCTTCTTTAAAATGTGCGCGACTTTAAACTGAACCTTGTGTATTTGTTACCAGTAGAAATTGTAATATTGTATTTTTCTCTCCGCCCCAGAGAACCAGCCCCCCGTGTTCCAGTCTCTCCCCCCTCTCCTGCGCTCCGTCTCTGGGGACCGTCTGGAGTACCAGCTGCAGGCTCTGGACCCCGAAGGCTCCGCTCTGGTCTTCGGCCTGGTCTCGGGTCCCGACGGCTCCTCTGTGTCCCCCGGGGGTCTGCTCACGTGGAGGGCCTCGGACGGCGAAGGGGACGCCCACACCATCCGAGTCTCTGTGACCGACCACTGCGCAGCTCAGAGCACAGCACAAATACAGGTACGTGTGAAAAAAACTCCAGACAGAAGAACGACTTGGTGCGAATCGCTGAATCACGGAAATGTAATCATCCTCCAGCAGGTTCCGTTGTAGTGGGTGTATATGGAGGGCTTAGTGACTTATTTTTTTTTACTAATTTCAACTCAAACTCCAATATTACAACAATATTATTATTATTTTAAGCTCTTAAGTAAGTAAGTAAAGTTTAATGTGGGGTCAGAATCTGGAACTCTATAAGTGATGAGCTCAAAAAATGCTCAAATATGAAAATGTTTAAACAAAAATATAAAGAAATGATTATAGCTAAGTGTGGAGAAGAAGGAATTTACTAAACACTAAAATATTTTATTTATTTTGTGTCTGGAGTAAAGTGATGTACTATTACACACGTGTGGCAGAAGCACATTATTGGTTTAGTGGGATTGTTAAAGGGGGTGGGGGCAAATAAGCCTGTTTTTTTTTTTTTTTTAACCTTTATTTACCCAGGAAAGTCCCATTGAGATTACTAATCTCTTTTTCAAGGAGTCCTGCCATGCACACATCTCTTTCACACTAGGCAATGTGGGTGAAGTGTCTTGCCTAAGGACACAACACCAGTTTTGTGACTGGCGCCCCCTGTGGCACCTGGAATTCCCAGTGGTCTCCCATCCAAGTACTAACCAGGCCCGGCCCTGCTGAGCTTCTGAGATCTAACGGGATCAGGCTTTGACAAGCCGGTATGGCCATTTACGTCTCCCCACTCCTTTTTGGATTTTTTTTTTTTTGGAGATTATATTTGTGACTAGTAATATAAAATAATTGCCTTTATGTATGTGTTGATTACTGCAATTTATATCTATGAAATATCCGAATACAGTAATCCCTGGTTTATCGCGGGGGTTACGCTTTAAAAATAACCTGCAACAGGTGAAATCCGCAAAGTAGTCAGCTTTATTTTTTACAATTACTATATATGTTTTAAGTAGGTCATTCATATTAATAAACACACATTACTTTAAAGCAAAGTCACTATGTTTTCATTTTCACATTGAAAAAAAATAATCATTACTTGTGTGTCAAAACTCGCTTTATTATATGTTTTTGCATAAATGTTAATGTACTTATCCCTGATTGAAAAGCAGCATCATTGCACAGTATGGAATCTTTTTTCTCCCACTAGAGGGCACTGTGCTGCCTCTTGTAACTCAACTTTACTCATTTTTAAAGCTTTAAAGTTGAACTCCGGCATGTTTGAAGCTAAAGTCCGTCGCTAGAGGTGGTGGAATTCTGTCAGAAGCCAAAAAGCGGCACAGATCAGTGTTTCCTCGGTGGAGATCTCACTGTGGCAGTGAGTCTGTCAAGGCAACAAACTAGTGCAGTGATGGGGGCAAGTTCTGAACTTCCACGTAAAACACCAATTTGCTTCACACTGAAGAGTCTTAACACCACTTTAACCCATCTGACAACAGCCACGAGTCTAACAAACAAAACGCTCTGCCTGGTTCACTCATTAGTGTCTGGAAACGTTAGAAAACAACTTTATAATCAGCCTTACACTTCCCTCTGTTGATTTCCCACTGCACATGTGAAAGCCCAAAAGATGTGCCTAAAATACTGTTTTTTGGCACAGTAGTTACAGAATTCCACCACCTCTAGCAACGGACTTTAGCGTCAAACGTGCCCAAGTTCCCCTTTAATCCCGGACTGAAAAGCAGCGTCATTGCAAAGTACCAAATCTTTTTTCTCCCACTAGAGGGCACTGTGTTGCCTCTTGTAACTCAACTTCACTCATTTTTAAAGCTTTAATGTTTATATCTTACATTTTGGCCCAGGTTTTTTCAGTGTGTGTGTGTGTGTGTGTGTGTGTGTGCATGTGTGTGTGTGTGTGTGTGTTGGCAGGTGTCAGTGCTCCCTTGTGACTGCCTGAACGGGGGCTGGTGTGTCCCCTCCCCGCTCCTCCCCCCGGGCAGTGGGCTGTACCAGTGCGCGTGTCCTGGAGGCTTCAGAGGGGGGCGCTGTGACGAGGACATCGACGACTGCAAACCCAACCCCTGCAGATACGGACGCTGCATCGACGCCCCGGGCTCCTTCTCCTGTATCTGCCCCACGGGGATGACCGGTAACTGACCACACACACACACCACTAAACACACCAGATTTATTTATTTGTATTTATATTTTTGCTCTTTGTTATTATAATGTATTCTGCTCTGTGTCCAAATCATTTCCCTTGTGGATCAATAAAGTTTGTCTAAGTCTAAGTTTATTTAGGATGGTCCTGTGCTGCCAGAACTTTAACCTACAGATAGAGACATGTCCATGTTTGTCTCATTCTCAGTCTATCCCAGGATCCTCGGCTTCTGAAACACTTTGGACAGATCTGCGTCATCAGAGCTCTGTCACGTGGTGTCCCAGTTCCCCCAAAGCCCTCACGTCCTCCGCGCTCGACTCCTCCGTTTGGCTCTTTTACTAAGGATGCACAGTTGGATCCTTGGCCACCTCAGAGTGCTGCAAATTGCCCACGACGCACTGCTACTTCACTTTTTACGAACTTCATTTAAGCTGTCAAATGCGTTTAAAAACATAAAACTCATTCTACAATAAAAAAGAAGTAAATATTTTTGCTATTTTAGCCACATTGCTGCAAATAATTAGCCTGATGCATGAGACAGTTTCACTTCTGACCTCACAGCATTAGGATTTGTTTGCTTGATGACAGGTGGGGACTTTTTTTATTTCACCAATATACCGTATACAGTCTGCTGTCGCAACTTCTGGGGTTTTTGTGAACCATATAGTGACTGTGATCACTGATCTAGTTACTGGAGAGAAATTAAATTGAGCGCAGAGGCACTAGGTGGCACCATTCTGGCTAGTAAATAACACCATTATCATCCATCCATCTTCTTCCGCTTATCTGGGGCCGGGTCGCGGGGGCAGCAGTCTAAGCAGGGGCTCCCAGACTTTCTCTCCCCAGACACTTCCTCCAGCTCCTCTGGAGGGGCCCCGCGGTGTTCCCAGGCCCAGAGACATAGTCCCTCCAGCGTGTCCTGGGTCTTCCCCGGGGCCTCCTACCGGTGGGACATGCCCAGAGCACCTCCCGAGGGAGGCGTCCAGGAGTCATCAGAACAGACATGCCCTTCCCTCAGCTGCTCCTCTCGACGTGGAGGAGCAGCAACTCTACTCCGAGCTCCTCCCGTGTGATCTCGTCCTTTCGGTCATTATCCACCATTATCAGATGAAATGAATTCAACTCAGGAAAACGCAGCATGCCCTTCCCTCAGCTGCTCCTCTCGACGTGGAGGAGCAGCAACTCTACTCCGAGCTCCTCCCCTCACCCTATCTCTAAGGGAGCTCCTGGCCACTCTGCGGAGGAAACTCATTTTGGCCGCTTGTATCCGTGATCTCGTCATCCATCCATCTTCTTCCGCTTATCCGGGGCCGGGTCGCGGGGGCAGCAGTCTAAGCAGGGGCTCCCAAGCTTCCTTTTCCCCAGCCACTTCCTCCAGCTCCTCCGGACGGACCCCGAGGTGTTCCCAGGCCAGCCGAGAGACATAGTCCCTCCAGCGTGTCCTGGGTCTTCCCCGGGGCCTCCTACCGGTGGGACATGCCCGGAACACCTCCCGAGGGAGGCGTCCAGGAGGCATCCGGACCAGATGCCTGAGCCACCTCAGCTGGCTCCTTTCGACGTGGAGGAGCAGCGACTCTACTCCGAGCTCCTCCCGTGTGATCTCGTCCTTTCGGTCATTATCCACCATTATCAGATGAAATGAATTCAACTCAGGACAAAGGCAGCAAAATCTCTTAAAGAAGCGGATTGGGAATACAAATATCCTATCACTCGAAAATGAAGGAAGGATCCTGGGAATTGAGAAACATCCTACAACTTCATGTGAAGCTCAGAACCTCCAGAATTCCCTCCCTGAGCTGCAGAGGCTGCACTAGCACTGACTCCTGATTCATGGCTGCAGGTGCTGGGGTTTAGGTAGAGACCGTGCAGATCAGAGAGAGAGAAATGAGAGACTCATTTGAGGCTCATCCTGTGTTCTGATTTGATAATTGTTTGAGAACCAAAACACCAAATTACAACATGAATTAATTAGTTTTAGTTGAAGAATAAATCAACATTACAACCGATCTGACTGAACATGTCTAACTTATGTCACAGTTTATGAAATTTAAACCCAAATCTTACATACAGTTGGAGTTGGTCACCTTCTTGTCTCTACAGATATTGCTCTGCCTGGAATATTCCACAGTGTGACATTAAACAGCTCTACATTTATTCAGTTACAGGTGGTTTTATAGTTCAAAAATACAGAGAAAAACAGGCATTCTGACTGGGAGCCGAGTTGCCTCTCCACAGACCTGACCTGTAACCTGACTTGATGTGTTTCAGGTCACACGTGCAGAGAGGACGTGGACGAGTGTGTGTCTCAGCCCTGTTTTCCTGGAGTTCGCTGTAATAACACGCTGGGCTCGTTCACCTGTGGACACTGCCCCCCGGGGTTCAGCGGAGACGGACGGAACTGCACACGTAAGGAACTGCAAATATATAAAACATGCTAAAAGAAGACCTGTTGTGCTTTTGTTCGCTATATTCTTTGACACTTGAGGATCAATATGTTATAGTTTGAGGTTTTTAAATCGCAATATTCATCTAAAACAGGGGTGTCAAACTTATTTTGGTCCGGGAGCCGTATGCAGCCTACTTTGATCCCAAAAGGGCCGGATCAGAAAACTCAGTTCTCTCTTCAAGTTATTGTATTTTTCTCCGTGTCTCGTAGTGGTGTTTAAGATTATATTCCTCGAGCAACGCCACTTGTTCCAAACACACTGAGCACAGATTTCCCATTCACCTCTGTCAACAAATAAGAATTAGACTATTTTTCTTGGGAAATCCTGAACTCAGCATCTGCTTTTCTTATTTTTTGACATTTTGCTGATGAGGGTCACGGTCGACAGTCAAAACGATCGTCCTTTAAGAGCGTTTGGAAAGAGGAAAGTCTTCATTTGTGCTGCTCTGGTGGGAGTCGCAACGTACAGAAACGCCGGAGACGCTGCTATGCTAAACGGTGCAGAAAATTAACAGAAAAATCTGAAAATTTTAAGTATTTTAATAGAAAAATCAGCCGAGGGCCAGATTAAGGGTCTTGGAGGGCCGGATCTGGCCCCCGGGCCGCATGTTTGACACATGTGATCTAAAACAACAACAAAAGAAACAAGTCCTCTGAATTCCGGATTGGGAAATTCATCATATCAAAGTGTCACTGCTGGATTAGGCTCTGAGGATCACACAAGCAGCACTTTTTTTTACATTTGTGCCAAAATTACTACCTGATGCTGGTGAATCCTACATGTATCACTGATTAATACAATAAAATTGGTGTACCGGTGTTAGTCAAAACGGGGGCTGACTGGAACAATCAGGAGAATAAAGATTTCTCAAATATACATAAATCACAACAAAATACAGCATGAGAGGGTCAGTGAGAAGGGGCAGGGTTCCCACAGTCATGGAACTCCTGGAAAAGTCATTAAAATTGAAAATGTCATTTTCCAGCCCCGGAAGTCATGGAATTTTAGTTTCTCTTTCATGCAACTACAGCGTTCTGTTATGTTCTCATGAGGCTGTTCTGATTATTTCTGAACAAATGCACCAGCCGCTCCAGCAGGACAAGACACAATAAGGTGTTTTGTTTAAAAGAGACACAATAGATGCACTGACAGGATTTAGAATGTTAAGATAAGATATTCCTTTGTTGTCTATCATGAGAGAAATTTGTCTTGGGACAGGGGGTCACCTGCTTTAACACAAGGACAGGACAACACAACAACATCAGCACCACACAAACATCCACCACAGAGCAGAAATAAATAAGAGAGCAAATATGACCACGAGTGATCCACCAACAGGACTTTACAGGCGAACCCTTCACAGTCTTATATTTTATTCATAGTTACATGTTCTCTAAGCCTATGTTAATGCTAATGTTAATGTTAATGCTAATGTTAATGCTAATGTTAATGTTAATGCTAATGTTCATGTTAATGTTAATGCTAATGTTAATGTTAATGTTAATGTTCATGTTAATTGAATTCAATTCAATTCAATTTATTTTGTAGCGCCCAAAATTGCAACAACAGTTGCCTCTAAGGCGCTCCAAGATATGGATGAGCCAAACATACACGCAGACATATCAAAACAGGAAAAAAACAACATTCATGTAAAGCAGCAAAGCAGCAGTAATGTTAATGCTAATGTTAATGTTAATGCTAATGTTCATGTTAATGTTAATGCTAATGTTAATGTTAATGTTAATGTTCATGTTAATGTTAATGTCAATGCTAATGTTAATGTTAATGCTAATGCTAATGCTAATGTTAATGTTAATGCTAATGTTCATGTTAATGCTAATGTTAATGTTAATGCTAATGTTAATGCTAATGTTAATGCTAATGTTAATGTTAATGCTAATGTTAATGTTAATGCTAATGCTAATGTTAATGCTAATGTTAATGTTAATGTTAATGTTAATGTTAATGTTAATGCTAATGTTAATGTTAATGTTAAAATGTTAAAAAACTATAATACCAAACCATAAGGTGAGGTGAAAGAGTTAACATTTCATATTTAGCCCTAAAAGTGCTCAATTCTACACATGTAGGTGCCGTAAAGTCATTGTGGCCATACCAGTTTGTCAAAGTCTGATCCCGTCAGATCTCAGAAGCTAAGCAGGGCCTGGTTAGTACTTGGATGGGAGACACTGGGAATTCCAGGTGCCACAGTGGGGCACCAGTGTCATAGTGTCCTTAGGCAAGGCACAGCACCCACATTGCCTAGTATGAAAGTGGTGTGTGCGTGAGTGGTGGTGGTGGTCAGAGGGGCCGATGGTGCAGATTGGAGCCTCGCTTCCGTGAGTCTGCCCCAGGGCAGCTGTGGCTACAATAGTAGTTTACCACCACCGGGTCTGGAGTGAATGAATAATGCTCTGTAAAGCGTCTTTGAGTGTCCAGAAAAGCGCTGTATAAAACTGATGCATTATTATTATTATTATTATGGAAAATTCACTTGAGGTCATGGTTGTCCAAACTTTTTTCATCAACGGCCACATATTAAAACACAGACCAGTGTGAGGGCCGATCAATGGTCATAGACTGAGGGTCAAAACAGTGAGTAATTCAAATCTGTGCATTTATAACAGGTTTGAATGACCCTCCAGACCTTTGTTCAGGCTTAGACCCTCAAAAAGACACACTACATTTGGTTGATCAAGGTAGATTTTAAAAACATGTAGTAAAAAGTACGACTTGCAGCAGTACAGGTCAATTCACTTGGAAGCTTGAGGGCCAAAACAACTGGTCTGAGGGCCACATTTGGCCCTCGGGCCATAGTTTGGACACGCCTGCTTTAGGTCATGAAAAAATCATGGAAACATTTTGAAATTTTGTCAGTGAAAAAGAGTGGAAACCCTGAAGGGGAAACAACTATAACATAGTTAAAAGCTCTGAAAAGTTCATTTCATCAAGGTCTCCTAAATATTCTCCTTCTTATATTTTTGTGTATCTCCAACATCAGGAGGAGCTCCATTTCCATCACGGCCCAAATCGTCCAGGCCTCCGTCTCCCTCTCCCTGCAGCAGGAGGCCCTGTCACCCCGGGGTGCAGTGCTTTGAGAGCGTCCATGTTTCTGCAGGATACGTCTGTGGACCCTGTCCTCACGGTCTCCATGGAAACGGACGCATCTGCAGAAGGACAAGTGAGTCTGACCATATGATTTCAATGCTTCTTGTTGTGTAGTGTAACAACAGTCTTACAAGACGAGAAAACATCATGTAGTGGACTGTAGGCTTTAGATATCTTCAGCTGATATAACAAGCCGATATTTGCACTTTGTAGCATGTTGATACCGGCCTTACATGTCCAGCAGAGGCAAGTGTTTGGTTTGGGTCAACCAGCTGCCTAATAAAACTGCATAAAGGCCGCCACACACTACAGGAGAATTTGCCCGATTTTGGCTGCAGTTTCTTCTTCCCGAGTTCAGGAGGTGTGACCCGACTTTTTGTCTCCGTGTGCGATTTTGAAGCCGCTGCTCCTCATGTGTGGAGTCAGTGTCAGATCAGAACCACCGAACATCAACAACGCGACGGAAACAGACGATAAAACAGAGCGTCAGGGGCAGAGGAGCGACGGACACAGAGACGCAACAAACAAACTGAGGATATAGAGAAAATAAAGACTTTATTACTCACCTAATGTAAAGTGGAACATTTAAAGTGCAGCGTCTCACCCACATTATCCATAGAAATTGTTCTCCGCAAATAATGACATCCAGTCCACAAAACCACATTGTTAATCCAGTTTGAGGCGTCCTTTAAAAGTAAAGTTCCTCATGTGTGTCTGTACATCTACACAGCGCACAGATCGAGGTGAAGATGCAGCTCAGCGGTGATGACTCTACTTCCTGCACTTTAACTCAATCTTTTATGCTTTAAACATCCTGTATCTGAAGTATTGCACCACATTAAACAAATAATAATAACACAGTTTTGACTTGTATTTAAACTAGAAGTGCAGAGTCTGATCTTTGAACACACAGAGTCTCAGAGCGAGTGGATTTACTGTAGACAGGAAACAGCTGACGTCATCACAGCCTCACAGCTTTATATCCTGTGCTCCACACACAGATCCCGCTGCAGTCTGTGAGATCGGAGATTTTAAGTCTCATAAGTTTCTCCTTGTGTCTGTGGTTAAATAATGTTTAAGACCGAAAAATCTTTAAATCACAAACTACTGTAATATCCTATTCCCTGCTCACACATGTAGATGTAGAGATGTAAATATGACGCTTGATGTAAATAAAGCGTCTATATAGCAAACTATTTTTATCTTTTATCACATTGTATGTATCTTATTTTTGAAAACTTGATTCTAACTACATGTTCTTGGTCGGTTACATCTGTAACAAAGAAAATTTCCCCTCGGGGATGAATAAAAGTAAATTCTGATTCTGATTCTGATTCTGATTCTGAAAATCCTGTAGTGTGTAGCGACCTTAAGGCAGAATAGGACAAAAGGTGACTACATACTTCTGTTATCCACTGTACTGAATAATCGATGAGATTGAAATCAATTGTATATTTGTGGAAAGAATTTCAAAATCTGTCCTATCTATTGGTTTAAAAAAAAAAAAAAAAACATATCGGTCAATCTCTAGGAAGTCAGTTTCCAACTACAGTTGAAAATCTCCATTTCAAAAAAACAATCCCATAAATTGCACAATTTATGGGATTGTGGTTTAAAATAGAATCTAAATTGTTGGCCATAAAGATCCAGGACAGGTCTTTCTCTGTTTGGACAGAGGTAACGGACCCCTCGCTGCTCTGGACTCTAAAAATCACACTGAGCATGAAAAAACAAAAATACTGATAGACTTTCTACTTAGGTTTAGGTAGTTCCGAGGTGTGACATTAAACATCTTAATCTAAACAAAGCAATCACATTTCCCTGGAGACTAGCAGTGCCATTTGAACAGAAAGGCACATGTTCTAACAGCTCCAGTGTTTTACAGACCAGAGAACAGCCCCGAGTGGAGCTGATGGACCTCCCCACATCATCAAACCCAACCCTGCACCTCCCACCGGCTCCAGCCTGCTCCAGAAACAGCCAGAGCAAAGAGCCAGGCCCAAGGAGAGACCCACAGAGAGGACTCAGACTACAGACCTCTCCCCTGCCGTCCACAGAGGGCCGCTGACCCCTGACCCCGGCGCAGGGGAGAGGGGAGGGGCCTGCGAGGAGGGGACCTGTTTTCCGGGAGTCCCCTGTGAACCCGCTGCTGTCGGGGTTTACAAGTGCGGCTCCTGTCCCCATGGTTACGCAGGAGACGGATTAACATGTAAAGGTCTGTGGCTTTTTCTAATATTTCATTAAAGTTATTACCATATTACACTATTTACTATTTTCTGTTCTAATGTTATTTTTTCGTCACAAACAGACCTGGGGTCGCATTTTGTTTTATTCACACATGTTTAACACAAATCCTGCATATTTTAGGCTTCTCTCAAACAGAAAACACTCTGTTCCACCTTGTGATGTCATGTGTTAATACAGGAAGTGCTCCATTGTGTTTTCAAATACTCCTTTCTTCCTAGAATCGTTTAGGTCATTTCAGACCTGGAAGTGCCCATCTCTATGGAACAAAAGGTAAAAGGAAAATGTTAACTTAAAAACTTCATAAACGTAGAGCAAATGCTTTGCACACTCAGATGGCCGGTGTTTATTTTTAAATAACGTTTCTGCAAAAAAGCCTTTGTCAGATCATTTTTCTTGCTTTGGATCACAGCACAGTGCACTGTACGAAGGCTTATTTACCCAAACATTATTTAAAAATAAAAAAGCTTTTGGACATCGGCCATCTGAAGGTGCTATGCATTTTTTTCTGTTTATTTTGCTCTTCCTTACATTTGCACCTCTATGGGAACTACGTTTTCTGTTTCATTTGAACTTAAAAACTTCATGACATCACAAGGTGGAACAGAGCATTTTGAGCTTTGGAGATGCAGACAGACTAATAATGCAGCGTTACTCAAACATGTGTGAAATAAGCAAAACACAGCTCCAGGTCTGTTTATTAGGAGGTAACAACATTCTAACATGACTTAAAGCTCAAAAGAATCCTTTTTGCATAATATAAGTCGGGGATCTCCATCCTGAAGCTCAGGAGCTCCACCCCCTTCCAAGAAGCTCCCCAAGGGATTCCAGAATTATACCGCAGGGCTGAATAACAAACATGCACATGCCTATGACCATTGTAAATGTATTTGTGTTTTGAAGCTCAACTTTGTGCAATAATAAATGGACAGTGGTTTGTGTTGTATAGACATCTAACTGTTCCCAAACTGCCCTACAAGGGCACAGTGTGAAACTGAGAAAAATTACTTTTTGACAACTAGTTTCTGTAATGAAGAAATATTTGTATGTGAAAAATATTGAGCTCAAAATGGACCTTTGAGCCTTATTTGGCAGTTCCTGTGCTCTGCCTTTGTATCATGAGGCTCAAATAAGGAGTCGTGCAAAGACAAAAGGCAGACACATGATCATTATTTGCTAAGCTCTAGTCATCATGGGGTTTGTTTTACATTTTATAAAATACCTTTGGATTTCCTTTTAGTGCTGGATGGTGCAGCAACACTTCCACAGTGAAACAGTTTGACAGACGTTACTTTGCAGTTTCATATGTACAGTATGAATAAATAAATAAAATACTTTCACATTAAAGATAATTGAAGTATCATTGAATACAAAGGCCCTGTGCCAAGGCTGCAGCAAAAAGGAGGCAACAGGTTGGATTTTAACCTTACTCCAGCATTCTGACCAGAACCTGAAGAAGCAGCTTGGATGAGCTGCTAAACGCATTCGACCAAATAAACTTTTGCCCAGTTGACGAATTGAACTTCACCTTTTGCCCAAGTAATGAAATAAATATTTGTCGTTCAAGCCCAAATAGACCATGATTGAGTGTTTCGTGTGTTTCAGCCGTGTGCAGATATCCATGTGGACGGAATATGGAGTGTTCTCTGCCCAACACCTGCACCTGTAAAGAAGGCTACACCGGCTACAGCTGCCATATCGGTAAGGACCAGAGAGGGGCGCTGTTCTGCTTAAAGGGCCCATCGGATTTCGGCTCTTTTCTTCATCACAAACAGACCTGGAGATGTGTTTTGTTTCATTCACACACAATTAACAATTAGCAACAGGTTTGACTGACAGCTAGTGCGGGAGTTCCCTTCCCGCTTTCCTGCTCCGATTGACTATTTTTTTAACAAAATGACAAAATATCTCAAACAATTACAATAGCTAATCTCACTAGAATCTTAACTAGCATAATTTAACTAACAGAGTAAAGGGAATTTCATTAAACAGAACATAGAACATAATCAATGACTTAAACTTACTATTTAAAGTGTAACGATAAAAGTCTCCTTATTATTCTTAAGAATCACCGAAATACAGCGGCCCGTGCAGTATGGTGCAGAGTATCACCGCTCCCCGGGGAGTCGGACAGGCACATTTAACCACCTCAGTCATGATCTTGTGGTTGCTATGATACTCACATTTCAGATTTCCAAATATGCTCTAGATTTGCTCCTGTAACCGTGGCATCAGGAGCCTCATTTGACCGATGCTGACGCTGTGGTGACTCACTTAGTCCACTCATATATACGGACTATGGTTATAAGATGGCTTAAATCTCACAAGAGTCCATTTTGCTTAATATATGACCTTAAAGTGTAATTATATTTCTTTTTTTCATGACTTGTGTCCTCCTTCAGCTGTGTGTCGTCCAGACTGTAAGAACCAGGGCCGCTGCGTGAGGCCCAACGTGTGTGAGTGTCCTCTGGGATACACTGGACCCACCTGTGAGGAGGGTAAAGTCTCATAATAAAGCTTTGTGTACCCACTATATCTATATGCACTTTATGTAATGATGTTTTTTCTGTGTAGCCCACTGCGACCCCCCATGTCTACACGGAGGAACCTGTGCGGCCAGAAACCACTGCACCTGCCCCTATGGCTACGTGGGCCCCAGATGTGAAATCAGTGAGTGGAGAAGTTTAACCCTTTTAAAACCACAGGGATCCCCGGCATATGACTATAATTTAATCACAAGTTTTCCTCTGCATATTTTACCAAAGAAAGTTCAAATTTTAAGTTGTACTATTGTTTTTTACTGCATTATGGCGATCAGCAGTGCGTTCAAAGAGTGACTGAAGAAAGCACGATAGGCTACGGAAAAACAAAACAAAACAGGTAAAGAAGAAAAAAGTGCAGCGTCAGTGTCTTCTTCCTCGATTTGTTTTAGACTCAGCGTTTACTTGGAACCGGCGGCTATTTATCAAAATATTCACCTGCACTTAAATGGTTTTAAGTAATAAGAAACAAGCAGCAAGATTAGAACAGTTCTGCTACTTTAAAGCGCCTGTGACAGGTTGGACTTCACATTTGCCTAAAACACAGTTGAGATTATTAAATTTAAAAATTTTAAAGCCAAAAAAATTAAGAATAGGGAATATTTTAGGTTTCAAATTTGACTTCCTCCTTGGAAATCGTGACATCGGGCAGGGGTCTCTCGCCTTTTTCCTCCAGTGAGCTGCCTTTACTAAACAAAAATGCCAGAGAACTACTCATTTTAACACCCGTAAGAAACTGAGATGATTATAAGAAAGAGGACAAGGCTCATCTGTAAAATAAATTCCTCTTCCTATTATGAACCTGGCTCCAAATTTACTCCTATAACTGCTCGTCTTGATGAGCTTCGTTTGACTGGAGCTGAACGCTATGGGTGACATCACACTGCTCCACTGTACACAGAAATACTTATTGGCCAAAATGATAAGAAAACACCTTTATTTTGTTGAAATACTGTTAAAATATCTGTTGTTTCTTTTGAGTAAACTGTGCCTTTTGATTCTAATCTCCGATATGTTTTTGTCATAAATTATACAATCACATCCAGTGAAAGTATTTGACAATTTAAATGCCAGTCTCCTACCACAATTGAGGATTAAATCACCTGAGCCAGTTCTCTTTTACGTGCACACGGGGGAGCCGAGACGCGCGCTTCTCTGAGCCCGTCCACGTCAGACTCCCAAAGCTCCTCCCCTTCTAGCACGGTTTTATTGACTTTTAACAATACATCATGTCAGTGTTAGGTTTACAAAGACAGCATGGTCAAAGTATATATCATGGCTTGGTTTACATTTCATCAGATAAGCACAGAAATATGGCTCTGGGAACCCGAAGTAGAGTTCAAAAAGGTCACACATCTGGTTTTAGCAGAGATAGCGTTAACACTGGCTCTTTCATCCTCTGAGCCTGCCTTGTACCATTCCTTGAGACTGCATTAGCTTGATGTACATTTTTAAATAACTTCATCATTATAAGCATTTTATTCTAACAGTTTTAGAACTCTCTTCTTTCTGTAATTTTCAACTTTTTTTTTTTGCTAATTGCTTCCTATTTATTTATTATTTTTTATTATAAATAATAATTTATTATTATTATAATAATTTATTATTTATTTATATATTTATTTGGGGCAAGTAAGCAATTTGCATGATTTAATGGAACAATGGAACAATGTATTATCCATATAACATTAGTGAAATAACAGAAATAATAACAACAAAAAAGGGGTGTGAAGATTGGTGTAAAGGTATAATTTATATTTACCACAGGTATTATCCTGCCAAATTCGGCCCAAATCTGTCCAAAGCACGTTTCTATAAAATGAGTCAATGTAAATAGTTGTATCTCGTACTCTTTCCTGTTGTGAGCAGTGGTGTGCAGCCGTCACTGTGAGAATGGAGGGGAGTGTGTGGCCCCTGACGTGTGCAGGTGTAAGTCGGGCTGGCAGGGACCCACGTGTGCGTCAGGTACAGACTCGGCTCATTCTCTGAACACACACCCCTGTCCTGCACCTGACGCTGTTCTCTTCTGCTCCTGTCAGCGCTGTGTGACCCTCTGTGTGTGAACGGAGGAACGTGCATCAGGCCCAACTCCTGTGTGTGCCCCAGCGGATTCTACGGAGCCCGGTGCCACATCGGTGTGTAGTGCACATTCAGTACTCTACACTGCACTATACTGCAATACACTACACTGCAATACACTGCACTATACTGCAATACACTACACTACACTACACTACACTATACTACATTACACTACACTATACTGCAATACACTACACTACACTACACTACACTGCAATACACTACACTACACTAAACTGCACTACACTACACTACACTACACTACACTACACTGCAATACACTACACTACACTACACTACACTACACTACACTACACTACACTACACTGCAATACACTACACTACACTGCAATACACTACACTATACTTCAATACACTACACTACACTACACTACACTATACTGCAATACACTACACTACACTACACTACACTACACTATACTGCAATACACTACACTATACTGCACTATACTGCAATACACTACACTATACTGCAATACACTACACTACACTATACTGCAATACACTACACTACACTACACTACACTATACTGCAATACACTACACTACACTATACTGCAATACACTACACTATACTGCACTATACTGCAATACACTACACTATACTACACTACACTGCAATACACTACACTATACTGCAATACACTACACTACACTACACTACACTACACTACACTGCAATACACTACACTATACTGCAATACACTACACTATACTGCAATACACTACACTACACTACACTACACTATACTGCAATACACTACACTATACTACACTACACTACACTATACTGCAATACACTACACTATACTGCACTATACTGCAATACACTACACTATACTGCACTATACTGCAATACACTACACTACACTACACCACACTACACTGCAATACACTACACTATACTGCAATACACTACACTATACTACACTACACTGCAATACACTACACTATACTGCAATACACTACACTATACTGCAATACACTACACTACACTACACTACACTAAACTGCAATACACTACACTATACTACACTACACTACACTAAACTGCAATAAACTACACTAAACTGCACTTAACTACACTACACTACACTACACTACACTACACTACACTACACTACACTACACTTTTCTGCATTACACTACACTACACTACACTACACTACACTACACTATACTGCAATACACTACACTACACTACACTATACTGCAATACACTACACTATACTGCACTATACTGCAATACACTACACTATACTGCACTATACTGCAATACACTACACTATACTGCAATACACTACACTATACTACACTACACTACACTACACTGCAATACACTACACTATACTACACTACACTACACTGCAATACACTACACTGCACTACACTACACTACACTACACTACACTACACTACACTACACTACACTGCAATACACTACACTACACTACACTGCAATACACTACACTACACTACACTACACTACACTACACTACACTACACTACACTACACTACACTACACTACACTACACTACACTACACTACACTACACTACACTACACTACAATACACTACACTACAATACACTACACTACACTACAATACACTACACTATACTACACTACACTACACTATACTGCAATACACTACACTACACTGCAATACACTACACTACACTACACTACACTACACTACACTACACTACACTACACTACACTACACTACCCTACACTACACTACACTACACTGCAATACACTACACTACACTGCAATACACTACACTACACTACACTACACTACACTGCACTACACTGCAATACACTACACTACACTACACTACACTGCAATACACTACACTACACTACACTACACTACACTGCAATACTCTACACTACACTACACTACACTACACTACACTACACTACACTACACGACACTCCACTCCACTACACTACACTACACTACACTGCAATACACTACACTGCACTACACTACACTACACTACACTACACTACACTACACTACACTACACTGCAATACACTACACTACACTACACTACACTGCAATACACTACACTACACTACACTACACTACACTACACTGCAATACACTACACTACACTACACTACACTACACTACACTACACTACACTGCACTACACTACACTACACTACACTACACTACACTACACTACACTACACTACACTACACTACACTACACTGCAATACACTACACTACACTACACTACACTACACTACACTACACTACACTACACTACACTACACTGCACTACACTACACTACACTGCAATACACTACACTACACTACACTGCAATACACTGCACTATACTGCAATACACTACACTACACTACACTACACTATACTACATTACACTACACTATACTGCAATACACTACACTACACTACACTACACTGCAATACACTACACTACACTATACTACAATACACTACACTAAACTACACTAAACTACACTACACTACACTAAACTACACTACACTACACTACACTACACTACACTATACTACATTACACTACACTATACTGCAATACACTACACTACACTACACTACACTGCAATACACTACACTACACTATACTACATTACACTACACTATACTGCAATACACTACACTACACTACACTATACTGCAATACACTACACTACACTATACTACACTACACTACACTGCAATACACTACACTACACTACACTATACTACACTACACTATACTGCAATACACTACACTAAACTACACTATACTGCAATACACTACACTACACTACACTACACTATACTGCAATACACTACACTTTACTATACTACACTATACTACACTACACTTTACTATACTACACTACACTACACTATACTACACTACACTACACTGCAATACACTACACTACACTACACTATACTGCAATACACTACACTACACTACACTATACTGCAATACACTACACTATACTACACTATACTGCAATACACTACACTACACTATACTGCAATACACTACACTACACTACACTATACTGCAATACACTACACTATACTACACTATACTGCAATACACTACACTACACTACACTACACTACACTACACTACACTACACTACACTACACTACACTGCACTACACTACACTGCAATACACTACACTATACTGCAATACACTACACTACACTACACTATACTGCAATACACTACACTATACTACACTATACTGCAATACACTACACTATACTACACTATACTGCAATACACTACACTATACTGCAATACACTACACTATACTACACTATACTGCAATACACTACACTATACTACACTATACTGCAATACACTACACTATACTACACTATACTGCAATACACTACACTATACTACACTATACTGCAATACACTACACTATACTGCAATACACTACACTACACTACACTACACTACACTACACTACACTACACTACACTACACTACACTATACTGCAATACACTACACTATACTGCACTATACTGCAATACACTACACTATACTGCAATACACTACACTATACTACACTACACTACACTACACTGCAATACACTACACTATACTACACTACACTACACTATACTGCAATACACTACACTACACTACACTATACTGCAATACACTACACTACACTACACTACACTACACTACACTACACTACACTACACTACACTGCAATACACTACACTACACTACACTACACTGCAATACACTACACTACACTACACTACACTACACTGCAATACTCTACACTACACTACACTACACTACACTGCAATACACTACACTACACTACACTACACTGCAATACACTACACTACACTACACTACACTACACTGCAATACACTACACTACACTACACTACACTACACTACACTACACTACACTGCAATACTCTACACTACACTACACTACACTACACTGCAATACACTACACTACACTACACTACACTGCAATACACTACACTACACTGCAATACACTACACTACACTACACTACACTACACTGCAATACACTACACTACACTGCAATACACTACACTACACTACACTACACTACACTGCAATACACTACACTGCACTACACTACACTACACTACACTACACTACACTACACTACACTACACTGCAATACACTACACTACACTACACTACACTGCAATACACTACACTACACTACACTACACTACACTACAATACACTACAATACACTACACTACACTACACTATACTGCAATACACTACACTATACTGCACTATACTGCAATACACTACACTATACTGCACTATACTGCAATACACTACACTATACTACACTACACTACACTATACTGCAATACACTACACTACACTACACTACACTACACTATACTGCAATACACTACACTACACTACCCTACACTACACTGCAATACACTACACTATACTACACTACACTACACTACACTACACTACACTACACTGCACTATACTGCAATACACTACACTACACTACACTACACTGCAATACACTACACTACACTACACTACACTACACTGCAATACACTACACTACACTACACTACACTGCAATACACTACACTATACTACACTACACTACACTATACTGCAATACACTACACTACACTACACTACACTATACTGCAATACACTACACTATACTACACTACACTATACTGCAATACACTACACTATACTACACTATACTGCAATACACTACACTATACTACACTACACTGCAATACACTACACTATACTACACTATACTGCAATACACTACACTATACTACACTACACTGCAATACACTACACTATACTACACTACACTGCACTATACTGCAATACACTACACTACACTACACTATACTGCAATACACTACACTATACTGCAATACACTACACTATACTGCAATACACTACACTATACTGCAATACACTACACTACACTACACTGCACACTACACTACACTACACTACACCACACTACACTACACTACACTATACTGCAATACACTACACTATACTACACTACACTGCAATACACTACACTATACTACACTATACTGCAATACACTACACTATACTGCAATACACTACACTATACTACACTACACTGCAATACACTACACTATACTGCAATACACTACACTATACTGCAATACACTACACTACACTATACTGCAATACACTACACTACACTACACTATACTGCAATACACTACACTATACTGCACTATACCACACCACACTACACTACACTACACTGCAATACACTACACTACACTACACTATACTGCAATACACTACACTACACTACACTATACTGCAATACACTACACTATACTACACTAAACTGCAATACACTACACTACACTACACTATACTGCAATACACTACACTATACTACACTATACTGCAATACACTACACTACACTACACTGCAATACACTACACTACACTACACTACACTGCACTACACTACACTTCACTACACTTCACTATAATTCAATACACTACACTACACTATACTGCAATACACTACACTATACTACACTACACTGCAATACACTACACTATACTACACACTACACTAGAATGCAATACACTACACTACACTGCAATACACTACACTACACTACACTGCACTACACTACACTACACTACACTACACTACACTACACTGCAATACACTACACTACACTACTGCAATACACTACACTACACTACACTAAACTACACTACACTACACTGCACTACACTACACTGCAATACACTACACTATACTGCAATACACTACACTACACTACACTAAACTACACTATACTGCACTACACTACACTATACTGCAATACACTACACTATACTGCACTACACTATACTGCAATACACTACACTACACTAAACTACACTACACTACACTGCACTACACTACACTGCAATACACTACACTACACTACACTACACTACACTGCAATACACTACACTACACTACACTACACTGCAATACACTACACTACACCACACTACACTGCAATACACTGCAATACACTACACTACACACTACACTGCAATACACTACACTACACTACACTGCAATACACTACACTATACTGCAATACACTAATACACTACACTATACTGCAATACACTACACTATACTGCAATACACTACACTACACTACACTATACTGCAATACACTACACTATACTGCAATACACTACACTACACTGCAATACACTACACTACACTACACTACACTACACTATACTGCAATACACTACACTATACTACACTATACTGCAATACACTACACTACACTGCACTACACTATACTGCAATACACTACACTACACTACACTACACTACACTACACTACACTGCAATACACTACACTACACTACACTACACTACACTACACTACACTACACTACACTACACTACACTGCAATACACTACACTACATTACACTACACTACACTATACTGCAATACACTACACTACACTATACTGCAATACACTACACTACACTACACTACACTATACTGCAATACACTACACTACACTACACTACACTATACTGCAATACACTACACTATACTACACTATACTGCAATACACTACACTATACTACACTACACTGCAATACACTACACTATACTGCAATACACTACACTATACTGCAATACACTACACTACACTACACTACACTAAACTGCAATACACTACACTATACTTCACTACACTACACTACACTACACTATACTTCAATACACTACACTATACTGCAATACACTACACTACACTGCAATACACTACACTACACTACACTACACTACACTATACTCCACTATACTACAATATACTCCACTAAACTCCAATACACTACACTATACTACACTACACTGCAATACACTACACTATACTGCAATACACTACACTACACTGCAATACACTACACTACACTACACTACACTATACTGCAATACACTACACTACACTATACTGCAATACACTACACTACACTACACTATACTGCAATACACTACACTATACTGCACTATACTGCAATACACTACACTATACTACACTACACTGCAATACACTACACTATACTGCAATACACTACACTATACTGCAATACACTACACTACACTATACTGCAATACACTACACTACACTACCCTACACTACACTGCAATACACTACACTATACTACACTACACTACACTATACTGCAATACACTACACTACACTACACTACACTATACTGCAATACACTACACTACACTACACTACACTACACTACACTGCAATACACTACACTATACTACACTATACTGCAATACACTACACTCTATACTGCAATACACTACACTATACTACACTATACTGCAATACACTACACTATACTACACTATACTGCAATACACTACACTATACTGCAATACACTACACTACACTATACTGCAATACACTACACTATACTACACTATACTGCAATACACTACACTATACTGCAATACACTACACTACACTACACTATACTACACTATACTGCACTACACTACACTATACTGCAATACACTATATTATACTACACTATACTTTATTACACTATACTATACTACACTACACTGCACAAATATTTCTAGAACTTCCATCTTCATTTTGTGTGTTTCAGCCTTGTGTAACCCTCCGTGTAAAAATGGAGGCCAGTGCATCAGGAACAACATGTGCTCGTGTCCAGACGGCTACACAGGGAGGAGGTGTCAGAGGAGTAAGTGAGCAGCACTGGACTGTGACTTATGTGTGAGATCAGGATGTGGAGGTCGGTCCATACTCGTGCTGATTCAGAGCACAATATAATCTTAAAGAAACAGGACCCATGTGTCTCCAGATATGAGGCAACATGTACTGTACAGATCAAAGCTTTTACTGAGGATAAAAACATGGGACATGATGCCAGATTTATTTATGTTATTTATGTAATAAGACACTTATCCCATCATAAAGCAGAATGAGCCTCACATGAGTCTTGCCTGTTTCACTGCTAGAATCCAGTTGTTTGCTCTGTGATTGGTCCACCAGCTGCTGGGCCATGATGGATTTTTGCAAATTTGTGAACACACAAATATCGTGCAAGGCCAATGAGGCATGGCCTGTCCATATAGTAAGAATGAGAAAAACATGTGTGTGTGTGTGTGTGTGGTTATGGCTCTGACAGCACAGGCTCAGTTGTGATGTAGTATAGTTTTTAAAACAGTAAGAGCACAGGCCACATAAAGTTCCATTTTAGAAGCAAAATGAAGTGATTTCCACTGAATCTAGAGTCCAGAAAGTACCGTTAGAGTGCATTTTATCTGTCTGCTTAAGTCCCATGATCCTCGAGAACGTGACTTCATAAAGTTGGTCACATGTTATAGGAAGGACATCATGTGGGCCACTGGAAACACTGAACATTCAATTTGATATGGTGACATCTGTTTGTTTTGTGTTTAGGTGTGTGTGAGCCCATGTGCATGAACAGGGCCAAGTGTGTGGGGCCCAACACCTGCTCATGTGCCTCAGGCTGGAGCGGAGAGAGGTGCAGCCAACGTGAGTCACTGAAAAACCTTATTATACACTGCTCAACAAAATTAAAGGAACACTATGAAAACACATCAGATCTCATTGTAAAATCATTTGGAGAATGTCTTAGGAACAAAAGGATGCCCCCTCTTTTAATGGAAAATGAACAACAGGGGCACTAGAGTGAAGTTGCACAGATTGTCCAACTTCTCCAGAATAGCACAGCACGTGCTGTTGCAGGAAATTTAATGTGTCTCCCAGCACAATCTCCAGCACATGGAGGAGATTTCAGGAAACAGGCAGTTACTTTACAGTAGGAGATCTGGACAGGGCCATAGAATGTCCTCAACCCATCAGCTGTACCCATATCTGCTCCTTTGTGTGAGGAGGAACAGGCTGAGCTCTGCTGTGTCCTACAGAATGACCTCCAGCAGGGCACTGGTGTGAAAGTCTCTGCACAAACAATCAGAAACTGACTTCCTGAGGGTGGCTTGAGGGCCCCATGTCCTGTAGTGGGCCCTGTTCTTCATTGGTATTTGCTAGATGGGACCAGAATTGGTAAGTGTGCTGCTGGTGCCCTGTGCTTTTCACAGAGGAGAGCAGGTTCACTTTGAGCACCTGGATGAGCAAGTGAATGGCTCTCATGATCACCTGACTTAAACCTGATAGAACACCTCTGGGACATTATGTTTGGGTCCATCAGACTCCATGTTGCTCCTCAGACTCTACAGGAGCTCAGATCTGAGAGGACATCCCACAAGAGACCATCTCTCGTCATTAGGAGCCACGATGTTGTCAAACATGTACACAAACACGTGGGGGCCACAGGATACTGAGAAGCATTTTGAGTTGCAAAAATTACATTTTGGCAAAATGGACTAGCAGAGTGCCTATAAAATGAGTCCTGTGTACACTGAACATTTTATTTCCATTAAAAGAGGTGGCGTCTTTTTCTTCCTAAGACATTGCCCTGTTCATATTTGTATAGACATCCAACTTTTTTTTTTCACTTTGAGAGCTGATGTGTTTTCAGAATGTTCCTTTAATTTTTGGAGCAGTATATTAATAACTATAATACAAAGTTTTGCTAAGAGAGGAAATGCCATCTCAAACACCCACTGAGACATATGAGGTTTTACTTCTCGTATTTAGTCATGAACTATCACTTTTGTAGTTTGGCTTCTCAAAAACAAACCTGGAGCTGTGTTTTGCTTCATCCACACATGTTTAAGTAACCCTTTATTCCTTTATTATTAGTCTGTCTGAATCTCCAAAGCTCAAAATGCTCTGTTCAACCTTCTTACATCATGTCGTGGTAGTTTTCAATAGCTTTTTCCCTTTAGTTTACCTTTAGTTAGAGATTTAGAGAAGAACTTAACGTAAATATGGATCGTTTGTGTTAAACATGTGTGAATGAAGCAAAACACAACTCCAGATCTGTTTGTGACGAGGAAACAACATTAGAACCAATCAGAAAATGTTATCATATGGACCATTTAAGATCACAAACCCCTGCTACGATATGTTTCCTTTCTCTGTGTAGAAGAATCCAGTGATAAAGCAGATCTGGTGGCAGAGTTTAGTGTGTTTCCATGTCATAGATCCGCTGTTGTTTGTGCCCCTCAGCCGTGTGTCTGCAGAGGTGTAAGAACGGAGGGGAGTGCATCGGACCCAACACCTGTCAGTGTCCGGCCGGGTGGGAGGGGCTCCAGTGTCAGAGCCGTGAGTGGCCACACTTTTACTGTTTGTTTGGGGGGGGGTTTTATGTTTTTTCCAGTGGGTTTGACACTACAGTCTAAATTTCAGCGTAACTTACCACTGAAGGAGCAATGGCGCAACCTTATCTCCATTTTGACAGAAACTAAAACACGACAATCGACTATTTACAGTTTTTGGACACTTTTATCTGCTGAAAATTTAAAGGAGATGCACTGCCAAGTCCCGACAAACTCTCAGCATTTGTGTTTTTGGGTTTGCTTTCTCAGCTGTGTGCAAACAGGCCTGTCTGAACGGGGGGAGGTGTGTGCTGCCGGATTACTGCTACTGTCGCAAAGGATTCAAAGGACTCACGTGTGCAATGAAGGCAAGAAACACACAGTACAGACAGCAGCTTTGAGTACAATCTTTTTAGGTTTCATCAGGAAATGAGAAAGAAGTGGTGGTTTTCAGACTCTAGACTGTCAAACTGTGTTATACTCCCAGATAAGGTGCAAGAGCCACGTTTCGCGATTGATTACATTCTACTTTGTGTGTTTCTGTTTGTTTTTTTTGTTGTTGTTTTTTGCTGCTGTGTGTGAGAGAGCCGACTGTTCCATCACAGGATGTTTAAAGGGAACAGTCAGATCAGAATTTACAGATGAGTGAGATGTTCTAGTCATCTGCACTGATCTTACCTCATACAAATACATGTACTAATAATAATAGATCTTTATTTCTAAAGCACTTTTTAAAACAGGGTTTACAAAGTGCCATACAGACAGCAAAAAAACAAGCAGAAGGAGCACACAGAAACATACAAAAACAGACAAAGAGGCAGGTCAGATAACACAATAAATGTAGTTAATATGATTAACTTAGGTTCAGGAGCAGGACCACGCCTCTACCGCCCTCGCCTCCTCTCCAGCGAATCACAGCTCACTTCTACCACACCTCAATTTCCCAGAAGACTATTTGTAGCAGCCTATCCCGGCAACTCAGTGTGTCCCGAATACCTCGACTCCACCCTCCCAACCCATATCTGTTCACTTCCAGACATAAGACGCCTACAAGGGGGGTCCTGTTCCAGCTGGGCAAGGTGATTGAGACTGAACCCCCACCCTGAATCTCAACCCAGCCGACTTGCCTCGTCTCCAAATAATTAACCTTTTCGCTTTGCACATGTGTTGTTGGTGTGGTCCTTGCTAGTGAATCAAAATTAGGATCAAACAATTCAATCAATTCAAATAAATACATTAATTAAATAAATAAGTCAAGCTAAAACCAGCTAAAGGAAGGCCAGTCGGTAAAAGTTTGTTTTAAGAAGTGATTTAAAAGATGGTACTGATGGTGCAGGGACCTGCCTGAGGAGATAAGGCTGCGGGAGGCTAATATGGGGTTAAAAGTTCTGAAATGTAACTTGGTGAGACCTAAACGAGGTTTAAAAGTGATGAGTAAAATCTTCAAATCAGTTCTAAAACACACAGGAGCCAGAGAAGGGAAGTGGGGAATATATGGATGTTTGTTCAAACCCGCGAGGAGCCGAGCTGGAGGCGGGAGGTGGATTTGGTGTCGAGATCAGAGAGGAGGAAGTTGCGATAGACTAAACAGGAGAAGATGAGCACATGGATGACTTTTTCCAGATCAGGGTGAGAGAGGATATGTTTGCTTTTACTAATTGTGCAGAGGGGGATTAAAAAAACAGGATTGGGACACTTTTTTGATGCAAAGTTGGACGTTGAAGCAAGAGTATGCACTAACTCTATGTCCCTCTGCTTCTGTCTCCAGGCCTCGCAAACATGAAGAGAGACGGATCTGCGAAGTGAAGAACGAATGAAGAACAACGAGTGACTGAGTGTGTGGGTTTTTATCGCGTTGTGGAGACTCAAATCCTGGGGACCTGCCTCCTTTACATGGACAAAAGTCCGATCCTTACGACATAAATCAACACGGTTTAAAGTTCAGATATGGGTTAAAATAGCTTAAACTTAAACTTGTTTTGTTCTTTCTACAACTGTGACATTGCATATAGATAATATTTTACAACCTGAATGTGTTTTTCTAGTTAGCACCTTTTCCCAAACGGCACATGAGATAAAGAGTGTTTATCTCGACAAATCAGGTACAGACCTTTTAACTTAACTTTGGTTAAAGAGGGGGTGTTACACAAGTTTCTACCATGTTTTAACGCTGTTCTCTCATCAAAACCACGCCTGAGGGGGTTCGAGATGTCATCCGTGCATGTTTGAGTAATCTAGCGATCTCTCTATCCTCATTCGAACCCAATACAATCTCCCCACAAGCTTACGTCATCTGTGCTCCTATAGATTTACAAAGGAATCACGCAGAACACCCCAAGATCAAGTATCTCGGAGTCTTGTTCACAGTGAGGGGAGGATGGAGCGTGAGATTGACAGGTGGATCGGTGCAGCGTCGGCAGTGATGCGGTCGCTGTATCGGACCGTTGTGGTGAAGAGGGACCCTAACCCTCTCGATTTACCTCAATCTACGTTCCTCCCCTCACCTATGGTCACGAGCTCGAGGATACAAGCGGCCGAAATGAGCTCGGTTACACGGGAGGAGCACGGAGTAGAGTCGCTGCTCCTCCACATCGAGAGGAGCAGCCGAGGTGGCTCCTCAGCGCTTCTCTCGGGAGGTGTTCCGGGCATGTCCCGCCGTAAGGAGGCCCCGAGGAAGACCTAGGACATGCTGGAGGGACTGGGATCACCTTGGGGGTCCCCCTGGAGGAGCTGGAGGAAGTGTCTGGGGTGAGGAAGTCTGGGGGTCCCTGGATAAGTGGAAGAAAATGAATGGACGGATACAAAACTCTACACGACGACTTTACAAAACCTTTATTAGCAAAATGCACTCCGATTGTGTCGTGATAGTGCTCTGAAGTGAAGCGGGAGTGACGAAGATTGAAGAAAAAAGCGAGGAGGGAGCGTCAAAAAGCAAAACTGAAGCTTATAGAACGCGCAAAACAATAAAATGTAACATGGTCATCAAAATATATTATGTATAAACAGTTAATAGCCCTTAGAAGTGTAATACCCCCTCTTTAAGGTTAGGGTCAGGCTCCAGGAGATGAACTGAAGTTATAAAGCCCAAATGTATGGAAACCCAATGTGTGCGTGTGTGTGTGTGTGTGTTTGTGTGTGTGTGTGTGTGTGTGTCTGATCTATTGCACTTCCCTGTATATCGTTACTACCTCATGACTCCACACATGGTAAGTGCGTTAGTGCTTTAGAACGTGGACAGACTGAAATGTACCAGCGGAAAAAAAACAGGACAAATGGATCTGTGAGGATTCAGGATGAAGAGTTCCTTATGTAAACTGTCGAAAAATCAGAATTGGTGGTTTTTTAGATTCTAGAATGTGATGAGACATTTTTCCCCGATTGATTTACGTTGTACTTTGCCATGAAATATCCAAAAAGTAAACTCACAAATGTTGAATCGGATGGTTTTTATGAGTGACTAGACTCTAGATAGAACTCACTGCCTTAAAGGTGCATTGTGTAACTTTTCTGGTCAAATCGTTATTACTTTGTCTTGAATGTAATGTGTCACAGTGTGGTATTAAAACCTTTCTATCTTCATAGAGACCAAACCAGACCAAGTTACAGATCAGATCTATGGAGAGGTGACCGCACTCGTAGTCAGTTTGTATGTTCCATCCATCTTCTCCCGCTTAATCCAGCTGGGTCGCGGGGCAGTTTGCTGCCCAATACTCATAGCACCTGACCCCCCTATGAACCCCTCTGCAGGTGGTGAGCCCACAGGAGGGTGGACAACATGGTCCTTGATGTTAGTTCATAGAGGTGCTGCATGTTTTGGGTTGATGGGGAAACCGGAGTACCCGGAGGAAACCCATCCAGACACGGGGAGGAACATGCAAACTCCACACAGAAAGGCCCGGCGACCCGGGATCGAACCCGCAACCTTCTTGCTGTGAGGCCTGAGTGTTGCCACTCAGCCACCGTGCCGCCTAGTCTGTATGTTTTTCAAGGTGGTCACAGGTGGTTTTATCATTGAAAATTACCTTGAAAAACATAGTCTGTATGTTTTTCAAGGTAATTTTCAATGATAAAACCACCTGTGACTGAATAAATGTGAGGCAGATCTGTGTAATGTCACACTGTGAAACATACCAGGCAGAGAAATAAACAGGTGACGGACCATCCACCAGAAAAGTTACACAATGCAGCTTTAACTTCTATGTCAGAATAAATAAACAAAAGTTAAATGATTTTTTTTCACAGCAGCTTCAGAAAGTGGTGCCACTGTTCAATGCCAAAATGCGGTTTATAAAGATTATATTTGCAGGGTTCCCACGGTTCAAAGTCATAGAAATTGAAAATGTCATTTTCCAGGCCTGGAAAAAATCATGGAATTTTGTAAACTCAATGAAAGTTTTGGAAAAGTCATGGAATTCTTGTATCTCTTTCGCGCAACTACAGCGTTCTGTTAAGTTCTCATTAGGCGGTTATGATTATTTCCGAATGTCAGCAAAGAGGCACAATAAATGCACTGACAGGATTTTGAATGTTAAAAAACTGTAATACCAAACCATAAGGTGAGAGGAAAGAACAACATTTCATATTTAGCCCTAAAAGTGCTCAATTCTACACATGTAGGTGTCGTAAAGTCATGGAAAATTCACTTTAGGTCACATGTGTCAAACATGCGGCCCGGGGGCCAGATCCGGCCCTCCAAGACCTTTAATCTGGCCCTCGGCTGATTTTTCTATTAAAATACTTAAAATTTTCTGATTTTTCTGTTAATTTTCTGCACCGTTTAGCATAGCAGCGTCTCCGGCGTTTCTGTACGTTGCGACTCCCACCAGAGCAGCACAAATGAAGACTTTCCTCTTTCCAAACGCTCTTAAAGGACGATCGTTTTGACTGTCGACCGTGACCCTCATCAGCAAAATGTCAAAAAATGAGAAAAGCAGATGCTGAGTTCAGGATTTCCCAAGAAAAATAGTCTAATTCTTATTTGTTGACAGAGGTGAATGGGAAATCTGTGCTCAGTGTGTTTGGAACAAGTGGCGTTGCTCGAGGAATATAATCTTAAACACCACTACGAGACACGGAGAAAAATACAATAACTTGAAGAGAGAACTGAGTTTTCTGATCCGGCCCTTTTGGGATCAAAGTAGGCTGCATACGGCCCCCGGACCAAAATGAGTTTGACACCCCTGCTTTAGGTCATGAAAAAGTGGAAAAGTTTTGAAATTTTGTCAGTGAAAAAGTGTGGGAACCTGCGTATGATCATTGTGGATGTTAGTTTGAAAATAAAGATGGTGGATTGTGTTTCCTTCTATGTTACGAATGTTCAAAATGGCATTAAGGCGGTCACACAGCATAGAGGATTTACATATTTTTATTGTGTTTGATAATACATTTTGGAACTTTTTGTGTACTTTCAGTTTCAAATAGACTGTTAAAAATGCAGATTTACATGCTACGTGGTTTATATTTAATACAAATAAAAAGTCACATACCTGTATTCACAAGTTTAAATTGTCAAATGGAAGAAGAACCCGCTACAACTACTACTATTAGTACAACCACTACTACTACTGCTACTACTATTATTACTACTACAGCTACTTTTGGAGTGTAAGAACTGCTTATAGCTGAGATGAACACACTGTAAGTAGAAAAAAAATCCTATAGATTATTAATACAAAATTCCCAAAATTAATATCTACATGGTTTTAAAGTGGGACTAAACACGTAAACTCTGACCACAAACACATTTCAAATGGAACAAGAAAGCCTCAAATTTATCCATTTTGTCCTAAAGTCGGCTAAAAGAACTATAAACAGAAGACAGTTCTATTAAAACTCCATAGACTGGAGTGAAGTAGTAAGTTGCATCTATTTAACAGTTCCACAAAGCAGAACTAGAACGGAATTGTGAGACCAAAATTGGAGACTAGATTGCGAAATGTATACGGTATATTAGAAATTATATTAAAATTTCATCTCGTCTCGTTCTCGTTGACCCGATCTCGTCTCGTCTTGTGGAAATTGTGTCTCGTCCCATCCCCACTGAAATCCATTTAAGGTGATTTAGTGTTTAGTTCCACTTTAAATAACTTAGAATCTACAAAACTGATCTTCGTTTGAGCACTTGTACTTGAAAAGTCGAGCGATCTATACGTGACTATATCTTAAAGCCCCAGTATGTCACTTTTTAGCCAAGATAGATAGACTAAAATAAAAGCTTGTGTTTTTGGTTTATTTTGATTGCACTGAAAAGCATCTGTTGTTTCCATGGAAATGTCATGTTGGCAATAGTGGGTAAAATCCCTGTTGAATCCATGGCAAAAGGAGAAATATAAAAGTTTATTTAGTCGAATAAATAAACTTTTCAACAAATTAAACTTTCATCCAGTTGACAAATTGAAGTTCTCCTTTTGTCACATTTTGGCAATAGTGTTCCACAGTCTGGTATAAAACCATAGACTCTATGTACAAATGGACAGAGGTAACCGAGCTGCCACATCCCAAATTCGATGTGACAATGGGTGCGCTTCAAACTCCACTGACTCTGGCTCCTCATTTTGGTCTTAAAATGTTCATACTAAACCGCGCTACATCATCCTGGTGTTTTTATTTCACTACTTTTGTCTGTACTGTATTTTTTGGACTATAAGGCGCACTTAAAATCCTTTAATTTTCTCCTTTAATATATCATCCATTGTTTTAGTATTGGGATATATCGTGATATATCGAATTGTGGCATGCATATCATGATATGTATCGTATCATCAGACTCAAAGCAATGCACAGCCCTACGACATACTGTGCTTCAACATCATATTATGGTGTGACATGCGACTCACACACCCCAAGTGAAGTAAACTAACTCTGTGCTGCCATCATTCCAGGTGGATTAACCAAAGAACTCCAACTGCTAGATATCGGTGTCAACAGGTTAGACTGCAGCTGTGTGGGAGCGCTGGACGACAGAAGATGAACTCACAATCATCAAGACAGAGGCAACGTCGGGCAAGTTACACCACCATCTGCCGACGGATTGTGGATTTCTGGGCAAAGGAATCAGTCTCACTTAATGCACCTTATAATCCGGTGCGCTTTATAGTCCGAAAAATACGGTAAATCAATTCCTATTTCTAATATGGAACTCCAACAATTGCCCCTATAACTGCCGACCACAGTGAGCTTCATTTGACTGGAGCCAAATGCTATGAGTGACGTCACGCACCCTTCGTCCGCTTCTTTATACAGCCTGTGGATAAAACACAGCCATCTTCATGGGGAATGTGCTGAAGTTTGGTTTTAACTTCCTATTTCCATGGAAACACGCGGGCGAAATGACACTTCCACAAAGTGACTGCTCCTTTCAAGCCAAACCTCAAATGAAGATGAATATTCTGAATTCCTGTCAAGTACACCTTAGTAACACCTGAAGTACAAAAAAACACCAGCTATTCCATCCCAACATGTGAAGAGCTCTTCCGACAGCCCGAGTGAGCTTTAACCCCGGGTCCGGAGCCGTCAGTAGCTCTTCTTCTTCTCTTCACAGTGAGCTCCAGAGAACGGCGGGCGGCAGCGGCACTTCCCAGGAGCAATACACTTCCCTCCGTTCAGACAGGGCGTCGCACACACAGCTGCAGCAGGACAGAGACACAGTGTTAAACCACAAATGTAAATGTCTCTGATCTGATTTTAAAACTTCAGGTTATTCATCTTGTTTTCAGATTTATTATCAAATTACTAGTTTAGAGGCGGCATCATTCTAGTCTAGAGGTCGTTTATTTGAAGAGAACTTGTCCAGTGAAATGATCTTGCTGCAGGGACAGATCATTTCACTACTTTTAAGTCATTTTCTGATAGATTTAAGTGTTTAGATCTTAAATTTTGGCCAAGCTATGATCATGATCTCTGGGTAATGACCTAAAGGACGAGATCGCCGATACAAGCGGCCCACATGAGTTTCCTCAGGAGAGTGGCCGGGTGCTCCCTTAGAGATAAGGGGAGGAGCTCGGTCATACAGTAGAAGCTCGGAGTAGAGCCGCTGCTCCTCCACGTGGAGAGGAGCAGCTGAGGGGAGGGCTGTTCTGATGCCTCCCTCAGGAGGTGTTCTGGGCATGTCCCACTGGGAGGAGGCCCCGGGGAAGACCCAGGACACACTGGAGGGACTCTGTCTCTGGGCCTGAGAACACCCCAGGAACCCTCCGGAGGAGCTGGAGGAAGTGTCTGGGGAGAGGGAAGTCTGGGAGCCCCTGCTTAGACGGCTGCCCCCATGACCCAGCGCCGAATAAGAGGAAGAAAATGGATAAATGGATGGATTTTGGCCAAGCTTTTTGCAGTGCAGACAGATCTTCCAATATTATTTCCAAATAAAGTCTTTTTTTTGTTTTCACAGACCAGTGCACAGACCGAGGTCCTGTAACTGTAACGCACGGCTCTGTCAAAAAGAACCTTTATTTGGATATAAAAGGAGCGAAACCACGAGCCACCACATTCTGAACAGGAAATGAGCGCGGGAGCACTTCCAGCTCCATCGACTCCAATTCACTCTGAAAGAACACCACCCCGCTCTATGTTGTATTAAAGGTGCACTGTGCAACTTTTCTGTTGTGCACTTTTCTGTTGTGCACTTTTCCCTAACCCTAACCTACTACGTGCTTGTCTCCATGAAGATGTTATTGCTTTGCCTGGAATATTCCATGATAATGACGTTAAAAATATCCGTCATTTACTGTATGACTGTTTAGAACGTGCATAAAAAACGTAAATACATAGATATAATATAAAAAAATCCTTCTTTCGAATGTAAATGTCACACAGATTTTACTTTTATTCTAAAAGGAGTGCAAGGAAGTAAATACGTATTTAACCCCACCCCTTTTCTACTGTCCCAACTTAACAAAGAACACATAGACTTCTCATTTCCTGTACATTATGAGCTAGAATTGCACAAACTTTTATTAATTATGTGTGTTTCTACTGCTAAAAATCCAATCATTTCTCCTGGGAACAGGGGCGCCTCTCCACAGACCTGAACTGTAATGAAGTGCAGCGCAGTAACCTGCTCGTCTCCCTCGTGACAGATAAGTTTAATTTATACTTTGGAACATTTTAGGCAGTGCACCTTTAACCCGCTGTACGTGATCCTCGTGTTTTTCTTTCTCTATTTTGTCCGTAAATCAATTCCTGTTCCTGATATGTAACTCTGCCTCACATTTGCCTCATAACTGCTGACACTTGTGAGCTTCATTTGACTGTTTTTAGTTCACACTCACTTAGTCCACGTCTTCACACAGTTTATGGGTTTTACATGTGCGACCGTGACAGAAACAGACGCTTTTCACACTTCATTCAGTCGCTCCAGACGTGTGGGTGAAAACATGAGTCTAGTTTCTTTGGTTTTTACATCTGGATAAACGCTCCAGTCACACAGACGGCGATGAATAAACATGAACCTGAATTATATAATGTTTTTGGAACTGATGTGAAAGCCCAGAAGCCCAGAAAGAGCACTTATATAACAGAAATAGACCGATATTTGCACTTTTTAGCATAGATTTTGTTTGGATTACACACATGAAGCTTTATCCATCCATCTTCTTCCGCTTATCCGGGGCCGGGTCGTGGGGGCAGCAGTCTAAGCAGGGGCTCCCAAGCTTCCTTCTCCCCAGCCACTTCCTCCAGCTCCTCCGGACGGACCCCGAGGCGTTCCCAGGCCGAGAGACATAGTCCCTCCAGCGTGTCCTGGGTCTTCCCCGGGGCCTCCTACCGGTGGGACATGCCCGGAACACCTCCCGAGGGAGGCGTCCAGGAGGCATCCGGACCAGATGCCCGAGCCACCTCAGCTGCTCCTCTCGACGTGGAGGAGCAGCGACTCTACTCCGAGCTCCTCCCGTGTGACCGAGCTCCTCACCCTATCTCTAAGGGAGCGCCCGGCCACTCTGCGGAGGAAACTCATTTCGGCCGCTTGTATCCGCGATCTCGTTCTTTCGGTCATTACCCAGAGCTCATGACCATAGGTGAGGGTAGGAACGTAGATTGACCGGTAAATCGAGAGCTTCGCCTTTCGGCTCAGCTCCCTCTTCACCACAACGGTCCGATACAGCGACCGCATCACTGCCGACGCCTCACCGATCCGCCTGTCAATCTCACGCTCCATCCTCCCCTCACTCGTGAACAAGACCCCGAGATACTTGAACTCCTCCACTTGAGGCAGAGACTCCCCACCCACCCAGAGAGGGCAATCCACCTTTTTCCGGTCATAAAGCTTTAATTTTAACCTTTTAGTCTGAAGAAAGTGATGCAAAAATGTGATCACACTGGATTCTACGGAGTTTGTAGAAAAAGAAGGTTGTGGATGAGTTTGTACTTTATTTTAATTAGATCACAGAGGAAAAATCACGTAAATCGGCTCTGCGTATCAGCCTAAATATATTGAGTTTATCAGCCATCGCTTCCTTTGGATTTTAAACAATTGGTATTGGCCATAAAAAAACGCAGATCGGTCGATCTCTATTCCATAATTTTAATGTTAGTTTTAAATTATAAAGCAAAAATAGAGTGGGATGTGTGTTAAAAGCACATGTTGGGAGAATGATCATTGTAATCATGTTCAAAAACACACACGTATATATTAAAAAAGTTGAGCTGCAGCGCATGAATAGCTGAATGAACCAATAATTAGCCACAGAAGTGAAAAAATCTCCCTCGAAATGCAAAGAAAATGTCCAGATGCTAAATACTGAGCCCCAAAATATTGTTCCAGCTCTCATACCGCACACTGAACGATAAGTCGATATAGTAGTGATCATGTCTATACATAAAACAGATGTGAATTTTAATTATTATAATTTTTTGGATAAGAATTGCAGTTGCATTGAGATTTGCTGCTTCTGCAAAGTTCTCAGTTTGAACAAGAGTATGAATCCATTTATGTCGTTGTTGATTTGTTCTCATTTTTTTATGATGCAAATTTTATGATGCAATTTAATAAAAGCTCAGAGTCTATTAAACCTTTTAAATGCAGCTTGTTTCATGTTTTTATGTGCTTCAGAGGCTGAGATATGAAGGTTTTCAGAAACAATGACAGTTCTTCAAAAACCCTCAGGAGATCAGGACCTTTATCCCTGAAGAGCAGAAGCGCTTCTAGGCATTTGGAGGCTTTTGGAGGCATTTGGAGGCATTTGGAGGCATTTGGAGGCTTTTGGAGGCATTTGGAGGCATTTGGAGGCATTTGGAGGTATTTGGAGGCATTTGGAGGCATTTGGAGGCTTTTGTAGGCATTTGGAGGCATTTGGAGGCATTTGGAGGCATTTATAGGTGTTTGTAGGCATTTTTTGCAGCATTTTAGGTGTTCAGGGGTTAACACGTAATTGGTCACATTGGTTTTCATACAGCACTTTTCTACCTTCATGGCTCAAAGTGCTTTACAACAAGGAACCACTCACACATTCATACACCAATACACACAGACACTAGGAGGAAGGTGGGTCTTGCCCAAGGACACAATGACAGCACTCATCTGTGGAAGCTGGAATCAGACCTCCACACTGTGAATCACTACACTACACTATGGGTCAGAGGATCTGACCTTTCAACCAGTGATGTTTCTGTTGAGAGTGGGATTCAAACTGGCAACCCTTGTGTCAGTGGATAAACAGCACCAGCTAAGACGCTGTGGCCCCTGTGAGAGAAGCTGAAATCTGAATTGAAGCCATGAAGCATTCCAGAACACAGGGGACAGGTTTGTGCACGTCTAAAATCCTGAATTTGCATTTGTCTTCACTGAATGTTCACTGCTTTGAATGTTCCACATGCAGTAAACATATAATTGTGTTCATGTTTATTGTGCATCAGAGTCTCACCAGTGTGGCAGGCCCCTCCCAGCCAGCCGTCCGGACAGCTGCAGATCCCAGGGGCCACACAGATGCCTCCATTCCTACAGCCCTGAGGACACAGAGCTGCAGACGACACGAGAGACAGAGGAGGTGATCAGAGCGAGAGCACAAAGGACTTTTAATGTGACAGAGTGTATTATGCAAAATCAGCCTGTTAGTGTCTCTGCCATTCCACTGTTAGAACATTTTTCCCTCATCAAAAACATGCCTGAAGAGGTTTGAGTGCATGTTTAAGTAATCTAGTTATTACCTTGTTACGACTTTTACTTCCTCTAGATAGTCAAGTTTGATCGTCTTCTCGGTGCTCCGCCAGGGCCGTGGCCGACCCCGGCGGGGCTGATCCGAGGACCTCACTTAACCATCCAATCGGTAGTAGCGACGGGCGGTGTGTACAAAGGGCACGGACTTAATCAACGCGAGCTTATGACCCGCGCTTACTGGGAATTCCTCATTCATGGGAAATAATTGCAATCCCCAATCCCTATCACGAGTGGGGTTCAGCGGGTTACCCAGGCCTCTCGGCCAAGGGTAGACACACGCTGATCCACTCAGTGTGGCGCACGTGCAGCCCCGGACATCTAAGGGCATCACAGACCTGTTATTGCTCAATCTCGTGTGGCTGAACGCCACTTGTCCCTCTAAGAAGTTGGACGCTGACCGCACGGGGCCGTGTAACTAGTTAGCATGCCAGAGTCTCGTTCATTATCGGAATTAACCAGACAAATCGCTCCACCAACTAAGAACGGCCATGCACCACCACCCACAGAATCGAGAAAGAGCTATCAATCTGTCAATCCTTTCCGTAGTGATCTGTCCCGGGCCCTATTCAAACCCTCCTTACAGTGTATGAGCCTGTCCAAGACCAGTCCGCAAGACGACAACTACACAAAGCACATGAGACGTGCAGTAGTTTCATGAGCAGGACGTGTGATGCTTGTAATGTGACAATGCTCTGAAGGGGGAGAGTGCAGAGCAAAGGTGAAGAAAACTAAACTGAAACTAATTACACATTTTAATATGTTGTTTTCAGCTAATATAGCATTTTCAAAGCAATAGACGGTAACACTGTGAGCTAAATATTTTAGATCTTATATAGATCGTAGTGGTTAAAGAGGCTCTAGACACATATTATGGCTCCATTATTCTGCCCCAGGGCAGCTGTGATAAAGCTTTACCACTGCCCAGGGAGGATTTGCTTGTGGCCGGTGGTCAGAGGGGCCAATGGTGCAAATTAGTAACCATCAGTCTGCCCAAGGGCAGCTGTGGCTACAATAGTGCTTTAGCATCACAGAATGTGGAGTGAATGAAAGACCTGAGCTTTGAGAGGCTTTGACAGACTGTAAGTTATTATCATGACTTAATACTGTCTATTCTGAAGTAAAGCTACTTTTATTGTAGTACATTTGAGTTGCTTTACCCACATTTACATACATTTATAAGCTCAGTAAAACTTGCCCTGCTCCATCTGAACACAGTGAAGTGTAAAGTGATCACATGAGCTCACCCTCCTGACAGCGCACTCCAGTCCAGGAGGAGGGGCAGATACAGCGGGGCACTCCATTCACCGCAGAGCACTCTCCACCGTTCCAACAGCCTCCATCACACGTCACTGCAGCAGCACCACACCAAGACCAGACAAGACAATATTATAATACACACTGGTCCCAGTCACATGTACCTGAAGGAGCACTCACCTTTATGGCAGTACCGCCCCCCGTACCCCGGCTGACATCTGCACTTCCCAGGCCTCAGACACACTCCTCCGTTCTTACATTTGGGAAAACAGGTCGCTATGACAACAAGGATTCACTGTGAATGACTAAAGTAAGATTAAACTAAACTTAAACTGACACAAGAGTGTGGACTGTAGATCAGGACGATTACAGAGGAGCCTCTAAGCACCAGGTCCAGACCTGCTGTCAAACTAAACTCACAGCTCTGGGGCTCAGGAGGACACAGGGATGGGAAATAGCTCAGCATATGGTATAGTACTATAGTACTATAGTATGTATAGTACTATAGTATGTATAGTATGTATAGTATGACTCCAACTAATGATTTAGAAGTCCACTACTCAGCAATTCATTTCCTCTTATTTCTATTGCAGCTTTTAAGACTTTTGAAATAAATTATCAACCAAATAAAGGCTTCTAGAGAATTACTCATTAAAAACATGAAATTATGTTTTCTTTTTTGATAAGTTTTATGTAATAATTCCACTGACTTTGTTATAAAAATGTGTCTGTATAGTCCAGATCACAAGTATTATCAAAATATTACTAGGCCTACTACTATTTAAGACACTATAGCGCCCCCTCCAGAAGTAGTTTGAGCCTATTAGACCTGAATGGGTCCTGGTTTAGAAGTGGGTTAGTTCTTGGTTTGTTTGAACCAGTGTGAGAAAAGTTTTAGAAGAGTTTCGGATGGAGATTTGTTGCTCGTGCTCCATCAGTCAGTACATCTGCAGAGATGCAGAATGCAACTGGAAACCACATTCCCACAGCCACAGAACCAGCCCGAAATGAAGACTAACCGCGGCGGAGTCCACAGACACCCACAGACACCCACAAACATCTCCCCGGACAAACATGCGCGTCTACCCGGACAAACATGCACATTTCCCCGGACAAACATGCGCATCTCACCGAACTGGCAGGTCTCTCCCTCGTATCCTCGGGAGCAGAAACACGTGTTGTTGCGGATGCAGATGCCTCCATGTTCACACCGGGGCTCGCACTGCGCCTTCGGGTCAAACACGAAGCCCAGAGCCACCCCCCGAGGAGCGTCCGAGCGCGCCGCGCACAGCCCGCACAGGGCCAGCACTGCCCCGGCCACAGCCAGCAGGACCGCCGCCGGACACGCACGACTCTGAGCCATGGTTAAGTGCGCACCGCGGGACAGAGGGACACGGAGGGACGCGGAGGGACACGGAGGGACGCGGAGGGACGCGAAGGGACGCGGAGGGACGCGGAGCCGCTCCTGGAGCTCACAGAGTCCAGCCCAGGTTGGAGCCGAGAGGGCGGAGAGTGCGCGCTCTCCGGGGAAGAGCGCAGAACTTTGCTTTTACATGAGGCCTTATGTTTAAGGCAGGACCAGATTCTCAAGATCCTAAAGTGGGACAGTAGGATGAACCGTATGAATAAACTTAGGACAAGAGCTGTAACTTGCATTCTCGTGTCAGTCAGAATACGAGGAACTTCTTTTGCTGCTTTTTGTTTGTTTGTTTGTTGTTTAGACCTGATGTAGTCCTGGTTTAGTCTTAGTTTAGTTCTGGTTTAGTCTTAGTTTAGACCTGGTTTAGTTTTAGTTTAGTCCAGGTTTAGAGCTGGTTTAGTCCTGGTTCAGTCCAGGTTCAGTCCTGGTTTAGTCCTGGTTTAGTCCTGGTTTAGACCTGGTTTAGACCTGGTTTAGTCCTGGTTTAGTCCTGGTTTAGACCTGGTTTAGTCTAAGTTTAGTCCTGGTTTAGTCCTGGTTTAGTCTAAGTTTAGTCCTGGTTTAGACCTGGTTTATTCCTGGTTTAGTCTAAGTTTAGTCCTGGTTTAGACCTGGTTTAGTCCTGGTTTAGTCTAAGTTTAGTCCTGGTTTAGACCTGGTTTAGTCCTGGTTTAGTCTAAGTTTAGTCCTGGTTTAGACCTGGTTTAGTCTAAGTTTAGTCCAGGTTTAGAGCTGGTTTAGTCCTGGTTTAGTCTTAGTTTAGTCCAGGTTTAGTCCTGGTTCAGAGCTGGTTTATTCCTAGTTTAGTCTAAGTTTTGTCCTGGTTTAAACCTGGTTTAGTCCTGGTTTGGACCTGGTTTAGTCCTGGTTTGGACCTGGTTTAGTCCTGTTTTTGACCTGATTTAGTCCTGGTTCAGAGCTGGTTTATTCCTAGTTTAGTCTAAGTTTTGTCCTGGTTTAAACCTGGTTTAGTCCTGGTTTGGACCTGGTTTAGTCCTGGTTTGGACCTGGTTTAGACTTGGTATAGACCTTAAGTTGGTCAAAAATAAGGACACAAAAGGGACATTTATTGCAAATAAAATAAAATAAAATAAAATACCTGCGTCAAATCATTGGTTTTGTATAAATGTGCTGAGACCAGAGACTCGGGGCTCCAGACTGGGACTGTCCGCACCTCAATGTCAGGAGCTCCTTTTTACGACGCTCTCAAAAACAAACAACGAAAACATGAGAAAACATGAGACATTAGAACAAACTTCCGGTCATAAACAAACAGTTGAGGACTTTTCCCCATTCAAAAATGACTATAGTCTATTTCATTTGAAATTGTTTATCGCTATGGTAACGGTTGTAGACTCTCATTCTTCTGAAATCCCAGGGCTCTTGAATGATGCGTATGAATCAAACATTTTATTATTCCGTCTCCAAAGCTCGGGATGCTTCGTTGCACCTTGTGACGTCATGAAGCGCCCACAGATCAGAAAAGAGCGGAATATGGGCGCTTTAAAATTTCTAAGTTTGTTTAGCATCACCGCTGAGTCTTGGGCCCTAAACGTAACCGGACACCGCCTGGTACATGTCTTTCTTCTGTTGTTCTTGCAAACCAGGTCGAGCGCGTGATGACTTTTCCAGACACGTCGCGTCACGAGTCAGAGGGTTCAGATCTCCGTCTTTACGTCTGTGGAACGACTTTAAAGCGCTCACGATCCACCACCTTCTGATCTGTGTTCAAACATACCTGGAGCTGCGTTTCCGTTTCATTCACGCGCAAAAGTTAGAGTTTCTTTTCTCGCCTCCTTACGCATTCACTAGAAACGTTTCAGACCTGGAATTGCACATTTCTACAGAATAAAAATTGATTTATTTGAAAACTACCACCGCATTTTGAGTTTTGGACACGCAGACTGATAATAAAGCGTCACTCCAACAACTCCAGGTCTGTTTCTGAGGAGGTAACAACATTTTGACGCGGTTTAAAGCTCACAAAGGTCAATTTTATGCAATTATGTTCTGATCATCTGAGCAGATCCGCGGCGCACAGGAGGACACTGAAAAAGTGACCTCATGGGGGTCGTCAAAAGTATTAAATCAACTGGGGTCATTTTTACACTGAAATAACACAATTCTGCTACAACTTATTTAATACAACTACGACTTATTTAATGGTAATGGACAGAACGTACTTCTTTTCAGTTTTTCAGCCACTTGCTAAGGGCCCCTCGGACAAGGTTTAAAACATGAGGTGACAGATGTTTTCAAGCCGTCTCTCCTAAACTCTGGAGTGAGCTGCCTCCTCACCTCCGCGCTCGAGAAAGTGTAGATGCTTTAAAAAGTTATTAAAAGCATTTCTCTTTCAGCAAGAGTTCTGCCCTCTGAGGTTTAGAGCTGTTATGGCTGATTTTAATATGTATCTAATGCTGTTTATTATCTTTTGTATGTGAAGCACTTTGTGACCTGTCTGTGAAAAGCGCTATAGAAATAAACTTTTACTTACTTACTTACTTAATTACTTACTTACTTTTCCTCATGTAGTGGAAGGATTCTGTTTAATGAGGAAATTCTACTGTAGAAACGCCAATATGTTTTTTTTTTTTATTATTAATTAATCATTGCCTTTCATGACACCCAAAGCTCTTTACAGTTCATTCTTCATTCTCTCCACACTCAGTGGTGTAAAATACTACTGTAGCCACAGCTGCCCTGGGACAGACTGACAGAAGTGAGGCTCCAATCTGCACCATCAACCACCACCATCACTCACACACACACACACACACACACGCACGCACACACACATACGCACACACACACACGCACACACACGCACACACACACCCCACACACACATACAGACACACACACACACACACACACACACATACGCACACACACGCACACACACACACACACACACATACGCACACACACACGTACACACACACACGCACGCACACACACACACACGCACACACACACACACACACACACACACACACACACACACCACTTTCATTCTAGACAGTGTGGGTGAAGTGTCTTGCCTAAGGACACAATGACAGTTTTTGTGACTGGCGCCCCCCTGTGGCACCTGGAATTCCCAGTGTCTCCCATCCAAGTCCTGACCGGACCCTGCTGAGCTTCTGAGACCTGACAGGATCAGGCTTTGACGAGCCGCTGTGGCTTTTACAGTTTTACAGTCGCTACTCACAAACCCACCAACACTAATCAATGAATCGATCAAACTTTATTTCTAGAGCACTTTTCCTTTTCTTTTCCTCTCGACATAAATAAAAAAAAAAACCTTATTGGTTGAGGGTCACATCCCCTGAACCACCGGCTGGAGACTTGTTGGTGCGACTCCAGCTCACACTGATGAACGCTGTCCTCGTGTCCTTGGGCAAGACACTTAATCCAGCTCGCCCCCAGTGTCCGCGTACACTGGTGATGAATGAATGAATGAATGTGTGTCTGAACAATTTCTTCACGCGCCTCGAAGGTGGAAAAAGTGCTCAAATTTACCAGTAAATACCAGACATATAATATTTACTTCATTATTTCATCACAGCCAAATGTAAAATGTACTTAAAAACGCCAGTGCAAATTGTTACGAGGATTTTTCGAGTAAATCTTACGAGTTTGTTTTTTCCCGTGTGTGGAGCTCGTCTGGGCCGAGTCTGACCTGGATTCAGCAGGAAGTTTCGAGCTGTTACAAGATAATGGATTTTACAGATGCTCGTGGCTCCTTTCACACAGAGAGACCTGGAACCACGAGAGAGAAACGCTCAAACTGAAGGGAAACGCCAACAGAGGCAACGCATCCTGGTTTAGTGTGAAGACCTCTGACCTCTGACCTCTGACCAATGACCAATGACCAATGACTAATAAATCAAATGTATTTATACAGCTGCATAGGTACACCGCAGATTTCTCCAACTTAGCTGAAGGCGGATTAATTTTAGGATTCAAAAGGACAGTTTGTCTTCATATAAATCAATAGAATAAAATAAATATGTGTAAACTCTGGAATGAGTCCAGTCGTACATAAAATGTCTTGTGTGTATTTTATCCATCAGAATATGAATTGAAAAGTTACGACATCAAGAATTACAGTCACGAAATGAAAAGACTGTAAAAAAAAAAAAAAACGTCATCACGTCACGTAGTTTTATAGAACAGCAGATCTCGTGTTCAGTCTCATTAAAGCCGTCGCCATCTTGGTACTGGCTTCCCTGGTCTAAAGTGTCACTGAGCAAAGCTTTTTCACAGTGTCAGAGAGAGAAAATGCACCGCATACTGAACCAGGACTGAACCAGGACTGAACCAGGACTGAACCAGGACTGAACCAGGACTGAACCAGGACTAAACCAGGACTGAACCAGCACTGAACCAGGACTGAACCAGGACTGTACCAGGACTAAACCAGGACTGAACCAGCACTGAACCAGGACTGAACCAGGACTGAACCACGTCTGAACCAGGTCTGAACCAGGTCTGAACCAGGTCTGAACCAGGACTAAACCAGGACTGAACCAGCGCTGAACCAGGACTGAACCAGGACTGAACCTGGGCTGAACCAGGACTAAACCAGCACTAAACCAGGGCTGAAACAGGACTGAATTAGGACTAAACCAGGACTGAACCAGCACTGAACCAGGACTGAACCAGCACTGAACCAGGGCTGAAACAGGACTGAATTAGGACTAAACCAGGGACTAAACCAGCACTGAACCAGGACTGAAACAGGACTGAATTAGGACTAAACCAGAACTGAACCAGTGACTAAACCAGGACTAAAACATGGACGGAACCAGGGACTAAACCAGAACTGAACCAGGACTGAATTAGGACTAAACCAGGACTGAACCAGGACTGAACCAGCACTGAACCAGGTCTGAACCAGGACTAAACCAGGACTGAACCAGGTCTGAACCAGGACTGAACCAGGACTGAACCAGGACTGAACCAGGACTGAACCAGGACTGAAGCAGTTCTGAACCAGGTCTGAACCAGGTCTGAACCAGGACTAAACCAGGACTGAACCAGGTCTGAACCAGGACTGAACCAGGACTTAACCAGAACTGAACCAGGACTGAACCAGGACTGAAGCAGTTCTGAACCAGGTCTGAACCAGAACTGAACCAGGACTGAACCAGGACTGAACCAGGACTGAAACAGGACTGACCCAGGTCTAAACCAGGTTCATGAATACTTATTTTGTGCTCAACTACAGCCAAATTTGCACAGATTTCTCTCGCACACCCGAATACTTCTGACAGCTTCACTCACTCATACAGGAAGTGTTCCAAACTCCACACACCTTTATTATCATTTGGATCATTTCAATAATAAATGCGAGATGTATATTTTAAATGCCACAGATGGAACATTACAGGAAAAGCAATAACATCTCCATGGAGACAAATAAGGAGCGAACCATTTATTTATTTATTTATTGTTTATTTGATAGGGACAGATACAACAAACATAGATTAACATCTGATGCAGGTAATACAGTGTTTATCCAATGGCTAATTATAATCTATTCTAGACCATTTTAAACAGAATTCAGTAAGTAAAGATAAACAACATTTACATGATAGTGGTTTATCAGAAAGTGAGAATAGACAGAAATGGATAAGCTAAGATATATCACATTATACACAGAATATCACTTGCACTGTCATTTTGAATGTCAAGTAAATACAATACAAACATACATGCAGTTACACATGATCAGGAACCAATCAATAAACCAGGACTTAGTCTGTTTCTTAAAGGTGTCGAGAGTCTGGTTATAGTTTTTATATGAGCAGGTAAAGAGTTCCAAAGGTTTGCTCCTTTCACTGAAAATACAGTCTGTGCAAATGAGGTCTTGCAAAAGGGAACTCTGCAGTCCCCATGTGTGGTGAGGAACTCTGCAGTCCCCATGTGTGGTGGCTCTTGTGGACCTTGTGGAGAGTCTATTTACACATCTGCTGAGAGGTTCAGGTGCAAGTCTATTCAAACATTTAAATACAAGCTTTACATTGCTAAAATTGCAAAAATTTGTAAAATTTAATATCTTATATTTGGATAAAATTAGACAGTGATGAAATCTGATTGGCTTTTTGTCTAAAATTTTATAAACACGGTTATAAAGTCGTTCGAGAGGCTTTAGAGTGGTTGGGTTGGTTTGGGACCAAACAGTAGTGCAGTACGACAGTTGAGAAAGAATAACTGAATTAACAAAGACACAGGCGCTTTCAAAAGACAAACGGTCTCTAATAAGTTTAAAGCAGTTAATGCTTGCTTTCATTTTTGATGATATATTTTTGACATGCTTTTTAAAATTTAATTGAGCGTCTAGTGTCACACCGAGGTATTTCTCTTGTTCTACCTGTTCTATGAGTTCATTGTTCATAGTGATGTTTAGTTTGTTTTCTGATTGTGTCCTTTTTATAGAGAAACATATGGATTTAGTTTTCTTTGTGTTTAGTGTCAGGCACGATTTTTTTAGACTATCTGACACTTTCTCCAGACTTTGGGTTAATTTAGCACCGATGACAGCCGGGGTTTTGCCCGACACATAAACCACTGTGTCATTGGCGTACATCTGAAGGCCCACCTCCGGACACACTTCAGGCAGGTCATTCACATAAAGACAAAAGGATTGGCCCCAGGATTGTACCCTGGGGAATGCCTGTCTTAATTTCACATGAGGCAGACTTTACATTGTCAATGACCACACATTGTTTTAAACCTCACACCTCACATTAAACCTCACAAATGTAATAATCCTCAAACAGAATTGGTTCATACGTAATACAATGTTTATTATGAATTATAATCTATTCTAGACCATTCTACTAGTTCTTACCTCTAAACACATATTTACAGTGTTTGATTTGCAGAAAGTTATGATGATAAACAGACTGAACAAACTCTTATTTGAATATCACTGATTTATTTTGAATGTCAAGTAAATAAATAAATAATCAATCAATAAAGGAACCAATCAATAAATCAGTTGCCAAACTTCAATAGAGAAACGTGTCAATGCAACGAAGCATTACTTTTGTAAATGCACACACATAATATAGGCAGTTACAAAAGCAGTGTTGATGTATTTCTGATATCGTTTTAAATGTGCGCAACTAAAATGCAGTCAGAGCTTACAAACAATGTTCCAGAGACAAGCCTCTTCCGGTCCCAAATTCATGTGTAACTTATTAGCAAACTTCTGGGCTGTCTGCGGTTCTGTCTGAGCTCTTTTGCAAACGCCAACTCACTAATAAACTCCACACTCCACACTCACAGCAGCGTGCAAACACTGACCTCTAGTGGTGAAACAGGAGCTCTACAAAAACACTTGGAGCATACAGGAGCTATTACATACTCAAAGGTGAAACTATGGGTTGACTGCCCCAAATGTAAGACTTTTTAAGACCTTTTTAAGACCACTTAAATGAAAATTAGGACCAACATCACCCATTATTCAGGCAAAAAACACCAGGTCTGATTCTAATAAATAATACTTTTATTATAAAAATCTCATTCAGAACTCATTTATTGTTATATGCATTGCTTCTAAAACGTCAAAAAATCACCCTTGTAAGGTCCTGTATATAGGGGTGTAACGATATCCAAGTCTCACGATACGATATCGTCATGGTATGAACCTCACAGTACGATATTTATTGCGATATGGTGGAGGCTCACGATATTACGATATTCTACATAATAACCAGACTGACTCTAAAATGCTTTGACCAGTCATTTGGTACAACATTTATTGTCATTAGGGATGGAACGATATCCAAATCTCTCTGTACCAGATTTTCACCATAAACATCTCACTGTACCAGATTTATTGCAATATTTTGCGGAGGCACAAAACTGTGAATCTGCTCCTTTTTCCTTTATCCAAAGAATGAAGATGTAAAAGTGCTTAGAACAGTTATTTCTTCACGTCATCTGCACTGAAACGGAGCAAAGGATCATGGTCTATGTAGTTCCCTCTGTTTTTTTAGCTATTTCTGCATCAGAACTATTCATTTAAGCAAAGAGACTTGGGATTCGATATATTGTGATGGTCCACGATATTATTGTGAGACCTTTGACGATACGATATCACCAGATTTCGATTATTGTTACATTCCTCGTCCTATATTAAGCCTTGTTATAATATCACTTCCTCAGAAACAAAGCTGGACTGTAACTGTTGCTGTCGGACTCGTCATTTTGGTCTTAAAATGTTCGTGTTAACTCTACACGATCCTGATGTTTCCAGAAACAGTGGCGTCACGTTCACTTAGTCCACTTCTTCACACAGTCTGGTTTTGTACGTGTTTTGTGCTCACCAGAGGCATTTTACAGAGGGCACATTGTCCACCGTTGCCATGATACTGTTTTGTGTTCACCTGCTTTTTCCTCCTCTATTGTCCGGCCTACAGAGACGTTTCCAAGAAGGCGTTTTTATTTTTGCAAGAACTTCACGTCTTCAAACTTTTTACCCTCCTACAGTGTTTCTGAACCTTCACTTGACTCCAATCTCATCTCCAAATCTGATCATCGGCTCGAATTTGCCTTTATTTCAAATGATGAAGTCACGTTTTTTGCCAGTTCCTCTGTCCTCCATTTCGCTGGAGGACAAATTCCACTTCTCCGCCAGGCAGACTCTCCCGTACGCCAGACGCAGATGCTCTTCTCCTCCGAAGGTTGAGAGTAAAGTCGATATTTGGAACGTCAAAGCGCCCGATTTTTCCATCAAACTGTACAGGAACATCTCAGAGCCTAAAGAGAAGAAGAAGAAGAAGATGGACGTTCTACCAACCCCTGCAGAAGGTAAGAGGATAAAGCTTCCCAAAGTTATGGTGGAGAAGAAGAGGAGAGCGGAGATACCAAAGTTTGAGACGTACTACAGAGCTCCTGACGCTGCAGAGGCAGAGATGATCTTTGTGAAGAAGGGGAAGTATCCGAAGGAGAAGTACAAGAACCTGATGCCACACAACTTCAGACCTGTGAGTATCGAAAGGAGAAGATCTATGAAGCAGAGATGGAATTTGAAGGTCCTATATTACACAAAATGTCTTCTTTTGAGCTTTAAACCATGTTAGAATGTTGTTACCTCCTCAAAAACAGACCTGGAGTTGTGTTTTTTTTTTATTCAGATGTTTGAATAATCCTGCTTTATTAGTCTGTCTACATCTCCAAAGCTCAAAATGCTCTGTTCCCCCTTGTGATGTGAAATGATCCAAATGATTCTAGTGAAGGTGTGTGGAGTTTAAAAACACAGTGGAGCATGACATCACAAGGTGGAATGGTGTTTTCAGATTTTTATATTACTTGGAAATACCAGTAGTTAAGCTGCTAACGTCCAAAAAAGTCTGAATTGTTCACAGTGACAGAAGCATGAACATTTGCAGAAATACTGTTTAGCAAGGTAGTAACAATATTTGATATGGATCGAGACACAAATCAATTCCATGGGGAGTTATGGGCACAGCCTTATTTGGTCAACATGGAAACGAGGCTGATAAGAAAATGGTCTGTAAAGGGGTCTACAATTAGTCTTATCAACTATACATCACTATAGCAACGCTATATACACTACTCACTGTGAGTCGGCACTCACAAATCGAGGAGGAGGAGGGGAGAGGAGGAGGAGAGGAGAGTTGGAGAGGAGGAGGGGAGGAGGATGAGAGGAGGAGGAGAGGAGGAGAGGAGGAGAGAGGAGGAGAGAGGAGGAGAGGAGGAGAGGAGGAGAGGAGGAGGAGGGGAGAGAGAAGAAGAAAAGGAGGAGGGGAAGAGGAGGGGAGAGAGGAGAAGAGGAGGGGAGGAGGAGAGAAGGAGAGAGGAGGAGGAGAGGAGAGAGGAGGAGAGGAGAGAGGAGGAGGAGGAGAGAGAGAGAGAGGAGAGAGAGGAGAGAGGGGAGAGAGGAGGGAGAGAAGAGTTTACTTACCCCGATCCTGCCTGGTACGTCCATTTCGGCGTAACCAAAATTGCCAAAGGAACGAATCTTGAAGAGGAACTGAAAGAGACAAAGACTTTAAACTCCTCCTCCTCCTCTCCTCCTCCTCCTCCTCCTCCTCCTCTCCTCTCCTCCTCCTCCTCTCATCCTCCTCCCTCCTCCTCTCCACCTCTCCTCTCCTCTCCTCTCCTCCTCCTCTCTCCTCCTCCTCGATTTGTGAGTGCCGACTCACAGTGAGTAGTGTACATAGCATTGCTATAGTGATATATAGTTGATAAGACTAATTGTCGACCCCTTTACAGACCATTTTCTTATCAGCCTCGTTTCCATGTTGACCAAATAAGGCTGTGCCCATAACTCCCCCTGGAATTGATTTGTGTCTGGATCCATATCAGATATTGTTACTACCTTGCTAAACAGTATTTCTGCAAATTTTCATGCTTCTGTCACTAAAGTGAACAATTCTAGACGTTAGCAGCCTCACTACAGAGCTATCTATCTATTGATATGATATATATATACCAACCTACCTTCCTTCATTCATTCATTCATTCATTCATTCATTCCTTCCTTTCATTCTTTCTACCTTCCATTCTCCCTTCCTTTCTTCCTTTCTTTTTCCCTTCTTTCTTCCTTCCTTTGTATATGTCATTCTTTCTTTTGTGCACATCCTCATCGTACCTTCTGGTCATGAACAGTCCTTTGTCCACCAGAGAGCGCTCTTGTCTTTCCAAACTCATCCTGCTGTTTTTCCAGTTGGATGAAGAAGTCCCAGACTTCATCACTTCATACGACAAAGACCCAGGAAACCTCCGGATCAAACTGAGGACTCTGGAGACCAGTGAGTACCTCACACACAC